>JAHTLZ010000204.1:44792876-44808193 GCA_023846285.1 Phrynocephalus versicolor
TTATTATTATTATTATTATTATTATTATTATTATTATTAATTTTCTTCCCATCTAATATTAAATTCCTCAGATTTTCTTCTAAACTATTTCTCCTATGTTTTGCCATCTGAACCCCCTGCCCCACAATGTTAATCCCTCTCAAAATAATATTTTAACAGGCACCCTTTCATCAATAAGATACTTTTAAAGCAAAGCAAAGCAATTAACCTCAAAGTAACATCTCAGGCTTATGCCATATAATGAGGCTAAACAAGTCCACATTTCTCTACTTTCCATGGCATGTCCATATTAATTGCATCCTGGCCTCAGTGGCTAATTATCAAGTTTATTATTTGGAATGAGGATTTTTTAGAAGTGCTAAATTAACTTCTTAAGTATTTTTTTCAGAATGAAGAGTACTAGCAATTTCTCAAAAGATATTAAGCCTTTTAGAGTTGCTGCATAAGTTAAATATCTTTTTAGATTATTATTTATGTACAGGGGGGGGAGTGATAAATAGTGGGATTGAAGCAAGCACAGAGAAGTGCTATGGTCCTAAGGAGACTTCCTTTCCTGAGTTTGCTTGTAGAGAAAACCCCAATTAAACACCATTTACCATCAGCCTCCCACTAATTCAAACTGCATTTTAAAAAACCCTATGCATTAATTGCGAAGACACATGTAGCCTGAGGTGTATTTTGGTCTTCAACATTGCAGCCACTGCCTTGGGTGTAATTCTAATTACACAAAATGGCTGAGGGGCAGCTGAGTTAAAATTAAACCAGCCAAGGATACACTCAACTCACACCCTTTCCAGTCTAGAACAGCTGGAAATTACTTAGTACTACCCTTACCTTGGCTTAAGTTGGTGCTGACATAGATGGAAGATATTTGAATATGCTGTTATACTGGTAGGTACCTAAGAGCAACCAGCTACAAGGGGTGTCTGCTGGAAACTGCAAGGTATTTCGGGTACATTTCCAAGTGTTGGTTATGACTCATAAAGCCCCACAGAACTTGGGCTCAGCCTATCTAAAAAGCTGATTTCTCTTGTATTAACTAGTCCAGGCTTTATGATCTGCTGGAGAAGCCCTTCTCATGGTCCCACCATGTACACGGGCCTCTTTGTGGTCTATCCCAGGCTCTAGAACACTTTGCCACAAGACAGTAGGTGTGCTTTCTCCTTGCAGAACATTTGCCTGTTGGCAAAGGCCTTTTTATTTAGGCAAGCATTTGACAGTCAATAGCAGGTATACTGGTGCTGACTCTTGTTAAGGTATACTATGGAGCAGCTGGTGTGAATGGAATCAAATTGTTGTGTTTGAGATGTGTAAGAATAAATAAAAAGAATCTGGGAATAGCAGAAACTTTGGTTTAGCAATATGGTACCAGAGGGTACAACCCACTAGCAGTGAAAGCCTTAAGGCATGAAGTTTGTTCCTAGCTGGTATCATGAAATGTCTGGAAACTGCCATTCTACAGTCAAAGTTATGGCACTTGAAAAATGACCCCAAGGCACTATGAAATTTTATATCATCCCTTGATAGTTTGAACCTGTGGTAGTCCATCATAGCTAACATTAATCCCTGAAAGGGTTACCGTATTTTTCACTCTATAAGATGCACCTGACCATAAGATGCACACAGTTTTTAGAGGAGGAAAACAAGAAAAATGTTTAGCCTAAGATTTCATGGTGGGGGAATGCTGGCAGCAAAAGGGGAGGGCAGAGGCTCCGTGGAGGAGACCTCCTTGCGAAAGAGGTGATTTTTGACTGGGGAATACTTGCTGCAGAAGGGAAGGGGTGGGGAGAGGCGCCTGGGAGGAAGCTTATTTGCAAACGAGGTGATTAGGACTGCAGAATCCAAGCTGGAAAAGGGGAGGGTTGCAAACAAGTTGACTGGAACTATGGAATCCAAGCTGCAAAGGGGAAGGGTTGCAAACGAGGTGACTGGGACTGTGGAACCCAAGCAGCAAAAAGGGAGGGTGGCATTTAGACACACAAGTAAATTTAACAATATTCTCACCCCAACAAGCCACCCATGTGCCGGTTTGTATCTATGGAGGAAAATTCATTATTTCATCATCTGTGTATGCTGTTATTTATTCCAAAAATTTAGAAATTAAGGATTAAAAAATCCAATTTATTATCCTCTGATATCTTAGATCAGAGACCTGTTGAGATGATGGGAAAGCATGATCTATGATTACAGGAATAAAACAAAGAAAAACAAAACAAAACACAACAAAAGACACAAAACATGTGCCACCTTAAAGACGAACTTTCATATTTTAATGTAATGTTTCGTGGACAAGTCCACTTCTTCAAACATGTAGCAGCAGAATTACATTAACACAGAATTACATTAGTACAGTATCTATTTCTGATTTGCAGAATGCTTCCAGGTAGGAAGAATGAAAACCTTGGCAAGAATATGTACCTAAATATCGGAAGTAAATTAAAATCCCAACAATCAAGGACTGGGGAAAGAGATTTTTTTCAATATGCTATCATGAGCAATCAGAAAAAGAGAAACAATAGAAATGTATATACAGTACTCAAGAAATGTTGGTTTCCTTTTTGTTTATTAGATACAGTACTTTTCATTTTCATTTTTTATTTTTAATAATACATTTTTTAAAATTTTTAACAAAAGGGAAAAGACAAAAGAAACCTTAACATAACATAGTAACGCACATTGTAATCGTACTTATTAATTAGTTTACTATCTTAGGCACCAGCTATTTACACAGTTTAACAGGGTTACATTTAGTCTCCCAATTCCATCCTAAAAAATAACAGACCAACAATCTAAATTATTTCCTAAAGCATGTTTCTTTTCAATTAAATCATTCATACATTTTAATAAAGGTTTCCAGGTTTCCATGAATTGACCCTGCTTTATTTCTCCTTTATATATTCTAATCTTATTAGTCAATTTCTCCATCAGCACTGTTTGCCATATCCTCTTCATAAATGTCTGAAGTGAACAATCCTGAGTGTTTCTCCAACTTTTAGCAATCTCACACCTTGCTGTCCCCATCAGGTTCGCAATTACATACAGTAGTGAGAATCAATGTACAGTATTAACTTGTGTACACTATACTATGGTTATTGCCTTGGAGAAGGATATATGATGTGTGATGTATGGTTTGCTTTTCAGTGAAATCTATTTTAAAAACATAATTTGTGTTCCATGGAGGTAGCAAAATTGCGTGGTGTAGTCATCACTTGCTGTTTGTAATCCAGCAGGATGGTTTTCCTCCTGAAAGCTTGATTGAACTTTTGTTGTGGTTTTAAAGGATTTTTTTTAAAATTTGGAAGCTAAAGTTGTTAAGTTTTGTAGGTCTTTTCAGTCTCATGATTGAGATTGGGCTACTTCTATTTTAGTATGCGCCAAGAAAGCAGAAAAGTTTTTAACATAATTGTTATGAGCCATCAAGTTGGTTCTGACTTATGACAACATACATGGTTCAGCATCACTCTGCCCTAAAGATTTCCCATGGCTGAGTAGGGATTACAACCTAGACCTCCTGTGTCTTAGCCTGACACTATTTGCTACACCACATTAATTCTCAGAAGTAACATACAATTGTATATACTGTATTAATGCTGCATTGATGTTTATTATTCGCTGATCACTTGGAGCACATCCATGCCCCTGTGGTTCTTCAAGATGAGCTCTTCATTTTCAATGAAAATACAGGAGAGGAAATGATGCTGCCACTGTCCCTTTAAAAATCTGCTCTCTACAAAATCATTAATAATAATAATCACATAAGTGCCATGGTTTGCAAACTTGTTGTTGTTCAGTAGTTGTGCCAATGACTGCTTTCCATTTATTGCAAGTCCATTCAGCCTCAACACTCTTTAAATACTTGGGTAGTATACATTTCAGTATACCATTGACACAGTTTAGACTCGAGATACTGAAAACTTCTTCAAAACTTGGCAAATATGGGAGAGAAGCTTCCTACTTTATAAAAACCCTCCCTTTCTCAGATATGTGTATCAATAGAATTGATTCTTGGAAGGTAGTTGTATTCTTTGTTCTTCAGAAGAGCACTTTCATCAAAGAGGATCAATACTGAATTGATTCAACATGAGTACTCTCCCTATTATCTGAATTCTCATAATTCTTATAATCATTATATTCAGTCCTATTTTCCCACTGTTTGCAGTACATTCCAAATAACCTAAACTGAAAGCAGGAAGCAAGGATACTTAGACTGATTTTACTTTAATAAAGTGTTAATATAGAATTTTTTGCTTCTCTTTCATTCTCTTCTGTAATTTAATCAACACAGTCCCATTCTTTATGCATCCATGAATATGAATATTTTTGTTCATGAACAGCACACCAGAATATGTTTCGATTCAAGATCCTGAGATACCCTAGCTTTAGTACATTGTGACAGTGGGACAGTTTCATCACAACTACGCAACACCTTTCTGCTCTATTTGACATGTTTCTGCTGAACCAAAAGAGCATGACCAGATGTTTGATGCATCTGGGGAATAAGAATTCCAGTTGCTAGCTCAGATTCTTCTCTTCTCTTTCTTCATTCTATGGAGCATATAGAGGAATTTCAGCTGCTTAAATTAAAAGGAGTCAGTACATATTTACATGCAAGGAGATCAAACCTATCCATCCTGAAAGAACTATATGGGACCACTGGAGATGACTGTTTCTGCCATGGATGTAAAAATGAAGCAATAGGCAATAAAAAGGTTAAGGCAGTTCCTGGATGGTGCGGGTTCTGACAAGAAAAACAGTGCTATAAGGCATATCACCTTTTCTTCCGTGCCATTTTTCTGCTTTATTCTACTCCTTCAATCTGCTACTTGTTCCAGGGTGAACAATATTAAGGGTGTGACAGGAATTCTAATGGGAATTCTCTTTCAAAACTGATGTCTATAGAGGCTTAGCTGTGAGCAAGTATCTTTGCGACCAGTATCTTTTAATTCTATATAAATGTCCAAACGATCAGGCTAGGGAGGAAAAACATAACCCATCTGTGGAACTTGGATTCTATTGGAGTTGCTTGTCAAGAATGATGACCGATCACCACATAAGTCCTTCAAATAGCACAGGGAGATAGCATCCTAAAGAGCAGAGACATCACTTTGCCAACTAAGGTCAGGATAGTCAAAGCAATGGTTTTTCCAGTAGTGATGTATGGAAGTGAGAAGGGTGATCGCCGCAGAATTGATGCTTTTGAGCTGTGGTGCTGGAGGAGACTCTTGAGAGTCCCCTGGACTGCAAGGAGATCAAACCTATCCATTCTGAAAGAAATCAACCCCGAATGTTCACTGGAAGGACAGATTTTGAAGCTGAGGCTCCAGTACTTTGGCCACCTCATGAGGAGAGAGGAGTCCTTGGAAAAGTCCCTGATGTTAGGAAAGATTGAAGGTAAAAGGAAAAGAGGACGGCAGAGAATGAGATGGTTGGACAGTGTCATCAATGCAACCAATATGGATTTGACCAAACTCCGGGAGGCAGTGGAAGATAGGAAGGCCTGGCAAGCTCTGGTCCATGGGGTCACGAAGAGCCGGACACAACTGAACAACTGAACAACAACAACAAAAGGATATGTTAACTGGCTAACTGGACAAAGAGGAAAGGGGTTGTGGCAGGATGTCTCCCTACTCTTGGCAAGCTTATCAACTTTGGATACATTGCATATGGTTAGGCTGTTGCAGACCTAAAACTCTCTTGTTATGCCAACTTTGACACACACACCCATGTTTGTGACAAATCCATACCATGTTTAAGCCTTGAATTCATCTCTGGAAATTCCTGCTGAGGACCATAGGACAGAGTGTGTTTCAAAGGCAAATATTCAGTTCGTCTAGCATCCATCTTTCTCCATTCCACCAGAATTCTATTACGTATATGGAACATAATTTATTGGTTAAAGAGACTTTATATTTTATTTTTGATTGGCAGTTAAACCCATCCAAAGCCTGCTTCCCCAGCAAATCAAGAACATGCTCTGAAGTCAAGCAACAGCTCCCATCAACCTGAAAAGGAAATAATAAAGCCTCCAAAACAGCACAACAAACAGATCACTTCACTAGTTCTCATCTTAAATCAAGTATGTTTAAATGCAAATGCAAACAGCAGTCATGATGTTCAGAGCACATCAGAAATTAAGAGAATGTTCTTTATGCAAACATATAGCAGTGTGCTGCAATACGTAAGGAGGAATATTTAGAAGATTATTTTTATATTTAAGACTAATTCATGCAATTCCTATATAATAGTCACAAAAATTACTTACTATACCTTCATAAAACAAATATTTTTGTATATAACTATGTTTTCTTATGTGTCAGTGATCCAGAACTGGCTTATCTTGGCCCTAATAGGCTTTTTAAAGTAAGTGAAGTATTTAAGAAGTGGTTTTCCCAGTTCTACCCCACAATGAGAATTTACAGAAACATATTCTATAAAAGGCCCACTGAAATGACATAGTTCCACAAACATTTTCCAGATTCTAGGGTTGCATCAAACTATCAGCAGCTAAACTGAAGGCCAGCCTCCTATTGAATGCCTTGCTGCAATATTTACTATTTATATAACACCTGGGACTATTCAAAGTATTTCCCAGACATGGTTTTGTTACAATTTTCATGTCACAACAATTGTAAGTACCTTACACTGAATTGAGCGATGACAGTTAATGTGGTATTAAACTGCTATACTTATAAAGTGTAGGTACACCCAAGATCAGCATTTCTGAATATTCCCATCTTACTTAAAACCACTCAGTCCTTTCTAGGTAGATGTGAGATGAGCCATACACCAGTTCTACCAAGCTCAACGGGTGTTTAGACCAGGTGTCTTTTTCTCTAGGAATTAGTACAAGTCACTCTTGTAAGGCAACATGTGGCCCTTTAATATTGTTATAAAATTATTCCCATCAGCCCTATTGAGCAGATCCATGGTGAAGAACAGTGTGTGCTGTGATCTACCAATAACTGGGGCGGGGCGGGGGGGACGGACGGACGTAATTCCTATTTGTTTCCTAAAGCCCAGCCTAATTCTACTCCAAGAAAGCCACTAACTCCTGGGTTGACAGTCAGATTCTGACATAAGATGTCACTCTCCCATTCCCCCCCCCCATCTGCAAGCTTCCATAACTGTTTGATTGGCCTTCTGTATGCTTATTGCAGATCAAACATTTTGAGAATGCATCTGAGCCCCAGGACTGATTTTTTTGTCCCCAAACTGATCATGTGTGGGCCTGTCTCTGTCTTCTTGACCCACTTCCTTTTTCATTCCTTCTAAGACTCAAGTCCCTATGTTTGCAGCTGCCTATGGCCACATGATAGCACAAAAACATTGTGCCAATACTAAGTTAAATAGAACCTTACTGTTCCAAATTGCCCCTTTGAAATTACAGTATCTTGTACAAAACAAAGGTACCAAAGCTTTGTTATTTGCATTTGTTCAATTAAACAATCAATTATTATTAACCTCTTAGAATAAAAACTCTTTATTGATAGTTGGCAAAGAGCCATTCTGGCTCTGTATGTGTTTGTGTGTGTATATTGCATCACTACAGTCGTGACCCACTCTTCATGACCCCACGTCCGTGGAGTTTTCTTGGCAGGAATATTGGAGTGGTTTGCCAGTTCCTACTCCAGGCACCTACAGCACCTGGTATTCCCTGGTGGTCGCCCATCCAAGTACTAACCAGGGCCAACCCTGCTTAGCTTCCGAAATCAGGTGAGATCGCAAATTCATACTTATAAGCAGCCTCTGCTACTGCAAGTGGGAGGGGGGAGGTAAGGAAGCATCCCTTTTCCCCCAGAACTGATTGCAACTTCTAATGATGCCCATGAATCATAATCATAATCAAATAGTGCCATATTGGTTGTTCCAATATCTCACAGGTTTCACTATGATGGACTGAGGAAGACCCATTTCAATGAATAACATTTTTCATTGTGATATCATACTGCAACATCAAGCGTTAATGGATAAGAGTTAACAGACTGCAATATTTCCTTATTCTTTTTCTGCGTTGGCTGTGCATAATAAAAAAACCAAAAACAGCAGCCATTTCATGGCAGTATGCATATCCATAATTCAAAATCTGTCTTGGAGCTCCTTTTTCAAAGGTCACTCTCTCAGTTCAGGGAGCAGCTTTTTGTGCCTTTAAATGAAAGCTCTCCAGATTATTGATATGCAGACATACATGCCTAACATGACATATACATGGCCTGTTTGCCATCTCCACTGAAATCCTTCTGTTTGGATGGCACCCTGCCAGTAACAAGTTGGCTGAACCATTTTATTGGAGCAGAACTGCCAAAGCATGATGGAGTTTGATGAGCAGCCAACATCCCTCCATCCATCCTTTTCCACACGACATGACCATACACTGACACATAGCTGTGCAGTGAATATTTCCAAGAAAAGGTGTTGATCAGCACATCCAGCTGTGACAAGCCATTCTTCATTTCAAGGTACCCAGTGAAAAATGTTTTATTATTGACAAAAGATAACAAGTAATAACCACAGAACCCTAAAATCAGTAAAGCACCATTTCTCAAAAGGGAAGATCTGATGTCAGGCGAACAAGGGATGAAATAAATGTAAGTGACTTTCAGGTTGGGAACATACTGCATCCAGAAAGAGCTTAAATGTTTACTGAATGACTGGGGAGGAAGTAATATATACAACACATGCATCAAGTGTACTTTCGAATATCACAAACCATGGAAACAAGAAAAGCAAATTTTCACTTCTGAAAACTGAGTACGGTACTGTAACAATTCCTAAAAAGGGCTGTGGATGTGGCATGGATACACATAGAGCTGAACAGAAAGTTTATGACCAAACATTTTGGGCTTGAAGAGAGCCTGTGAAGGGTGAAAGCTACCCATCTTCTTTGCACACCCTCTTGCAACATTTGGTTGTTGATTTGTGGTCATGGCAGCGGCAGTCAGTGTTTGCTCTACCTCTAGGGCAGCTGCCTTGGGTTGCAAATGCTGTGGACTTGTAATACATGGAGGAGGGAATTCTATGCCACAGAGCCTGTCTTGCTCCCCTTGCAATAAACCTACTGCTCTCAGAGATACTGGAAAACCCTGTGTTACCATCACTGAAGAACAATTCACCTGCCAGTCCACTCAAACTAGGCCTGTCACTGTGCTGCCCTACTGCCCCAATCAGGCTCAAATGTACACATCTTGAGAACACACAAAGAAGATATCCTCTTCCTCCAAAAGAGAACTTATTATTTCCAACGACTGGCAACAAACTCAGATACTGAAGTCCTTATGTATAATCATAGTAAAATTGAAAATAAAAGCCCTATGGAGATGTTTGATGGAAATAATTGCTTGGTGAATTAGGTTTCTAGCTTAGTTCTCTGTATCTGGTAAAATCAGGCAAGTGTCTTTGTATGCTAGAATTGACTTGATGGCACAATTGGACAGAGGTTCAGTTTGGAGCATGTAGGGCTTAGTGAGTGGCCACTGATGTGGGGCAGAGGTAAGTTCTGCCCTCTGTGTCCCCAAAACACCCAGAATTCCTGCAGACCTTCACTTAAATGTTGTATAAGTGCTACAAGTGTGTTCGGCTGAACACTCTTACGACATTTAAATGATGGGCAACCTTAATAATCTCAACTAGGACTGGCGTCTAGTCTATGGTGAGATAAATGCAATTGTAAATATTACAATTAAAAATAACGCAATCCTAATATAGAATAAAGCTACAACAAGGAACAACAAACAAAACTTGCTGATTAATTAGCTATCCCCAATTTTTGGTATGATAATTTAACTAGATACAAATAGAATTTGGCTGTTTGTTAGGTAATAAAAGGATTTTCATCACTTAAAAGTCTTTCAAAGCTGGTCTCATTTGCATCCATACAATATATGTCTCTCCTTCCTGTTGCCTAACTACTCTTGCTACCCTGAAGTTTATAAATGAGAAAGTGGATATTTGATTCACAATCTTGAGGTAATGGACTCTGCTCAAATGAATGTGGCTGTTGTTGTTGTCATTACTAGAGATAGGCACGAATTAAAAAATGGTGTTTCGTTTGTCGTTTGTCGTTCAGGGGGTCCGTTTCGGTTTGTTTCTGTTTTCCGCGAATTTTTGCAAAAAAAATCATTTTCGTTTTCATTCGTTTCGTTACCGTTTCATTACTATTTATTTCATTTTTTGGTTATCTTTTTTTAGCATTTAAAGCAGTTCAAATGTATTGCTGTAACGAAAACGAAACGGATGACAAAATTTCTGGTGTTTCTGTTCGTTTCGTTTCATTTTAGAGACAAAATTCATTTGTCGTTTCGTTGCGTAATGAAACGAAAAAAGGAAAACAGAAACAAAAAATTGTTTGTTCCGAGCCCGTCTCTAGTCATTACAGTTGTGACCGACTTTGTGACCCCATGTGCATGGAGTTTTTTTGGAAGGAATACTGGAGTGGTTTGCCAGTTCCTACTCCAAGAAAACTTCATGGACATGGAGTCACAAAGGGTCAGTCATGACTGTAATGACACAACACACACACACACACACACACACACACACACCACAGCACTTGATATTCCCTGGTGGTCACCCATCCAAGTACTAGCCAAGACTGACCCTGCTTAGCTTCCAAGATCAGGCAAGATCGGATGTGCTCAGGGCATCTAGGCCGCTAGATGAATGTGGACTTGTGTCCTAATGTGTGAGGCTTGGAATAGATTTGCATGTAGCTATTTCAAAAACACCATGTTACCTCTCAAAGTCCCACTTGGCTCCATGATAGGTTAATTCTCATCATGTCAGGAACACCCTGTTATGTGGCATTTATGTTACAGATCATTTTCTAGAAATGGCTGTCACATCACATTTTAATTGCTGTTACTATTTTGGACAACAAAGCCGAGTCAGAATTTGTCACCAGGAACAGAAATTCAGCGTTATTGGTTTGCTGTAGGTTTGTTTTTTAAAACTTGCAAGAGGAGAACACCAGGCCAGAGGCAATGTCAAGGAAGAGAGGAAAAAATCCCACAGAGCTGCTTTGGAATTCCCTCCAGCTGCCTCTTCATTATTTATTCATTTACATTATCACCCTATGTGTCCTAAGATTATCTTTCTGTTTCACAAGAGTACTTGGAATACCTTTGGGTAACATTCTAAGGGTGGATTTCACTAGAACAATTCTTAAATTATTATACCTGCTTGGTAAGAAGTTGCTACTGTGATTAAAAATAACCATACCTTTACAGGATGATTTTTGGACTAAGATAAAGGTTCTCTGCCTAATTGTGGGTTAGGTCTTCACAGCTTTTGAAGAAATTATAGCATACAACTGCATTCTTCTCCATCAGATTCCTTCAAAGGGCAACTTCTAAAATTGATAAATACAGTAGTGCCTTGGTTTACAAGCATAATATGTTCTGGAAACATGCTCATAAGCCAAAATACTTATAAATGAAAGAAAACTTCCCCATAGGAAATAATGGAAACTTAGATCATTTGTTATGGGGCTCCAGTTTCCATTATTCCTATGAGGAAATTTGCAGCAGTGGAGCCAGCAGCCAGGAGCGTGAGGGCCAGAAGGTAGGTATGGGCCCAGCATAAGGTCTGGAGGCTGCCGCTGGATACTGCCAGGCCAGGCATGAGCTGAGTAGGCCAGAGGCTGTCACAAGGCAGCGCCGGGCTGGGCATGAGGGCTGGAAGGTGGGTGTGGGCCTGGTATGAGGCCTGGAGGACGCCATCGGGGACTGCTGGGCTGGCTGCAGGCTCACTGTGCAGGCCAAGTCTTGCTTTTACACACAGACACAGACAGACAGACAGACAGACAGACACACACACACACACACACACACACAGAGAGAGAGTGAGTTATAGGTATAAAATGTTTAGAAAAAGAAAAGATACAGTGGCAAGGAACAGGGCCCTGGCACACCCAGTAGTTAATACACAGAGGCCCAGATTCTAACACTGAATCTGTTTGCCATTGCTTATCCAAATGCCATTCTCTGGGTGGGTAGCTGGGAGGGACTCTGGGCTGCTGGACCTGGAGATCTAGCTCTATGCCCATATTAACATTTCTTAAGGCAAAAGAGGGTGAACCAATAAAATGAGTCACCTAGCAAATCTTGAGTCATTCTAGATACTGCACTAATGCAGTTACAGTACTTCTAATAGCTGTTATATAGATGGCATAGCACCATTAGTAAGAGAGTGTACATCTATTACGCATGTACTGTTTGTACTGTGTTTATGCTTTGGTTTTGGAAATCCTCGCCTGCACATAAGTGGTGTCATTAGTGCTAATAACTGCATTCCTTTAACTAAAGCTCTCTGTTACCCATCAATCCATCTATTTATTTGTTTCCTGGTTTGTGGCTCACAATGCATCAAATGGCCATAAGTGCTGTGTAGCAATTTAAAAAGCAAACAAAGATAAAGCAAAACAATTAGGTTTATATCTGAGGCAAGCACCAGAGACCCTCAAGCAGGGATGAGCAAAGTGTGGCCCATGGCCCACCTGATTTTTCGGCTCCCAGTGCAGCATTCTCAGCCCTCCTCCAACCCTAATCCTTAGAATTTATTTATTATTTATTTATTTGTTATATTTTTATACCGCCCATCTTCCGGACGGAACTCTGGGCGGTTTACAATTTAAAACAAGAAAACAGAAAATACAATAAAGCAAGAAAGTACCAATATCCGGAGGACAACGGGTAGCCAATGCAGGCGAGTCAGAACTGGGGTGATGTGCTCGAATCTATGAGCACCCACCACCAGTCTGGCTGCCGCATTCCAGTAATGTGGAAGCAGACTACTAGGATGGAGCGCAGACTTACACAGCTCTGTCTGTGGCTCTGGGCAGCCTTCCTGCCAAGCCACTACTCCTTTCTTTCTTTCTCCTCCTGTGCTTTTAATTTTGTGGCATACCAAACAGCTTCTTCCTATCATTGCTCTTCATATCAGGCTATGAGCCAGTGTTTATTTTCTACATATTTGGCACAGAACCCCACGCTCTAGGTGTCAGCCCCTTGAATTCCAGTGTAAATATTCTACAGCACAACAACAAAGTCAATGCAATAAGTGGCCTGAGATGAAGGTATAGCAAAACATGTCAATTCTCAGCTCCATGATTTTCACTGGAACAGATGCAAAAATACTCTTATGTGGAATGCACTCCCTTTAAAATTATTTTATTCTTATTTTTGCATATTTTTGGCGAGGTGTTAACATTCACCTTTACAATGTGGCTCTTTTAACGGAAGCAATAGCTTTTGTTTTGTTTTACTCTTTTTAGTCATTTTTGTTGGTGTTCCCATGTTACAATTCCATTTCTTTTGTACGTTGGCCTAAGCATCGTTATAGAAATCATCATCATCATCACCATCACCATCACCACCACGTGCTATCAAGTAAATTCTGATTTATTTAGGGTTTTCCAGGTAGACAATACTCAGATGTGATTTATCATTCCCTTCTTCTGGGAGCATCCTGGCCCTGTGCAGTTTGTCCAAAATCACACAGGCTAGCTCTACTGGCACAACGGGGAATTGAACTGCCAACATCTGGCTCCACACCCAGATACCTAAACTACTGAGCTATCAAATCAGCTTTGATTTCCAAAAGTTATTGGAAATTCCTTTGGTAGATCTTCTCGTCCTAAACTGTACTGTACAACTTCATTGTTTATTGTGATATGATAGGAAACAAGGAGATGCAAAATAAATAAATAAATAAATAAAAACAAACAAAAACAAACCCAAAATAAACCAAACCAAAACTAAAATAAAATTGAAGTATAGGGACACATCCTTGAAAATGCTCCAGTGCTGTGGTGTACAGCAAGCTGAAGATCTTCAGTCATGCTGCAATGTAGTATGCAGGAAAACCCCAATCCCAATCCTGGAGCAGAAAACATCTGCTAAATATAATAGGAACATAGGCATTGATGATTTAACACTTTTATTGAACTGCATCAGGGAAGGAGGAAATTCTGCTGTCACAAAGCAAAGGGCTGCCAATGTTTTTTGCATGTTTTTTACATGCCTTTGAAAGTTGCAAGACAGACATTAAGGTCACAGTAAAACCTTCTTTATTCCTATGGTGGGTACAGCTTCACCTCTTCCAATGACGGCTGCCTGACATCCTTCTAAAGCACAGAAGCTTTGAAAAGAATGATAACCCCAGTGGAATAATTGGATTTCCATTGCTGTGATTTTTGTACGGGCCTTATTTGTGCTCTCTGTTACATTTAAAGTAGATAAAATTTAGATGAAATTCTTATTTCTGTAGCTCCAAGAAGGCTTCTGTGGTCTCTGTGGAAAGAAAAAGCAACCATTATAATCAATAACTGCAACAGTCAGCTCCAATGCCAAGATACTATTAAGGTAACTACATGAGAAACAAAGGAGTACTACTTCCTAGGCATTACTCCAAACCCCACCGTAGAGGTTCCCACAATGGTGATTCACCTGTTGGTGCTTGGTGGTGTAGTCATTGCAACAGATACTCACCCATCCTTATATAGAAAGTTTCACTGGCTTCTGTTACAGTATGGCCTGCTCCTTGTGTTGCATCAAATTCTACAATGAAAACAGGATTCATGAGTACAACCAGAAGTCTCAGAGAAGTGAATAATATTCACCCACAAATGGCCATTTTGGAACACAGGGTGTTTGAGTCACGTAAGACCACCGTGCAAGCTAACTCAGTATTATCTACAATGATAGGTAGCAACTCTCCAAGGTTTCAGGTAGGATTCTTTCCAAATCTCCACCCTATTAGGAAACGCTTGCAACTGGTGCCTGCATAACACGTGCTCTTCATAATAAATAAGAGATATGTGTGTTGTTCATTGTTTTACCAGAATTCTGGAGTGGAGACATCTTTCTGCACAGAGCAGGATTCCTTTACTTTATGTGAAACATTGCCCCAGTTTAATGTGTGTAATTGGCTTAGGTGACCATCACACAATCTGGAAACGACTGATGACATCACCCTGGCAGTGGTGAATTTCAGCCATTAAAGACTTTCAGGCATTAAAGAATTCCAGTCATTAATTACTTCCTCTGGCTGTTCTACAGCTCCAACAGCTTCTGCACAATGAAAACATGAGCTATAGGAGTTGTGGGACAGAATTACGATATGTTTAATTTTTGAAAATCTATTTCTGCTTCTGAAATCATCAGACTTCTGCAGATGTAATTAAAATACTAGGATTTAACCCATCATGTTTTGTATCCCTATGGTGTAAAATGTCTGGAGTTCCTTACATAGTAAGTAAGTAAGTAAGTAAGTAAGTAAGTAAGTAAGTAAGTAAGTAAGTAAGTAAGTAAGTAAGTAAGTAA
>JAHTLZ010000204.1:44808203-44829825 GCA_023846285.1 Phrynocephalus versicolor
TAAGTAAGTAAGTAAGTAAGTAAGTAAGTAAGTAAGTAAGTAAGTAAACAGAGGAACAATACCCTAAGCAGTGGTGGTGAACCTTTGGCACTCCAGATGTTTTAGACCACAACTCAGAGAATTCAGAGTCTGGATTGCCAACAACAAAGGACTGTTGGAGGTATGGTCCAAAACATCTGGATTCTGGAGCATACTGCATCTGAAGGTTCGCCACCACTGCCCTAAGGCAATGGTTTTGAACCTTCCATATCTTACATCCCACCAATCATTTTGTGAAAGAACTTGGGTCCCAAGAGGACAGAACGAACACATACTTTTTACCAAGAAAGTAATGCATACATAGCGAGGCATTCTATTATGTTTCCTATTTATGATAAATTTTAATAACATTAAATTATAGAAGTGTTGTTGGAAGTAAGCAGAATGGAATAATAATTTTGTTAGTAGCTGAACATTGTTATAATATTGCTAAATACAATGTTTACTGCTACAATACCTATGAGCCACTAGATAGGTTACAGAATGATGCACATTCCATAGAAGGTATAGTAGAAGATGGCATGTCATAATTACAGGACAAGATAGGGATTAAAGGAAACAGAATTCTTAGTAATTGTTATTAAAATCCACTGTTCCATATACTGTAGGGTACTTTGTGCCCCTGGTTGAGAATCACTAAGACACAGGTTGTCCTTGCCTTGTACGCTCCCGTTTTTTGCTCACCTTTGTAAGCCTCTGGTCCTTGCAGCCTCAGATGCAGGGATTACATGGTTCAGTTTCCTTGTATATATATATCTTGGATCCTGAGACAGGTTGATGTTGTCAGCGGACAAGTATTAGCAATATGCTTTTCCTGCTTTGTTGTTATCCCAGTTTTTTTGTGCTAACCGCTCCCTTTCGCCAGGGCTTGTCATCAGAATTCCTACTTCTACATTATGTTCTGACTTCTCAACACATGAAGACAGAATGATACACATCTATGTTAATCCTATCATTATATGAAGGCCAAATTAAAGGTGCTGTAAGGTTAGGGATATGAATTATTAGAAATATCAACTAAGGCTTTAGTGGTAAACATCAGTGCTCCCCAAAAATCTAATCACTGCAGAAATGACATTTATTTTGCTTTTTGATGGTATGCAAACATTATGTGGATTTTTGTATTTCATGCTCTTTTTGTACAATTCTGTAACATATGCAGAACTGAAAAAATGTAATCATTATTTTATGTACAGGATGTGCTAGTAAAATTAGTTGCACTGGATGGATTTCTTTTGTCTTTGTGGTCAGTCAGGCGACAGTTATCTAGTCTTGTGCGCTCCCAGACGTATCTGGTGGGGCCACTGTGAGTTACAGGAAGCTGGACTAGATGGGCCTTTGGCTTGATCCAGCATGGCTCTTCTTATGTACTTATGCCCTTTTGAGCTTACTTTGTGTATACGCCTTCAGTTTTGTAAAGGGAAAATGCACCAGCTTTGAGCACAGACATTTTCTACAAATTAAGAACAAACACAACAACAACACAAGTGTTTGGTGGTCTCATGTGAAGGGCAGATTTCCCATGGTGAATGAATCTGCAGGGCTAGTACATCCACAGCAGGCTCTCTTGCACTCTCTCAAACAAAAGGAAGGACACTGAGATTTCTTCTCATTCCTGCATTAAATAAATGCACACTTACTTTCATGTGACATATAAGGGATTGTTTTCTTAAAATGCACATAGTACCTTTCACAATTTACATTGTAAATTGAGTGAGTAATAACTGGGGGAGTAAATTGACAAGAGTTAATGTTATCCAAAGCACAATAAACATGGAGCTGGTATTTTGTACCCTATTGCCATCCCTTTGGTTGGACTATTGCCAAGGGTGGGGGAATCCCCTGCCCAAGAAATTCCCAGTTGTTTCATCATCACTCTCTCTGACTCATTTTTGAGAAACACTCATGCCTCCTCACCTCCAACACAATCCATCCTTCTTGACACAATAGGAAAAAATCTGTGGTTTAAAATGAAAACAATAACAACAAACACAAGATCATAGTAAAATTATGTTTTTTTTAAAAAACACCCACAATTTTTCTCATCACAAAAAGGTAATAAATATATATTTTATCTCAAGAAAAGGTAGGAGGAAAGAGCAAATTTAATGTAAAGGATGATCTCATCATTCCATATCCTTTTTCTTCATGCTACCAAGGGGCACAGTCCCCAGTTTGGGAACCAATGTTTTAAAGTATACAAACATCAAATTCAGAAGATATTTCAGACTACACATCTGCTGATATTCTTTCAAGTTTTAAAACCCTGCACGATAAACAAAGACACATTCAATGTCACAATAAATTTATCCCTGAGACCGTAGCTGGGACTTTTACACTGATTGTGGTACACCTTGACAGGCTACAAAATTAAGCATTATTCAGATGTTATGCTTGAACCGGGTCAATAAAAATGCACACAAGGCATTTGGTTGCCTATGTTGTCATTGCTGTCAAGGTCCCTGTGCATGCTCTGCCCTTTCAGGCCATGAGCACTTGTTCTGATGAAAGTTTGGCAGGAATGATCTTCCTCTCATTCTCATATTCAGATACAAACATAACTCTTTCTGGAATCCAGAACCCTGATATGGCAGAATTCTCAGCCATGTGGTGGTTCTGGCTTATGTGCCTGTAACACAGACAGAAGCCAGTGCTTGGAAAAGTTATTTTTGGACACCAGCTCCCAGAATCCACCAGTCAATATGACCAATGACTTTGGTGGTTTTGCGAGCTGTTGTCCCTTCCCTCCAAAAAAGAATAACTTTCCAAGCTCTGTTATAAGCCCCTTTCATACTTCCTTACTCAACCCAGATAGTGAAAGGATACCTCTTGGGTACAGATACTGCTGGTACTCCATCCCTCATACATGTACACATGTGCCTTGTTCTGGAATATCAGCTGGTATAGGTTCTGGTCTGGTGTGGAGAGTGGAAGATGGAGGCCATCACTGTGAACTCTCAGTTTATTTATGTGGTTATGGCTCGCACTTATCAGAGATGCACTGCCAGCAGATCTAAGAGCCTTTTCACACGACCCCTAAGATCCGCTGGCCTCTTAAATTCGGACCAGAGATCTTGGGGGTTCGTTGCTGTTCCTCCGTCCCCACCCCCACCCCGCACTTCCTTGCTCCTGTCTGTGAGGGGAGGGAGGAAAAAAAAGGGACAAAAGAATAAAGGCTTACCTCCTGGTGCCGGTGGAAGCTGCTCCGAGCCCCGTCACTTCCTGATTCCTTCTCTTAAAGGGGCGGGAGGCAAAAAAAACCAACAAAAAGAAGCGAGGAGAGCCCGGCACATGCGCATCAAGGAATTTTCACCCTCCTAGAGCAGGTACAAGAAAAGTGCGCTGGGTCGCGCTTAGGTGGACGGGGTCGCACTTAATTTCCTGAAAACTCCGGAGCTGGTGGGGAAACATTTTTAAGCTCTGGAGCTGGGAGCCATTTGCCCCAGAGTTTAGGGGTCGTGTATAAACGCCCTAACATACAATTATAATATTACCCTACTTATGGAGGGTAGGAAGCAGTTGAGGATGGTCATTGGTATGATTGCTCCTCCTCTGGCACAACTCAGGCTCTGCTCATCTGCACCCCTTGCAATTTGTGTACACTTGCAGAAAAGCAATCAGTATGGCTCAGTATAGCCATGATATTGGTCTACAAGAACACTGCACAATAGAATGGGCTGAAATATTTACTGTCCAGAAAGTATTTCTTCCTTCATTTACTTGGTTGAATGATCTCTTCACTGCTGGCAAGGAACAGCAGAGGAGGACACTTGTTCTCCCAGGATTCCCCTTTGGGCTTCCTACTAGAGAGGACTTTTCAGCAGATTCAACGAAACGTTCTTCTTTTTAAAGACATGTAAGATATGCTGTATTAATAAAGCACATGTGATGGCCCACCAAAAGAGTTTCACCTGGTCAAACTCTTCCCTTTCTGGCACACAGTGGTATGGGCTGCATCAGTTCATCTTTGGGGGAACAGAGTAATAAATGGTGTTGGATCTCTTGGTTCCTCATAATTCTATGGTTTTCTGAGAGCACTGTGTCAGGCATAATATATTTTAGACACAAAAGGCCTGAATCAGTGCTCAAGTGCATCATTTTTATGCTGAAATGGCTTCAATAATGGAAACAGTGGCTCAAGTCCATGGTTCTCAGTTAGCTGACAAATTCATGGCCATTTGTAGAGCATCTTGTACAGTTAAGTTACAAGCTAGCTATGATGAATGGTTAACTCTCATGTCATATCTAATTGCCCTGCAGAATTCCACAAATGCATATTCTCTGCAGAAGTGCGGAGTGGGTGGGCATCCGCATAATTAATAAAAAGCACAGGCATTCCAAACATAGTTATTTAGGATTTACCAAGCTATGCTTAGCCGTGGAGTTAAGCAACTGATTGTTAACAGAAAAGTGTGTAAGCGCTGCTTACACTACAAAATTAGGAGCACAGAGTTTAATCAGCTGGAATGAGATGTTGTTCTAGAACAAAGTCAGCTATAAGGGCAAAACTGTCTTGTTCTCTGGATGAAAACAGCTGAAATGAAATCAGGCGAAGTGAGTCGTAGGTTGTATAATGCAATATACTCCAAAGAATTGTGGAGGGTTTGTTGCTTCCTGTGAAAAGCAGAGTGTGAAAGTTCCTGTTCTGAACTGCAATGCACAGGATGCTACAAGCACTTCTGGCTTTAATTAAAAGCAATTATTAATTCCCCCCTCCACAAACATACAACAGCACATGATTCTCCTTCTGTGTATCAGTTCTTACCCCAATCTTTTAGAGTTACTTTAGTCATTTAAGTGTTTGTTAATTTCCTGTGAAGAAAACAAATCTGTTTTTCCAAAAGTAACACCTCTGCAGCCCTTCCCAACACCCATTAATTATGGGTCATTAGCAGTGGCCTTTCCTGGTGGAGGTGTGAAGTAGTTCAGATTTGTCTAGGGATTGATGAAAAGACAGCATGATAAATGGAAGACAGATTGTGCCTAAATCCCCCAGCCAGGTTGTGAGAGGGATTTTCTATACACACATGAATGACTTTCACATAACCCAGGCCATTGTCTATCTAATGAGCCTAGTCAGACCAGGGTACGGAAAAACCAAAGTAAACTATAAATTAGAAGCCTCCCACCAACCTTAGACTGAAGAAGCTCCTTGGATGAGTAGCAAAATGTTTCAATCTCACAAGAAAAATCCAGTTACCATGACTCAACTCCTCGATAATGGTATGAGCTAACTGTATTATTGACTGTGTTATTAACAATGTTATTAACTGGATTGATTTCTGCTTTATTTAGTTTTATTTAATCCCAAATTCCTTTAATGCTCTATTTAGCTTTTGGTGTAGCCCCAGTTTTCACACAGTATACTTGCAGATAAGTAGTGTAAAAATTAATACTACTATTAAAAACTATCTCACGAAGGTCCAGTAGGGCTACAACCCCACACATAACTCAATGCTACATTGAACACAAAAGTGATTCTTTTCTGAGCAGACAAGTAGAGATTGTGAATCCCTTTGTGAATACTGTATCTTTAATTGATTAAATACATTGGCAAAGTGCCATTAAATTTGATAGATCTACCACAGTGTCAGTGATGAATTAATGTTTCCAGATTCAAGTCCCAGAAGTGGGGAAACACATTCACACAATTTAGCAGGTATACTTTCCCCCTGCTATGAAATATCTAAAATTCCAGATACCTCTAGTCAGAAGTGGCACTGATTTCACAGACTCAGTAGCCATAAATCCCTAGGGGACCATGGTGATTATTCTTATGCTGATTGAAACTGATTCGAATGACCGTCCTATGGCCAATACAGAGCTGGTAGCATGTAAAAAGCGCCTATTGTTATGTGCCGCTAAGTCTCTGTTGACTCATGGTCACTCTACAAATGAATGCAAATGTCCTGTCCCCAGCCGCCCTGCTCAGCTCTTGCAGACTCAAACCTGTGGTCTCTTTTAGCGAGTCAATCCATCACATATTTGGTCTTCCTCTTTTCCTCCTGCCTTCTGTCTGTGTGTCTGAGTGTTGTGTCCTTACAGTGACTAACTCTTTGTGACCCCATATCCATGGAGTTTTCTTGGCAGGAATACTGGAGTGGTTTGCCAGTTTCTACTCCAGGCGCCTACAGCACCTAGTATTCCCTGGTGGTCTCCCATCCAAGTACTAACCAGGCCCAACCCTGCTTAGCTTCCGAAATCAGGCGAGATCAGATGTGCTTAGGGCATCTAGGCAGTATATGCCTTCTGTCTATCCCAGCATTATTGTCTTTTTCAGGGACTTGCGTCTTCTCATGATGAGTCCAAAGCTGGGCAGTCTCAGTTTCAACATTTTTACCTCCAGAAATTATAGCTCAGGTTTGATTTAATCTAGGACCCACTTTCTTGTCTTTATGACAATATAGAATATCTACAAAGCACTCTTTTAGAACCACATTTTGAATTTTCCTATCAGCTCTCACACGGTGTCCAGCTTTCACAAGGTGAATGGAAATACAAGAGTGTAGATGATTTCGGTCTCACCAATGCCACATTCTTACACTTGATCTTTTCTACTCTCTTCATTACTGTCCTTCCTAGGCCCAGGTTTAAACAAGCATCAATTTAAATAGCTTCTAATTGCTACACCAGACATTAGTTATTCTACAGGCACTTCTGCATTACAAATGTCTGACAACTGCACAGCAAGCAAGCAGTCAAAAGCAAGAGTTTAACCAACACTACACTCACTGTCTAACTTTAACATACAGCAAAAGAGTCATCTTTTCCTTCCATTCTCTTTAACCAAAGAGACAGAATTATTTACATCTTATTGATACTTAGTTCAGAAAAAAGCATCTATATTTAAAATTAGAGGCGCAGAGATTTCCATTATTTCCACATGTCCCCAGGCTGCATAGCCTTGGGGAGCTTGTATAACTCTCTTTAAAGCTAACTTATTATTCTTAATATTCTTCATCTTCAACTAGAACCTAGATGTCATTTTTACATTGGATACAGCATATCTAACAATGATGTTGCGCTGCATATAAACCAGGTAAGTCTCAGTACGTTCTCCTTCTTTAATTTGTTTTCCCATTTATTTCATCTTACAATGATCACCTGTCACAATCTGCATTTCTTATTATACAACTAAAGTATCTAATTCCCTGCATTCTCTGTGTTTGATGATTTATTGGTTTTTATTCATTTGCCTTAATATTTCTTTGTTGCTCCCTCAAGCCAGGAGATTATTAGCATCCCGTGACAGGTTCACATTTCAAATGCTTCAGCTTTGCTCGAATAGCTTATGTTAAAGTCCAAGCTTACATTCCTTATAGTACAAGCAAGCATACTTAACAGAGCTGAAATCCTGTCTCACCGCTCCATATGTGCAAGAGTGGTGATGTCACCAGTGGTGGCAAATCAGCAGTAATTAAAAGGTTCCTTTGCAAATGTTGGAGGCAGGAGGCATGTGACTTTGTTGCATTGTGGACAAGTCTTGTGCGCCCCAAAATCACCTGTAATCAAGAGTGATTTCCTTTTAGTCAGCACCAATTTCCATTCCTGATGGCCTCTCCACCACTGCTCATGTGGAGCTGAGCAGCAGGATTTCAACCAGTGTGTACTGTATTCTCAAAGCCAATTTAAACTTTTTGTTACATATTTTGTTGATCTAGGCAATCTCTGCTCTGACTTTCCTTGTGTGGCTATGAATGCACTGTTCATTCACCCAAGCTGTAAGGTACTTAAATTATAACTTCTAAGGTGCTCCCCACATTCTCTCCTATTCATGTATGTATTTTCAATGCATTTACTGTGGATACGGCATAGATATAGGAAATCCATCCAAAATCCACGTCTTGGATAGATTCAGGGATGTGCCTAAAACTGTGGCAGTACATTCCCACAGTCTTAAGAAGTGATAAAGGGTGGCATTATTGTTATATCAGGTATATGACACTTGACACAAATGAAAGGTTCTGTGTCTAACACTTAGCAAATTATATTCTGGGACCAGTTGCCCTCACACGAGAATTCTAAAGAGCACCCTTTGAAAGAGAATATTAAATACTAAAGTCAGATTGACACAGTTTTTTTTGTAAAAATGTTACTGGTGTCTCCTGTCACAGAATATTCTACAATCCAATCAATGGAATTCTCAACCAAAAAGCCATTGAACCTAATGATTTTTTATTTGACAACTTTATTGGATTTAATTAATTGCCACAGCATACATTTTTCTAGATGTCTAATGAAGTAGAATTTTACACTGAAATCTTGTAGACTTTCAGGGACCACAGGTCTCTATATGTTTTCTGCACTGATACAGCTGCTCTTCAAGGAGTATTAATATAATACCAAAATAGCCTCTCTCTCTCTCTCTCTCTCTCTCACACACACACACACACACACACACACAAACACAAACACACACACACACACAATATCTCAATTACTTATGTATCTATTACTAGTAATACTAGTAATAATAATAACTGGGTGCCATCAAGTCAGTTCTGAGTTTTGGCAACTGTTTTTAGAGTTTGGGTTCTGGGGAATGGTGATAATTTGTTTTCTCAATACTGCATCAACAAAGTATCTTCTGACAACTTAAAGCTAACATGTGTGTGTGTGTGTGTGTGTGTGTGTGTGTGTGTGTGTGTGTGTGTTTGGCCATATAAAACATCTTAGTCTTATGGCCACAGAAGACTATTTCCCACTAAAAAGGCATTTACTAAGGTTCAAAAGTGCCTCCAATAGATTTGTACAACACCCTTAGTAAAATGGTACATCCAGACTTTGACAGAAACTTTCAAAACCTAAAGTCGAATTGCTGAGAAAAGGGTCTCAAAACACAAGACTACAATCTTAAATACAGTTGTTACTCTATTGATCACAGCAGTCTCAATACCTGCTAAGATGTGTGACTCCCCCGGGAGTCCTGCAGAGATTTATAGACCTCCTATAGACAGTAGGAATTACAGGATGGTGTTGACCATATCTTAGAGTTACAGATTGAAAAAGAGATGGCAAAAATGTTTTGCATGCTTTTGCAACAAAGAAATATACAATGAAAATAGAGCTTGTTTGACCATGCAACTTGATTTCTATTCAAGATCAAATCAATACAGGTCCTGTTTTTTCACAAGACTTTCAGAATTCCCTTGGTCACTGATTTATTTGGTGATGTCTGTTTTCACAAGGATCTTTAAATGCTGCATAAAATATTGTTAATTCTGGATCAGGCCTTCTTAATGCATATGTATGGTGTGTGAGATCATAGCACCTTTGGATAGCATTGAATTTTTAAAAGTACTATATGTTGAACAGCTTTAAGAAAGAGGAAATATTCTATCATTTCTAAGAAAACCTGCACAGCCCAAATACCTGTAACAACCATCTGAAGTTTGTGAATGAGCAGGTAAGTGAGCAACGGCTATTGCAAGCAATCAAGTGCCATCAACGATCCTTCATTCCTTATACAGTTATTTTTCTATATAAGAGAAGCTGGCACTTTCTACTGCTGCAGAATTATTTGTATTAAATCCACAACGAGCCTTATAAGCACTGATGTAGGTGTGAGAGTCAAAACAAAAGCACTCCACAATGTAACAGCCATAAGCTCTTGTCTGCACACCCTGGGTTTACATAAGTCTGAGCTAGAAAGCAATATAATTATATCAAAGTCACAAAATGCAACATACCGTTAAGGATACGATCTCAAATAATGCAAGATACTCTGCTTAGGCTCATGTGCAATCATAATTATAGCAATGAAAAAGGAACCAACCTCCCCAAGACTGAAGAGCAGCAAAAGTCAAAGAGATGATGTCATCACAGGCCTGTATATATAATTGCCTGAGCTCCTCACGACACACATAGACAACCCCCCTCCCCGCCGCCTCTCTCGCCACATCAGTGCATTCAGTGCATACCTTGGCAAGCTTTGTAATGAAATGAAGGATGCTAGCAAGGGTCCCTGATACTGCCAAAAAAGGAAGCATCCATCGCCAGACCCGCTCAGCTCAAGTTATCACTAGGGCAATCTTCTTTTCTTCATTAGCTCTGCTAGATTTGGTCCCACTATTTTCATTTTGCCATTGGAAAAGAGCAACTCTCTCTCTCTCTCTCTAACACACACACACACACACACACACACACACCTCTGGGAACAGGAATCAACAATAATAAAGCCAAACAACGCTCCTTCTCAGCTTCTCTCTTTCTCTCCCCCTCTGGGTGTCTCTCTCACACACTCACAGGCATACCCACAATCCAGGGGACTCTTATCTCTCCAGATGGGCAACAGGCTGAATCCCCTCCTCAGCCACTTCCCAACTGCATCCTGGCCGTCCATCAGTCCCTCCAAGCCACTTGCACTCCTGCCTGCTGCAGTGCCTTGCAATGGTTTTGGATGAGAAAGACACCTCTCCTTACTCCCACCACAACCACAGGCAGATACTTGCACAGAGTAGGAAAGAGCCATCCATAATGTAGACCCCAGCATCCTTGGCCAAGCCTCTTTGACTGGTGAATGGAGCAAAAGCATTAAAAAGAGAGAGGTGGTGGTTCGGGCGGGGGGGGGGGACGATAAGGGACTAGGCTGAGCGGAGGAATGAATGAACGGAGGGACGGACGACGAATGAATGAATTGGCTACCTCCAGAACAGCTCTGTGGATCGCTGGCTTCTCCTGCTGCTGCTCTTGCTGCTGCTGTCACAGCGGATCAGCTGATATTTACCTGTGAGGTAATGCACACTCTGTAAGGTCACCATGCACCCACTGAAACGCAGGGCAAAGCAGGAGGGGCGCGCAGAGACGGAACTGCTCCCTGCTGCTCGCTGCTGCGGCGGCGGCGGCGGCGGCTGCTGTTGTTGCTGCTGCTGCTGCTGCTGAGGCTGCTGCTACTGCTTACCGCTCTGAAGAAGCGAGGGAGATCCACCGCGCACAGGCGGCCGCCGCCGCCGCCGCCGCTTGTGCTGCCGTTGCAGCTCCTGGCACATGCTGCAGGTGTCATCGCTGAAATTGCCCTGCTTCAGCATGTACCCATTTTGCTGCTTCTGCACATGCCCAGAGCCCCTCGTGTGGCCCGAGTGAGCATGTGCCGAGCCCGCACGCATGCCCGGAGAGGCGGTGAAGTCTCGGCGAAGCCGTTGCCCTCACCCAGCCCCTTGCCCTCAGTTTGGCGGGGGTTCCATTCACGGTGCCCAAAAAGCTTCTGAGCGCGCCGGAGGGCGGGGGAGGAGGGGGAGGAGGAGGAGGGGGAGGAGGGAGGGGGAGGGGGCCTGAGCAAAAGGATGACGTTTTGCGAAAGCGGAGGACCACAGCAAGAGGAGGGGGAGGCGGCGGGGGCGGCTGCGAGGGGATTCGCCGACGAGGGTGGTGGGGAGCCCGAGAGTTTGGGCGGGAGGCGCGGGGAGTTGGGGAGGGGGCAGGAAAAGGAGGACGTCGGTCGGGCCGTGATGAGTGGGGGGGCGAGGGAGCGCTGTTGCAAAGTGAGGAGGCAGCTTGGGGGTTGGGGTGGGGTGTGTGTGGTGGTGGTGGGGGTCTGGCGAGGACGAGCGCGGGGTCTCTCGGGAGAGCTTGCCGGCGCACGAAGCGGGCGGGTGGGTGCCTGGGAGGGGGGAGCGGGCGCATCGGAGAGGGCTGCCCACGGGAAGCGCAAAGGTTGGCTGAGGACGGGGCTTGGGGCCGGAGAGGAGGCCGATCGGCGAGGAGGGGCGAGGGGCCGGTGGGGCCAGCAGGAGGAAGCGAGAGGGGGACGGGGAGGGGGACGGCGAAGGCGCTGATCCGAGCAAGGGAGCCGGAGGCCACGGAGGGGGGCTTCTTTCAGATCGGGGCGCGAGCGGCGGCGAGGGGATTCTACCAAGCCTGGCCCGGGTCCCCGGGAAAGGGAAGGAAGGGGCGGCGGTGGAGGAGGAGGAGACCCCGAGCCCGGCCGTAAATCCTGCAACGGAGCCAATAAGCCCGCCAGCCCCGCCAGCCTGCTTGATGGGCAACACCTCGGGAAGGCTGCATGGCATGGCGGGGGATTGTTGGGGACGCGGTGATGTCACGCTCTTTGCGCTCCGTGAGGGCTTCTCGTGAGGGATGGGCTTGGTTGTTCCCGGGCTCTCAGTTGCAGGAGACGAGCCGGTTCCAGATGTACAAAGGAAGGGAGCTCCCCGCACCAGGGGCGAACCCATCGCTTAGGGAAGGAAGGTTGCTTCCGACGGACTCCAAGCTCAGCCTTCAACCCGTTTTCCGATTCCGAAGCGTCTTTTTCGGTTTTTGTTTTCTTTTGATTCTTGGCAGGTTTCTAATTAGGCTGCTAACGCAGTATTTAAAACTCGCCCCCCCCTCATCGAAATGGTAATGCAGGGCTGCGTGCTCCCTGGTCTTGTCTGCCGGCCTTTACAAGAGCTAATCAGTCCGTTCTTTCCCTAGAAGGAACGTTCTAGTTCAAAAAGATCCGTGGTTGTGGTTGAACAACAAAGGGAAGAAATAAAATCACGCCTGGGCAGACCTTAGCCTTTTGGGATCTACTCGATTTTTGTTTGTTTCTTTTTCTTTTTTTCTTGTTTACTGACCGCCTGGTGTAATTTAAGAATGTCAAGCCTACAGATTTGCATTGACTGGAGAGCTGAAAACACTACCTAGTGCAGTGGTGTCCAAACTTTGGCCCTCCAGATGTTTTGGACCACAACTCCCAGAATTCTAAGCCTGTACTGCCAGTGACTGTGGGAGTTGTGGTCCAAAACATCTGGAGGGCCAAAGTTTGGACACCACTGGCCTAGTGGTTCTGCAAATGCAGTTCTGCTTCCCCTTAGCTTTCTTCATTTTACCATGGTCAAGGGAGTCACGTGGTTGCTGCTGTTGTCAGTCAGCTGGGAATTATGGAGGTCCTTAGGAGTCTACTGCAAAATGACCCAGAGATCTATTAGTGGGTCCAAATTTCCGTGATGCTCACCTGTTGTCCACAACTTCCATTGCCTACTGTTCTCCAGGGACATTGGCAAGTCTTTAGGACTGAGTGTGAGGTCTGAGTCTTTGGTGGAAAGACCAGAGTCCCAAGCTGCAAATTGGAGACCCTCTTTTTAAAAAAGCCCTTTTCCCCAGGAAAAAAAGGGGAGCTGATGGGTGGGTTCTGAGCCATGAGTGGAGTCAGAATCATTGGAAAAAGCCTGAGTTGAGTCAAAGGCAAATCACCAGTGGCGCTTAGTCCAGTGACATGAGTCCCCATCCCTGGTACTATTTACATCTAGAGTGGGCAAAACCGAGTAGCAGCTCCCTTATGAGGAAAGGCTAAAACATTTGGGGCTCTTTAGTGTGGAAAAAGGCGCCTGAGGGGGGATATGATTGAGACGTACAAAATAATGCAGGGCATGAGTAAAGTGGATAGAGGGAAGCTCTTCTCCCTCTCACAATATACCAGAACTAGGGGACATACACTCAACTTGAGGGCTGGGAGAGTAAGAACAGACAAAAGAAAATATTTTTTCACCCAGTGCGTTGTTAGTCTATGGAACTCCCTGCCACAGGATGTGGTGATGGCATCTGGCTTGGATGCCTTCAAAAGGGGATTGGACAGATTCCTGGAGGAAAAGTCCATCACAGGTTACAAACCATGATGCAGATGTGTAATCTCCAGGCTTAAAACCAGGGTACTTCAAGGGCCAGATGCAGGGGAGTGGTATCAGGAGGCAGATATCTAGTCTCATGCGCTCCCAAACGCATCTGGTGGGGCCACTGCGAGATACAGGAAGCTGGACTAGATGGGCCTTTGGCCTGATCCAGCATGGCTCTTCTTATGTTCTTATGTTGACCCCATTTTTGAGCCCCTCTGCTATGCCTCCCCTAACTAAGGGCTATTGATACCAGCATGGCACCAAATCTCCCAAAAGGTCCTCCCAAAGAGGTTCTGGATAAGGACTGAACCTATTGGGAGCTCTCCTGGATTCTTCTGGAAGGTCTCATTGGTACTCTGGAAACCTCCTGCACAAATTCTGTGGGAATTGTTGACGGTTCCCCTGGCAGAGGGAGGGCATGGGCCCCAGAAGGTGTTGCACTTCATCCTCCTGTTCATGTGAAGGGGCACCTGGACTTGGCAGTGGGCTTGCTTGATTCTACAGACACGGTGGACCCACAGGTAAAAGGTGTTTCAAGGCATCTGGAGATTTTTGTAAATGTCCAAAACCAGTGGCTTCTGAAACCAGTGGCTTCTGAAATGCGAAATGCAATAAAATGTGAATAGTAGCTTCAAGTCTGTTTTATGGGTTTGCTGATTAGCTTTCCCAGATGAATTCACGTTGGCTGCATGAGAACAGTTTTTGGGTGGGCATGGCTCTACATCCATGAAATTGGATAGAAAATGTACTCGATCACACATCTAGGGTTTTGATTCACAAATGTGGGAAATAATGCTATCATGGATGGAGCTGCTTTTGGACATCTTTCATGCTGACACTTAACACACACCCTTTTTTGTTTTTGCATAGCTCATGTCCATGATTTGAATGTAAAATTCCTTGGGATGCATCTGCACAGTCATTTTTTTAAAATGGGCTTTCTGTAATTGCCCATGGGAAAAGTTCAGAAAAGTGATGTTTTCAAATTAGAACTCTCAGAAACCTCCATCCAGGCTGGTCAACTCTGGGAGTTTTTGTCTAAAAAGCATTGCTACAGGAGGGAGCAACCATAGAATCCAGTGATTGAAAAGCAGTAAGTATCCACAAATCCAGAACTGGGGAGCCCCCCCCCCAGCAGTACAGGAAAAAATCTAGCTTGGGTTTCCTGTTCTGTACACACACAAAATTTGTTTGGGACAGCTGGTATTTCCCCCCCTACAGCAGGAGCAGACAACCTTCAGAGGTATGGGACCCACATGTTCATCCCTAGGTCTTGGGTAGGCCAAACACACCCCAGGGCATATAGTATGTATCTCCAGCATTCTTACCCTCCCTTCTGGCTTTTTGCTTTGTTTGGAAAAGTTTATTTTAAATTTCCCACTGTGCTTTGCACATAAGTGACACTGTGGCTGATATTCTGTTGTGCATCTTATGCCTATGGGAAGGTGACATGTTGGAAGAGCCCACATCTTCTAAATGAAGAGCAAATTCATTCACACCTTCATCTATGTCACAGTGCTCTGCAAATTTGAAGATGGCTAATGTATTGCTCTTAATCATCTCTCAGGATAAAGACATCCTGGTCCTTTAACCCTTTTTACTTAAGCTGTGCATGCAATTAGGGCCTATCACCCTGTTTTGCAGCATTTTCCAGGAACAAGTTCCACTTCATGAGTGATCTTACCATTAGGCTGAGCGAAATGGCCACCAAAAGCAGTGAACCACTGTGAGGCCTCTGCATCTCCACCACCTTTCCTCCTTGCTTCAGAATGGCCCCCCGTAGCTGTTTTGTAAATCAGGAGGAAAAGACAGTGGTGCGACTCACAGAAGACTCAAGAGGGTAAGGAGGAAACGGAAGGTGAAACATGATCAACCTGAAGGCATTGAAGGCAACAACTCTTATCTTTTCAATGTTAGTTTCCTTCACTCACAACTTTACATGAAATTTTACTCTCCTTTTAACTAGCTTTAATGTAATATATTTTAATGCTGTAAGTGTAAGATGTTGTTCAATTCCCTGTTCGCAGTACCTGAACATGTCTTAATTGTACTGAACTGTATATTATCCCTCATTACTGTAAGCCGCCTTCGGTTATTTTCCAAGGAGAAAGGTGGGGTAAAAATACTCCTAAATAAATAAATAAATAAATAAATAAATAAGGTCACAAACAGGAGCAATTTTTTGAAATTAAAATCTTTGTATTCCTGTTCCATGGTGCTTCTGCTCTTGTTTGTTTTTACCATGCCTTTTTCCTTAAAAAGGACCTAAAGTTGCTTTTGTCATTAAAATGCAATATTTAAAGCTAAAAACAACAAGTATACAATAGTAAAAAAGATAAAACAAATACCGCATTAAAATGCCAAATAAAAGCAATATCAAAAAGACATTCAAAGCAGTAAGGCACAACAGTCCATTAAAAAAAAAACACACAGGCAGCTAAACCCTAAGGAAAAGTTTTTCTGAAGAGAAAGGTCTTGGCCCATTTACATAAGTAGTAGGGGAAGGGGTGCACCTGTCAAACACCCATCAAACTCCGGAAGTCCCGCCCCCTTACCGGAAGTCCCGCCCCCTAACGGAAGTCCCTACCTTCCCCCCGCCCCCCTTACCCGGAACCGGAACTTACCTGGGCCCTTTGACCTGGAAGTGACGTCCTCTTCCGCCTGACCCGGATGGGGAGCCTTGCCCCCTCCCCCCGACACGTCACGGGGTCCCCCTAACCCGCCCCAGGCATGCCCTGGCATGCCTGCCCCTAGGGTGCTGCCGCTGCCTATGTGTTGCCTGGGCCTGTCTTGCTGCGTGTGCGCATGCCTGAGAGGTCTTATAAGAAGAGGGGAGTGTTCTGCGGTACCCACCGCTGCCTTTTCCGCTGTTCCTGAAACCGACTGGTCCATGGTCCCTGCCGTCCCGTCTATGTGGAGAAAGATGGCATCTTCAAGCAAGACCGTTTTTTCCTCCAGCTTGCCGAAGGACACCCCCGATTCACCTCCGAAAGCAGAGAGCGTGGACTCCCCTCCGAAGCCCGAGAGCCCTGACTCCCCACCAAAAACCTGGGTCCCGAAGATAGAGAGGCAGCGGGTGAGACCGAAAAGGCGTTTGCACCCCCACATGTACCACGGGCCTGTGGGGTTTTCCATGCCCCTCTGCCCCCTAAACACCCCATCGCGGAATCCAAACTCTGCGCCCAAAAAGCCACCCAAGCCTGCCCTTCACGCTGAGGAGACCCTGTTTTGGTCTGATGTTGAGTGCGATTGTCCGCATGGAGTAAGTGCAGGATGGCAGAAACCAAAAGAGAAATCGGGGAGTGAAGGCTCAGATGGTTCCGAACCTGTGAGTCTGGAGGAGCCACAAGAGGATATTTGGACTTCTGCAGATGAGGGTTATGAGAGCGGTTCAGCGGCCGATGTAAGTTTTTTAATTAAATTGGTTATAACTTTCAGTCGGGGGTGCGGGGGTGTTGCAAGAATTATAACTAAGAGGCTGTTTAATGCTCTCTCAACAGGACACTCTGCTGGAGAAAAAGAATCTGCCGGAAAGTCATAGCCTGTAATTTTTTCTGGCTTCAAGTAATTTCTACATATACTCTTAGAATATACCTGCTTATTCAGTATTGTATGCTTTTATGTTTAAAACTTTGAAAATAACCTTTTCCAACCTATTATTTGCAAATAAACACATTATAAGCCTGATAAAGCCCTGAACTCTTAAAATGCTCAAGACTTATTCTCTTGTCAATAAAGTTTATTTAACCCCTTAATCTGTGTTCATATGTCTGTGATCTGCTAAGATGACTGACCACGGGGCTGTTCTAAAAAATATATATTATACACCGGAATCTGTAGGAAGTTTTGGGGGTGTGACCCCTCTATTTAGTGAGGCAAAAAAGCGTATCAAAACAATAAGGGTCAAGGATGTTTCTCGATGGCTTTCTGATCAGGATGCCTATACACTCCATAAGCCTGTCCGGTTACATTTTAAAAGAAACAAGACTATTGTCTCTGGAGTCGATGCACAATGGCAGGCGGATTTGGTAGATATGCAGCAATTTTCAGAGTACAACGGGGGCTACAAGTACATATTAACATGCATTGATATTTTATCTAAATATGCCTGGGCTGTGGCTCTCAAAGACAAGACGGGGCGGGAGGTGTCCAAAGCTTTAGCGGCCATTTTCAAACAAAATCATAGACGTCCGGAGAAACTTCAAACAGACAGAGGCTTGGAGTTCCTAAATAAGCCTGTAAGCCAGCTGTTAAAGAAACATGGGATACACCACTTTGTCACCAATAATGAGGTCAAGGCTGGCGTTGTGGAAAGGTTTAACAGAACTTTAAAAACAAAAATGTGGCGGTATTTCACAGCCAATAATACATACAAATATATGGATGTATTACCTCAGCTCCTAAGAAGCTATAATCACAGCATGCACAGAACTATCAAGGCTAGGCCTGTAGATGTGACCCCTCACAACTCTTTGGCCGTCTGGAAAACAATCTATGGATCCTCTGCTAAAACAAAAGAGGAGAGGCCGCAGTTCAGAAAAGGAGACCATGTCAGGGTTTCAAAAATAAAGGGGGTGTTCGATAAGGGTTATGAACAGAATTTCACTACAGAGATATTTATAGTGGATCAGGTAATCAAAAAAGCAAAGAGACCCGTATACCTGTTAACAGATTACCATGGTGATGCTATTGTGGGGACATTTTATCCCGAAGAACTACAGAAAGTGAATCCCCGAGAAGACCGGGTGTATAGGATTGAAGAGGTTTTGGCCACAAAAGGCCGTGGCTCAAGAAAACTTCACTTAGTGAAATGGAAGGGTTGGCCCAGTAAGTTCAACAGTTGGGTGGCTGCCTCTGAAATTTGTGAGCCCGTATAGAAGAGTTGGAAATGGGAGATAACGGATTTTACATCACACTCCCCAGCAATGCATGCAAGGAAATATTTCCTCAAAATACAAATGCTAATTTTACAACACTGCTACCACAACCCTTAGATCTGAGCGGTGCATGGGAAGTTGGCCTGGCTGAAATTCAGTACCCCAGGAGCTGGTACACACTGACTAAAAATGCCATGTTTTACATTTATCAGGATGCAACTAAATGGCGCTTTGTACTACACAGAGGTTATTACAAGAGCATTCAATCTGTTTTGGATGAAATGAATGACAATATAAAAGTAGCCATAGATCCACCTAAAATACGCTTTGTCTACGACCCTGTAAAGGGTAAAGTTAGATTCATTGGGGGAAACCCATACAAATTCTCAGCCACTGGGGAGTTAGCCCATATATTGGGCCTACCACCCGATGTCCCTGTTGAAAAAATAGACCACGCTGCAGACATCACAGGAGGATTTAGCGCCCTCTACCTGTATACGGATATCATAGAGCACCAAATTGTAGGCGACAGCTCTGTACCCCTGTTACGGTGCATACCCGTCAGAGGAGAAACCTATGAATGTGTCACCATTACTTACGATAAGCCGCATTATATGTTAATGAGCAAGAGCCACATCAACACAATAAGCATTGAAATAAAGACCGACCAGAACATACATGTGCCATTCAACTGGGGGAAAGTTGTCGTGAGGTTACACGTTCGCCCCAGAAGAGGCTATTTTTAGAGACTGTAAAAGAGAGCTGCTTGAGCCAGAATGGTTGTCTTTAAAGATTATGGAAATGTAGATGCTTATAGGGCCTACTACAAAGCCCAGGCAGGCCATGGTCTACCTGGTTTCCACGGAGCTGTAAACATGTATGGAGCAGGCCTGGGGGGGATATTTCGTGGACTTTTCAGAAGGGCTGTTCCTCTTTTGAGGAGGGGATTTCAAATCATTAAACCTCATGTCAAGACAGCCATGCACAACATAGCCGGAGACGTAGTGAGTCATGTTATGAAAAAGGTGAGACCCCAAGAAGGCTCGGGTCTCATGTACCTAAAAAGAAGGGGAGGAGTTAAACGAAAAGCATCTTACCAACATATTGGACCACCTCAGCCCCTAAAAAGAAAGGGTACCCATGGTAGAAAAAATCAGAAGCTGCAGGTCAGGAAGAGGAGAGGAGGCCGCAAGACGAAGATACTAAAACACAGCGGAAGAGACATATTTTAAAATGGCATTCATTCACAGCTCCTCGGAGAATGTACCAAATCTGAATTGGATCTTTTTCAATTACCACCAACACAACCCTGCGTGGAAAGCAGCATGTACGTTGAAGTACCGCCGCTCTCAGCCCTAAGCCCAAATGCGCCTGTGGAATTTTATATAACAGGGGAAAGTGAATTTTATTTGGACCTGAATGATTCGCTTCTTTTTTTAACTTGCAAAATAACAAAAGCAGATGGTTCAAACATGGCTGCTGATGCCAAAACGGGCCTCATCAATTACCCCATTGCATCGCTGTTTAGCCAGCTGGATGTTACCCTTGGCGATAGGCTGATCAGTCAGAGTCACAATTGCTACCCCTACAGGGCCATTTTAGAACTGCTTCTGAACTATAGCACTGACGCTTTGAGCACACAGTTTGCAGCCGGTGGTTTTTATAAAGATTCCTATCAAACGATGGAAGCTACAACCCTAGAGGCTGGTGAGGGAAACTGGGGCTTTAAATCCAGAGCACAACAGACAGCAGGCAGCAGGACCTGGGATCTGATGGGGCCTTTACACAGCGATATATTTTTCCAGGAAAAAATGCTGCTGAATGGTGTGGATGTGAAGATCAAACTTACACGAAGCAAGGATGCGTTTTGTTTGATGAGTGGAGATGCCAATGCAAATTATACAGTACATATTTTAAATGCAGCTTTGTTTGTTAAGAGGGTGAAAGTATCCCCGGGTGTGCGTCTAGGGCACAGTGAAGCTCTGCTTACCTCTAATGCAAAGTATCCTGTTGAGAGGGTTGGAATGAAAGTTTTCAGCATAGCTGCCGGCAGTCTTGTCTGCAACCAAGAAAATCTTTTTTTGGGACAACTGCCTAAGAAACTGGTCATAGGCTTTGTTGACAATGAGGCTTTCAGCGGCCAATACAACCGAAACCCCTTCAACTTTAAGCACTACAACGTCAGTTTTGTGGCCTTGTATGTCGATGGTATTCAAACCCCGGCAAAGCCTTTACAGCCTAATTTTCCAGATAGGCTATGTATTCGGGAGTACATGCATTTGGTTAAAGCTACGGGGAGAAGCATGAAAGATCAGGACATAGCTATTAACCGTCACGAATTTATGCAGGGTTATACCCTGTATGTTTTTGACCTCACCCCTGATCACGCCTGCTCTGTACACTATTCTCTGATCAGAACAGGGAACCTCAGAGCCGAGATTCGTTTTGCTGCCCCCCTTCCCACCACTATTAATATGATTTTATATGGGGTATTTGACAACGTGATTGAAATTAATCACACCAGAAACGTCCTCTTTGATTACATGTGAAGATGAACACAGTCCAGCTCTTGAATGTATTACATAAAAACAAAAACTTTGCAGGTGTTTACCCCAGTGATTTGCTACCACGGACAATTATTACCAAGAGGCCGGCTGGGATCGTGGTCAATACTCACCCTCACACACTGCCTGGGGAACACTGGCTGGCTATCTATCTGCCTGTGTATGGCCCTGCGGAGTTTTTTGATTCATATGGAGTACCCCCAAATAATCCGCTATTTCCTGAAGGCATCTATGAATTTTTAATGAAGCAAACCAAGGAAATAACATACCAAAGGAGGCAGCTGCAGCATCCCTCAGCTATAACTTGTGGCCACCATTGTGTCTTCTATTTACAGAACAGAACAAAAGGAATGTCTTTTGCTCAAATATTAAAATTATACACAGGCGATTCCATGGTCAACGATACTATGGTAGTCAGCTTTGTCAAGAAGCTTAGAAAATCAAACCACCGATGTAACCTGTTTAATTCTGTTCAGACTTGCATGCCACAGTGCAATCCCTGATGTAATTCTGTTCCTAAATAAAAGTCTGTTATACACTTTATTCTGAT
>JAHTLZ010000204.1:44843602-44859499 GCA_023846285.1 Phrynocephalus versicolor
GGATTTTACCACCTCGAGACCAGATACTTGTAAAATGTGCTGGGTTGCGCTTAAGTGGGCGTGGGCGCACTTTTTTTAAAAAGTCCGCTGCTTGTAGGAAAAAGATTTTATGCTCTGCATCTGCAAGCACTTTGTAGCAGATTTTAGTGGTCATGCGAAAGCATCACCTCTTCCCTGCTTCTCCTGTACTTTCAACAGCATTTTCTGCTCAAAACAGCTACCATATTCTGTTGAGTGATGAGGCTGTATCTCATATGGGTCTTGCAAACATAGCAGTAGCTCCACAAGCAAAAGAGAGACTCGCTGTGTCTATTCCAACAATGCCTCCTTCGAGGCAGATTTGTGAAGGGCAAGGTGCAAAACATGCAGTGGCTGAAATGGAAAAAATTATTTCCCTTTGTGGGATTACATCCATATCATAGGAGGACAGTCTGAACAGCAGAAGCACGTGTTCAGAGAGCTACATAATCAAAAGACAGCTGAAGCATGTGTGTGAGACATGATATGATGCCTTTATCATTATCTTTATCTGTATCTTTATCTTCTGAGAGAAGGGACAGAAATAGATAGATGTGCCCAGGAGGCTAAGCAGAACTGATGTCTTGCAGAACAGAGGACAAGCAGATGGGTTAAAGTTGTGTGGACAATTACATGGGAACAACAGATAAAAATAGCAAGGGAAGGATAAGATGCAGCTGCAGTTCCTAACAACAAATTATGCTGGGAAGTGCCAACTCGTGTTATTACCTGAATTAATATGTGCAACTGGTTAATGTAGTGTTTCACTGGTGCAGCATAACTTAATGAGTTGCAGTGTTAACAGCAGATTACAAATTTATGTACAGAAACTGAACGTTCCTTTCTGAGTACTCTCCTGCCCCACCACATACCATCCATGTTTCTTATTAAATTGAAAGAAGCTGAACTTAATGGTTCAGATTAGAGATGGGCAGGAATAAAAAATATGGCATTTCGTTTGTCGTTTGGAGGGGTCATTTCGGTTCGTTTCCGTTTTTCGTGAATTTTTGCAAAAAATCATTTTCATTTTTGTTCGTTTCGTTACCATTTCGTTACCATTTATTTAATTTTTTGTGATTTTTTTAGGATTTTAAGCAATTCACTCATATTGCAGTATCGAAAACGAAACGCACGACAAAATTTCCGGTGTTTCTGTTCGTTTCGTTTCATTTTAGAGACAAAATTTGTTTGTTGTTTTGTTACATAATGAAAAGAAAAAATGAAAACGGAAACGAAAAAATTGTTCATTTCGTGCCCATCTCTAGTTCAGATCATGGTTATGCTGGGAATGTCTTCGCATTGTTTTGAATAATATTTCAGCATCTGAACTCACTGTAAATCTGCCGGTGCACTCTTCTAAACCACAGCTATATGGTCCTTTGGATGCCTATGGTGGTCCACCGAGCCACCATGTCCCTTGTGATAACTTATGCCACTAAAACAACAAAAAAAAAACAACAACAACAACACACACATCGTGCTAGCTTTCATGGATCAGGGCTGCCCACTTTGTCAGGCTTGTACCAGTGTAAAGAACTTAGACTCCAAATGTTCATAACCTGATAGATTTTGCCATGAGTTTTACTGAAATGCCTCTCAGAGTCCTTTTCCTGTGGATCCTTTGATGGAGTTATTTCAATTTCATATGCTGCCTCTTGTGGTTTTGGCTTGGAGGGACCTTTCTGGGCTGGAATGACTGTCAATCAATCCAGCAGTAGCCAGTTGTTCTTTCCTGCTGCTAGAGGGTAAGACCCTGCCTCTGTTTTCAACGAGAGTAACACCTCTGTACTTATGTGTCTTTTCCTCTTTCATTTAGTCTGCTGGCAGTTGGCAGTTAGTTTGCAATTAGAATGCAATCTGCAGGGGAGTCTACTGGAAGCAGGTTGTGAGTCTATTGAGATCTGTTGCTCAGTCAGTTTTGACGGAGTCATTTTTTTTCACGCTATTTGACCTGTTTAACTGTGAGTAAGTAAAATCCTTTTTATTCTTTCTCTTACCAATGTCTCAGAATGAGTTACTGAGATTTTAAGTGCCAATTCAGGGAAACACCCAAGAAGCTACTAGACACTCAAGATTTTATGCCACAAGGTTCCAGAGAGAGAGAGAGATTGTCATTTTAAAAATCCCTGTCCTCACTGTTGCCATCCCCCTTCAAGAAAAAGAACTTAATATGATCCCAGAATCTTCCAGAAAATCTGTTTGTGAAAATCTGGGTTCCTCTAAAATAATTCATGGACAAAGTGTCTTTAAACATTATTGCGAAATAGGTTTTTTAAAAAATAAAAAGAAATGGGTCCACGATTTCATTTAGTAAGATATACCTCTGGTTAAGAATTTCAGAGACCCATACCAATACAAATACAAGTCGAATTTTTATTTGAAGAGTACACTGTAACATTTTTGAATGGTTTGAAACCTTGTTTTGGAAGTGTACCATTCACATGACCATACTTTCAATAACAACTACTATCATACAAAGAAGAAGCTTCAGTTAATTTCTTATGCACTGTTTGCAGGCAGCTCTATTAGCAAACCAGTAAGGATGAAGCATTTCTCAATTGCAACAAATACCAGAGTCTTTAGTTTACATATCTATAAGATCCTGACAAACTGTGAATGGCTTCACTTAATTGGAAACCCACATAGAGAAGCTTAGTACTGGTAAAACAATTTGCCAAAAAAAGGTGATTGCATATTTTGCCCTATTTCCAGAATTCTTCAAGGGTTAGAGAGACTTCATGAGTGCTTAAAATTATGATCCACCTGGAGTCTGTTAGTTGGGGGAAAAGCAGCACAGAAATGTAAATCAATCAATCAGCCAGTCAGTCAATCCATCCATCTATCCATCAATCCTAGATTGCTATGCATGTGCTTTTGTTTTACTTGTTGTAAAACCACTTTGGAAAAGTTGTTTATTTTTGTGTTTGTGTATGCATTTGTGAGGACTGTTATGTTTATGCACATAAAAAACCAGTCAACACTAACAAAGATATTCTTATTTTAATTTTATTTATTGTGCAGATTTGAAAGTGTTAATAGATGCAACATGAAAATTACAGTACAGATTCTGTTCACGTATCAAAGCTTTGTGCATCCCCATAAAGACATTTGGATATGGTGTATCTTAATTTATGTGAAGTAAATTTGTGAATTCGTTCCTAAAGATTTTCTCTGATATTTGAAATGTTAACTGTATCTCCAGTTAATGGGGCATAAATGCATAGGAATAAATGAGTCTTATTTACCTAAATTTTTATCATAGTATATTTTATTTTATTTTATCTATAATATTTATATTCATCCCAGGTTAGTGAGATCACTACTTTGGGTAACTTACATAACAATTTGTATAAGATCAAGAAAGAATAAAATTAGATTTCTGTCATCCCTCCAGCAAACTTGCATAATAAAAAAGGCAAGTAACTTGTTACAAAATAGAATCCAAACCATATAATAGCACACAAACTAAATATAAAGTACAGTATAATGAAAATAATGAAAAACTGATGAAATACAATAAAATAATCTCCCACAATGTTCTTTCCTTAAATTCTGTACTTCTATATTTGGATTACGTAGCATAATAACCACGCCTTCTTTTTTAGTCTTCCCACATGATGAATAAATTGATGTAAATACTTCTCTTTGCCTTGTTTAATATGGGTGTCTTGAAGGAAGTATATATCTGTGTTTTTTAAAACAGTACTGTGCATGATATTAAAAGCCACTCACAGATCCAGAGCAGTTGGCAGAATCATATTCATTTTGAAGCCATCTAGTCTGACTGAGAAGCTGGATTGGATCAGATGAAAGTAACCAAGCCAGTGAGTCCAGGAGCTGGGAACTGGCCATGCACTTAAGTATCTTCCTCAGATAAGATGTGTTTTGAGCAGGGCCACCCACTCCTTCTTTTCAAACTAGGAAAACTACTCCTCTCCCCTCCTTTGATCACCAGCTTCAAGACCCTGTGAAGTTGCCTGGCCTGCAATCCTTAGCTGTAAATGCTTGTGAAGAATGTATGATAACCCATGCTTGCAGCTAATGCAAACAAATTACAAGGACAGGAAAGTAGATTGTTTGGACATAACGTAGCAATGAGTTAAGAGTTGCACAAACATCGAGAGATGTTTGGAACTGGTAGGTACAGACTCTTGTGCATCATCATCATCATCATCATCATCATCATCATCATCATCATCATCATCATCATCATCATCATCATCTTAGATCTGCCGAACTGGAAGGGACTGTACCACCACCATGACCCACCAATAGAATCATAGCATCATTGAATCATCATAGGATCAGAAGGGACCTTGGAGTCTTCTAGTCCAACCCCTCCCCAAGGAAGGAGACCCCGTACCATCCTGAACAGATGGCTGCCCAATCTTTTCTTGAAAACCTCCAGCGATGGGGCACCCACAGCATTGGAAAGCAAGCTGTTTCACTGTTTCATGGCTCTCAGAGTCAGAAGATTTCTCCTTATTTCCAGTTTGGCTCTTCCTCTGATAAGTTTCCACCCATTGGTTCTTGCCATACCCTCAGGTGCAATTGAGAATAAATCGATGCCCTCTTCCCTGGGGGAACCCTTCAGGTATTAGAAGGCTGCTATCATGTCTCCCCTCAGTCTTCTCTTTGTTAGGCTTAAAATGCCTAGCTCTTTTAGTTGTTCTTCCTTTTATTTAGCCAACAGTCCCCCTATCATCTTCTCTTGCTCTTCTCTGTAACCAGGACTGGATGCTGTATTCCAAATGTGGCCTCACCACCAGGGCAGTACAGAGTGGCACTTTCACTTCCCATGATCTTGATGCTATCTCCCTCTTGATGCAGCCTAGGATTGTGTTTGCTTTTTTGGCAGCTGCAGCATACTACTGCCTTATCCTTAGCTGGTGGTGGAGCCAGGACACCTAAATCCCTCTCACAGGTACTACTGTTGAGCCAGGAACCACCTATCCTGTACCTGTCCATCTGGTTCCTCCGGCCTAAAGTGCAGGACCTTAGTTTTTGCATCTTGTTGCACAGGGCCCAATGTTCGAGTGTGTCATGCCAGTTCCTTGTATAGTGAAATATTGTGCATTAAATGCTTACTAATGCCTCTTGAAAAGATTGGCAGTGAGCTGAGCCCAACATTCATTTAAATTAAAAATGAATAGCAATACTGCTGACACACCCAGTGGGAAAATGTCATTGCTGTTTCAGTTTTCCATGATTTCTGCCTATGCAAGGTTGCAACATTGCAAATAGGGCTAAATATGCAACTAACAATTGCTCTGCGCTATCTGCCTCAGTCTGTCCAAATGTCGGGCCCTCTTATTTGAGGCTGTGAAAACGAGGGGGTAGGGAAGGCAAATGGAAGAGAATTGCAAAATGAAACCCAGTTGTTGGATCTTGAAAAACAAAGCGAAACACTTTTACTTAGGACTTCAGCCTGTCTCAGTTCTTTGAAGTTATTTATAGAAAAAATGTAGCTCAACAGATTAAGATGCTAATTCCTTAGAGTAAGCTGCTATTAAGATATGAGATGAAAAGATACCATAATATGCTCCCCCATGCCTTGCTCAATTTTATTTTTTCAATTACTGTAGTATTTTCCTCTAGTTCTAATGAGCAGTTTATAGCAAATCATTCCCCATATCAGCCTTTTCACTGATGGTTCTATAGACTTTGTTCAGGGTAGTAGCAGCAGTGCGGTGACATAAGAAAACGGGGACAAAAGAATTTGCATCATTTGATTCGTTGAGTCAATGATTTTCGCATCATTCAGCCTTCTTAATTTCAGTAGTTCCAGAGTGCAGTGGTTTTAGCTTCTAATGAGGGTTCAACAGAACTGAAAATTATTTATTTTGTTGTATGTAGTACATGGTATATGTAATTTTCTCCTCCAGCTTTATTTATTTATTTACAAGATTCTTTAGCTGCCCCACTACCAGGTGGTCTTGGGGCAGCGTACAACAATATATTAAAGCTACAAAACAATAAAACAACATGACGGTTAAAACTATAAAATACAATTAACATACAGTGCAAATTATAAAACCCTGCTGCTCGTGAGTCCAGCTAAAACACTGTCGAATTAAAATGTTGGCTGAACAAGAGGGTCTTTGCCTGGCACTGAAAAGCTAAAAGTGTTGGCACCATGCAGATCTCTGCAGGGAGGGCATTCCAGAGTTTCAACCCAATCCATTTTCCCTGTCACTTTTCATTGTTGTCTAGTCATTTTTGTAGCTGGTACCTAGGAATATCATTGAGTCGTTTATCTTAGCCTTGCTATCCAGTGACACATACTTACATTCGAAAACATTTTCTAGTTATTTCATAGCTACCCTTCCTTGTCTCAGTCTTTTGTCATGGTTGCAGTTTCCATTTGGACTTATGATCAAATTGAGGTATAGAAAATATTTTATCATTTCAGTGTATTCATTGTCGACATTAAAGTGACATTTGTTTTCTTAATTTTCAATTATAATCCTACTTTTGTACATTCTTCTTTAATTTTCCACAGTAGCTGTTTCAAATCATTGCCATTTGCCAGTTTTAGTGTGTCATCAGCATCTTTTCAGTAGCTGATATGTTCTGCTTTATTTTGTGCTCTATTGCTTGCTTTCAGATGTTAAATACTTGTTTCTTGAAGCTTGGCTTTTCTTAATTAGGTCATCCTTCTATTATCCTTTATCACTGTAATAGGACATCAAGTCCAAGTTTACTGATTAGTTAACTGAACCTTCCTCAAGGATGCTGGGCCATGCCTGTTTAGGAGACGTTTGCCTACTTCTGTCATCAGCTTCTTCTGGTCTGAAGCTGACAGACTTTTTGAGAATAGATACACATGGTATAAAGCATTGTTACCAGCGTGGCATTGGTTTTCTGCTTGAGGTGGTGGTGGGGAGAAGGCAGCTAATGGCCAAGCAACTGCTGTCTCTCAGGGAATATTTTGCAATTTTTCAATAACCACGATCTCGATAGTTGTGCTATGCTTCGTCATTAATGATCATCTATTGCTTTCCTACTCTCATTATTATTTGAAATAAATTCATATCATGCAAGTGTCTGTGTTCCTTATCAGGCATCTCCAGATTTGTTTAGCCTGGGGTTGTGACCTATTAAGACAATCTGTTATTCACACTGATGTGCCTAAAGCAAGTATGATTGTCTGCTCAAGTATGAAGCTGCTCTGAGTAAGTGCCAAGTTCGATAAAGGGCACTTCTAAATTAGAAAACGCAGGGAATATAGGTTAACCACAATGGGGGTGGTCACAAAACTATCTCAAGACATACCAATCATGCCATTAATTGCATACCATCTTATTCACATTATACGTAATGCTTCTGCAAAAGCAAAATAATTCACAGTGCTTTGTTAACTAATTCATTAGAAGCATGAGGAGAGTTTTATATCCTGAAGTTCATTTGCCTAAAAGCAAAGATTGTAGATTAATTGATTACAAGGCGGTAAAACATGATATCAGAAAATGCTGATTCACACGCTACCTTACATGAAATGAAGTTACCTTCTGGCTATCTATGGGCAAGATGAAAATGTATCAAAGCCAAAAGAAGCATAGCAATTGTTACAAAAGGTTCACTTGGTGTTCGAAGTAAATATAATACAAATTAAAATCGCTAAGAATCTGAAATAGAAAGTGTTGACAGGTAGATGTTGGTAAACTTTCCAGACCAAATTATTGAGTTGGGTGGGGTAGAATTTCTCTGTGTGAGAGACAATGTGTCCATATGCATGTGTCTAAATGTGGGGAGCAGGGTGGCCCTACTATTAAGCAAAGTTAGGTATCTGTCTTAAGTCCAATGGCAACAGTTGCTCCTCTGTTTCTCCTCACTTCCTCCATCATTCCCCTCTTCTGGGTGACAGATCTACGGATGCCAAATGCCCTGCTGTGGACTCTCTAAACTAGCCTACAGCCTCAGGCATTTGTAGCATTCCCGTGCTATCCAGTCTGTATCATTGTAGAATGAATGGGGAAGTGATGCTAGATTGTTCCACCCAGGTGGGCAAACAACTTGGACAGGCCCTAACTCTGGTGGTGGTCGTGATGGTAGTGGTGAATGGAAGTGTATGGATTGTATGGATGGTTGCTGGCAGACAAGGGAAAGTATGTGTATGGTTGTGTGCAAATATGGGGAGTGTGGATTTCCTCCAGTCAATTTTTGCTTCTGCTTCACCACCCTTTGGTTTTGCTTCTGCCCATCACTGACATGTGGTGGGCAAAAGGTTGCACACGAGACAAAATGATCCACATCATTTTGGAGATTCTGCTTAGCCTTGACACGCAGCCACGAGGAGGCTGTTCTTAACTGGAACAGTTAGCTAGACAATTATTCTAAGAATGTGAGACATATGCTGGAAGGCTACTTTTATGTTTTATTCTGTATTGATCTTCCATTCAGGACTCTGCTCCCTTTTCTCCTGGATCGCTCTTGTTCAGCAGTTTGGTTATTTGTTAGGCAGCACAATCCACAATCTGTCAGAGCAGCCAGGTTGCCTCTGAGCTGTTTCTACTGCTGGCCTGCTTTCTGCAATAAGAGCTGCCTAGAGGGGTAGCTCAAAAATGCTGCATCCAATTCTGATAAATAGTCAATTAAGAAATAGTGCTTTGATCATTCTGCTTCTGTTATTATACAGTCACTGTGTATAATTTTCAGAGGGTACCAAAGGAGTACAACCGAAGGCTCCTCCCCTTCCTCCTTGCAGTTCCCTCTGCAATCTCAAAGATTCTTTATGAAATTTGCAGAAACAGCCAGAGTGGCTGTCTTCTAAATTTAACACAATTAATTTTTATCCAAAATAATGTATTTGTACAGAAAAGGGGGATGGATAACAAAAAGGAAAAGGAAAGAGTTGTGGCATCTTAAAGAATAACAAATTGATTTCAACTGCAGACCTTGTGGGTTAGAATCCATTTCCGCAAACTGCTATAAATTTCTTTATAGCAGTTGAGACCAATATTATTTGCCACTTTTTATTATGGTTTTGTTGGGGGTAGAAATGGTTCTTAGAGAAAGTCCATGATTAAAGGAAAAAAAGGAAAGTGTGCTGCTTATATACTGCCCCACAGCACTTCAAGCACTCTCTGGGCTGTATAAAATTTAATTATGCAGGCTACACATTGCGTCCTGGGTGCTCAATTTACTGACATCAGAAGAATGGAATTCTGAGAGAACTTTGAGATGGCTGCCTGGAACTGAACCCAGGTCATGAGCAGAGTTTGGGCTGCAGTAGTGCAGTTGAACCCCTGCACCACAAGTTTTCTTAATTAGTGCTAAAAGCATATAAATATTGTGTTTGTAAAACCAGATTTCAAGGAATATTCTTCTTAAAATATGAAACGCAATCACCAAACAAAGCAAGATAAATCACATAATCCCAGAGGCGAGAGAAGCTCCTGGTGTAATATTCAGGTGCTCACATTTATTAAGGACATCCATCTTCCCATCATGGGCTATCTGCATTGTCTGTTTCCGGCCTAGTTTCAGCGATACTTGTAGGACAACAGCAGGATCTGTAGGATGCTTCTCACAATGATACCAAGACAACAGATATCTTAATTTTTAAATTTTTTCATTACTTTTATTCATACTATATATTTTATTTAGTTATTTGTTAGATGTCACAACCCATGATGCATTAATGTTCAATCAAAACAACATACTAAGAATTCTAGTTCTGTGCATGAAACCCTGTAGTTTACCACTATACCTTGCTGTACACCACTAGTGGTGAACCTTCTGTGCTCCTGATGTTTTGGACCACAACTCCCAGACCTTGTGTTGCCAACGACAAGGGACTGTGGGAGTTGTGGTTCAGAACATCTGGAGTGTTGAAGGTTTACCACCACTGCGAATGTAGACCCATTAAATCAGTGGGTATTTGTTGAGTTAACTCTTGCATAAATTTCTGTTGATTCAAATGTGCCTACTCCGGTTATACTTAACTCTAGCATAGGAAGCAGCAACTAGAGTGGACATGTGAATCAAGGGAAAGTGTGGAGGAGATGAATCATAAAAAAAAACCTGTAGATTCAACTGGCCTACTTTAGTGCAAATTGCTACCATAAAGAACAGGATTTCTGCTAATGACTCATATACAATAGAAGAGCAATTCTTTGAGGAAGTTTCGCCTTCCTCTTTAGCCTTGTGCTGCACAAATAAATACAGAACTAGATACACTATTTGTGTTTTCACTGACTCTTCTTTTAAAGAATGCATCTCGACTAGGCTGAAAATATATGAAGCTCCCTTTTATTGACATTTTCTAGACTAAGTTTAGTGGAATAGATTTGGTTTCTTTATACAGGAACTGCAAGTGCCTTTGAGGGTTACTAGAGCCAATTAAATTTCCCAATCCCTATGATTCCCACCTCAGGGGCTTTTGGAACTCAAGTTAAAGCAATTAGTGCTTTTAACTTTGAAAAAAATCTAATGCTGTCCTTTTCATTACCAAATTGAAATCATTTCAAATGATGCCTTTTACACCCCCAAACTCTTTTTATAATACAGGGGCTGTCATCATATTGTAGAACTCTGTGTTACACAACTGAGATGAATTTATCTGCTGAACTGGGGACAATCAAAAGCTTCCCACTCCCCCCAGGTTCCGGGGATACCTTTTGTCCTGAGGAAGTCATGGGGACTGGAATCTTTCATGTCCAAAAATCGCCAGTTCGCCACTGTTGGTCTCTTGTGGCATTTTGTTATAAATGACACATTTTATCAATAACAATTAAAAGAAAAAGAAGAACAAGCGAATAAGGGAACATCCCTCAACATGTCTTTACAGCTCTAACAGCCAATTTAGAGATGGCCACACCCATTAATACAGGGAAGTGTCTGAGAAGTTTCTATTTTTGCAGTGGATGAATAAAATGCCATTTAGATATGAATCTAGAGCCACGGGGACACAATTGGACTAAAGGTTGTATGAGACCGTGAGGCGACATTCATTTTGGTGGCAGCTGCCACATCCTATTGCTTCCCAATGCGCAGAGACTGGAAGAATGATACATGTCTTCTGTTTTAGTTGTCAATGATTGCAAATGCTGTGAAATATGCTGCAGTCAATGACTACAGAAATAATATGGAGAAAGCTAAGAGGGCTTAACACATGAAATGCTTACTAAATTATTTTATTTTACAGTAATGTGATTGGATGGTGTGTTTTTAAAGTGTCAGCTGACTTTTGTTTGTTTCCTGAGACACTTTTATCCAGCATGGTTGAGTTTTTTAAAAACCTGGGCCTGGTTTTGTAATTTGGTTTCAGCTCTCTTCTATTTTATCTGCTATGGTGCTTTAGTAAATGTTATTCTTGCTGTTTCATCTGCTGTTTATTGCTTTCAGCTTCTTATTGTTTTAAGTGATCATTCACTCATGTAGCTGATTGCTATTGTAAGCTTTCTCATTTTTTTCAGAATAGGTAGAATATAAATATATAATTATTTGTTGCACAGTAATACAAACCTTCACACCACCATTTGAGGAAAACCAACTGGAATGCAATTTTAGTGTGATATGGGAAATATGTTAAATGTTGGAAGAATTTGGTAACTCTCCCTCCCCCTTTTTTGATTCAGACCAAAAGCAGGGAAAGATCCACCGTTACCTCCTCTCTTGTAAAAGGTAAAAATGATAAGACCAGTACTTCTTATGGGAATCTATTTGGACTGATTTCTTATAAACATATCCCATAATAACCCTTGTTGGAGACCCAGTACTTCTTGGGTAAATTAAAAAAAAGTGTTTAAGGAGTACTTCCTACATTTTAGTTTATTCAAATGAAGATTTCAAGCAAGTGTTATGCCTGAAGGAGTACTCCTGTAAAGCAAGGAAATTCAGGCCACGGATCCTCCTTCCTGCTCACTCAAAGCATGGGCACATTGATACAACATTTTGCACCTTATTTATAATATAATTGAAGAATGCTGGGCCCAGAACAGAACCACTTCTTTCTAGAAGCCAGTAGTGTACATACTAGGGAATAATGTATGCACAAATATGCATTTTATGTTGCACACAAGTGTGTGTGAATGTATATATATACTGAAGTGATAAATATAAAAATATATGTTAGGAACAATCAGATGCTAAAATAGTGCACATTTTTATGGGATTGGTTTTTTTTAAAAAATATGACAAAATGTGGAGATATTGCATGGGACACGAAACGTCACATTAAAATATGAAAGTTAGTCTTTAAGGTGCTACATGTTTGTGTCTTTGTTATGTTTTGTTTTGTTTTTCTTTTATTTTTGCCTGAAAAACTTATGACTGAATACATGAGAGAACATCACAGGATAGATAGGTACTTATGATACAACCTGTTGAAAAGTATGTGCACTATCATTTTTAGGGCTATACGAAGACAGGAAGAAGAGAAGCATAGTGTTGACACTACCATGTTTTATCAGCTTACAAAAGGCAACAGATATTACCAATCAATGCCTTCTTTTTGCCCAGAAGGCACATGGATATTAAGAGCATCATTGCCACAGCTATTGATTCCAATAACTTTCAGGCTTATAGCATTAGATATAAGAGCTGTACTGGATGTTAGGGCTCTCTCTAGATTTAATAATAGCAGAGACATAGTTGTAAACAGCAGCTCAACAGTCAGTTTCAATTAAAGAATAATGTAATGAGAAGAAAAAAAGCATGCTTTCCCTCACTGGCTTTTCAAAGGGGAAAAAGAAAGATATTGAGATAAATCAGATCTATTGAGTATTTTGTATAATTAATTAGAATGTCTAGGTTAATATTTATTAGCTGAAACAGAACTTGACAGTGGCTGGTATTTATTTCTCATTGATTAAGCAATATCCACAAATAGATTCAGCACCCCCATATGAAGGGTATTATAACGGAGTACCTAGGAGATTTGTGTGAATTACTACGGCAGCTAGGTCCATAGATCTATAAAAGTGGAAAGATAGTATATGGGAGGCTCTGAAAAGCACAATTACTTTATTATCAGAGCTTGAAAAAAGAATTTATAGGTCAGAAATATGACCTAAATCCAATGTGGCGGTCATTGTAGTACTGGGATTCTTTGTTCTTCCTCCCTGCTACTCTTTCCAATGCTGAAGATTTCCTTCCAAGCAGCATGGACTGGACGAAGATCAATGGCACCCTGTTTGGACCACCAATTTGGTGGGCAAAGCAGGGACCCGGTGATCCTCACCCAGCCTGGGCTGTTCCCTTGCAAACAGCCCAGGCTGGGTAAGGATCAATGGTAAGACAAATGGAAACCGTAAGGAAAAAATCATCTTACGAGTTTTTCCTATCCCCTGAAATTGCATTCATCTTATGAATTTTTCATCTTAAGTGGAATTCGTCTTACGAGGTATTACTGTAGTCTCTAACATATTAACAGCCTTTCTTTGGGTTGCCAAGAGGCATAATGGTGGCAGATCATGAGATAATTAACTTATCTGGTTGATCTGAGCCCTCCCATGGGCTCCATGGTTGGGTTTCCAGCTTCTTGGGTATTTTAAAGTATTGCTTTCTGGATGAGATTCGCTGTCAAATCCATTTCACATGCACACATACCAGCATGTAATATGTTGACTTCTGAAATGTAATGCTAAATGACGTGTGCAGCTGCCTAAAAGAAAAGAAAACATTTCATAGCATGCACCTACCCTACTGAAAAAAAAGTAATGCAAATACAGTAGTGCCTCGTAAGATGAATTTTTCATAAGACGAATCGATTCGTAGAACGAATTAAATTCATCTTACGAGGCACAGTTTCCCATAGGAATGCATTGGAAACCAATTAATCTGTTCCGGAGGGAATGGGCTAATAGGTTTTCAATGCATTCCTATGGGAAGGCAGTTTAACCCCTTCAGGGTTTCCAGCTTCTTGGGTATTGCTTTCTGGATGAGATTCACTGTCATCAAATGTTTGTTTGTTTTAATTATACCTTTCAACATTTCTAACCAAAGTGGAGAAACAGTATCCAGTACTTCTGGGAGCCCAAATTTGATTGAAGTTCTACTTTGGGTTCCCTTGATTGGTTCAAAAAAGGATCAGTACGCCCTGCTTCACTTTGGATTCCAAATAATTTCCAAACCTGAAGCAAATCCTTACTTTGAAGGCAAGAAGTGAATGGCTGGCAATTAGTACTTTCTATATCAAACACAGAAAACCTATGCCAAAGGATAGCATGACTGATAGCATCAAAAGTTTCGGGGGCAGGCTCTCTGAAAAAAGAGTTTCCGGGGGGTCTAAGAGGATCAGTGTACTCAATTCATACTCCTGTCTTTTTTGTATCAAATGTCATCTGAGCATGGCCAAGTCAATTTCTGCTCTATAATCCATGAAACATTTCTTCCAAGCATAACTGAAGTTGAGTGATCATCGCTCTCTTGATCACCTACACAAGAAAGGCAGTGTACCTGTCTATAGGTGTTAAATGTTCAAGGACAAGATTAGATTTCCTTAGCAGTGGTCAAGGAGCATGTAGAATTTCAGGAATGCAGGTAGACATGCATTTTAAGCTGAATTTTTAATAACACATATAAGATGAACACCTACTGTAAGTCATTGCTTTAGAAAGAAGGATAGATAGGGCATATAACGTGCCTGAATCTTGCCGGTCTGAAATTTAACTTCATGCTGAGCTTGTGAAAACTTCTTGTTGAGAGGAGCTTCATGCTCAGTTCAGGAAAACCTGTGTAAGACCTGAACTGACATAAACATCTTCAAGTAAGCTAAATAAAATAAAATATTTAAAAAGAGAGGGGGATATTCACAAGCATATTTCACTGGAATGAATTATCCTTTGATGTTTCCAACCCATTTCAAGTTTTGCTTAAAATCAGGAAAAAAAGCTGTTCCAAGCACAATTTGAAAGGAGACTTGTTTTGGTTGGGAACATACAGAGGAAATGTACATGAACTGGAACAAATAGACACATGCCTGTTGTGTTCGTATACCTATTTTTAAGCCATTGAGACTTACACCTTACTAGATAATTAAAGTACACCTAAAAATCTCTGCAAGAAGGATATTTTTGAAAATTATCATGCCCTTCCTGAACAAATAGGAACTAATACAATGTGATACATGACCATCGTAATGTTGTGGAAGAATAACTTACACAAATATTCTTCATACATTTGAAAAGAAAAGGAAAGGCCAGGCAATGTGGTCAACAGGCAGAGAGCAAATTACTGGCTATCATTGTAGACTCTACTTTTTTCTTTTGTTTTTTTCAAAAAATCTTTGTGGACAATGATGGCTTAGAAATAGCTGTGAGTGTGTTAATGGTAGCAGAGGTAGTTATTGTTATCACTGGAGAAAAATCCATTTCATCTTCTTTGTCTGGAATGGTGTATAGAATCTGGGACACTGTTGTTACATTTGATGTAATGTTATTTACAGGTTTAAGAAAGACCTATTATTGACAGTCCTTTCAATCAAGAATTCTTTTGTTCACAACTTTTTTTTTCAGAAACCCTACTTTTACAGTATTTTGGAAAGACATTCCACAATGTTAAGTCCAATGCCTAATTTACTATGGTAAGACATTTCCTCCCTCTTTTCTTTTTCCTTTGGTAACATGCACTGTTCCTGTATGGTAATGTATTTTGTTTTTCTTCCTGCTGTCAAGTGGCTTCCAATTTATGCTGATCTAGTGAATTAATGATCTCTGGTAAACCACTTCTGAGTATTTTCTACCTGGCAAACCCTGAAAAGGGTCACCAAAAGTCAGAAGTGACTTGATGGTGCATCATCATCAATCGTTGTTGCTGCTGCTGCTGCTGCTGCTGCTGTTGTTGTTGTTGTTGTTGTTGTTGTTGTCGTCATCATCATCATCATCATCATCATCATCATCATCATCATCATCATCATCATCATCATCATCATCA
>JAHTLZ010000204.1:44863183-44882255 GCA_023846285.1 Phrynocephalus versicolor
AAAGAAAGAAAGAAAGAAAGAAAGAAAGAAAGAAAGAAAGAAAGAAAAGCAAAAAACTTCACTGGGTTTGAAAGTGTTCCCCTTGAATTTATGGCAAGACCCACTGTACCTACCAGTGGGTGTGGTGGATCCCTGGAGAGCAATATTTGCAGATGGGACGTATCCAGGGAGCTGTATAACACACATGGCCCATAGAAAAATCAGGAATTGTTTTGTTTGCACCACACAAGAGGTCATCATTTTCTCTCCCTATGCAATGTGCCTTCAAGAGCATCATTACTACTTAAATACAATATCCTTCTGGAGTATGAAGGGAAGGGAGACCCCTTCCCAATAAATGCCAGAGTATACAAGTGTACTTCAGAGCCTGACAATGTTCAGCAATAAACCTGTTCTTTGTAACTGTGTACATTTCATCCACTATCTGCAGTTCATCAAGGAGTTAGATATTAGCACCAAATGATATGTGAGTTTATCTTTGTATCTTGCCTGCTATTTTTGTCGAATAAACCTCCTATGTAAACAGCCCTTTAAGTTCTTAATAGTTGAGCTAGTTTTGGTATTTGTGTAAGATATGAATTGTTTCTCTTTATGAATCTGTGAGCCATCTAGTGGAGTTAATTTTTTATCATCACTGAAAGCTCCTTTAGTACAGTTTCCTAGAGGAAACTAAGTACAAGAACAGTGTTTTAATGCACAGTGGAGGGAGTACTTGTCTTTGTGGCCACTTTATTGTGGATCACAGCGTTCAGTGTTTTACATGCCAATTGTTATATATATTTAGATAGAAATTAATGTTCTGCTGAACTTAATATGCCGTAAGTATGTGCCTGATTTCAGCCTAAGCCTGCAACCATAATGAATTTACCCGGTCATGAAACTCACCAGTCACAACTTGGCTTAGCTCTGAGTAAATATAGGAAAGGCACTAGAAGTTTGGCTGCCTGACAGAAATAAGATGGAGCAACTTCTCCCATTGCACATTTATTTATTTATTATTATTTATTTATTGGATTTATATACAGCACCATCTAGCAACAAGGCCACTTTGGGCAGTTTACAAAATTTAAATAATACATAATACGAAACATAGCATCAGAACTATACAATAATTAAGCAATACAGCATAATAAAACATAATAGGCCTAAATCAAGTCAAAGTCAGACAGAAGAGTAACATAGGCTAAGACAAAACAAGACAGCATAAAAAACAACAAATATAGACATTGCCCAGTTGAATCTAATATCAATACTAGGATTGGGACAGCATCTTTTGTCACACATAGAAGCAGCATGCTCTGCTACAATATACCACATGGAAGGTTAAATGGACATTTTACTCAGCTTTCATTATGGACAGACATTCACTTTCTCAAAAGTTATTTTTGTGTGATTTTATTTATTTATTTATTTATTGCATTTTTATATTGCACTGATTTCCCAGAAGGGACTCTGAGCGGTTTACATAATATAATATACAAAAATCGGGCAAGAGAAAAAACAAAACTAAATATTAAAGAGGGGGATAAACAATAAACAGGGGAAACACAACACAACAGATTACCGATCGCTGCAGCCTCCTTAAAAAGCCAGGTTTTTAATGTTTTTTAAAAGGCTAAGAGGGACTCAATTTGGCGAATTTCACTAGGAAGTTTATTCCACTCAGCGGCGTCAGCTACCAAGAAGGCCCGATTACGGGTAAAAACTGTATGGGCCTCCTGGGGGGTGGCCGTGCAGAGTGAAGATGCCAAAGAAGCTCTGGTGGGCCGGGTCAACGCTGACCTTTGGGAGATGTGCTCTGCCAGATACTCAGGCCGTAAGCCATGGAGGGTTTTGTAAACCAAAACCTGGTGAACGCTTGCAAATGGCCTGAATCATACTCGTTATCAGACCTAGCTCTTGACATCTACCTGCATTCCAGAAACTCAAATGTTCACACATGAACTCAATGTCTTCAGCTCATTTGGTAGAGGGGGAAATTGCCTCAGGTCTTACATGTAAACCCCAGTTACCCTGCTGGGATTAGGATACCTTCGACCATAAGCTGCTCATTCAGCACATCTTCATGGAGATAAGTTAAAGTAACAGACACTTTATCTTAAGATCAGTATCCTTCTCGTATTTGAGGGAGTTACCATTCAAAGAAAAACAGAGGAAATAGCATCTAATACCATGTTGCTTTCCATCATATGCCTTAACTTGCTTCTCATGATCTATATTGCAATGAATTGCCAGGGCATCAACTGCTATTGCTCACACAGCGGAGGGCGGATGTTCACAATCACAACTATCACCTTTGAAAACACTTTTCTGGATCCTTCCTTCCACATTTGTCCTAATCTGGGAGCTCTCAAGATATGTGATGTATTTCCTGTAAGCAGAGTAAGCTCCACTTAGTATTTCTGGCCATGCACAGAGTGCAATATTACAGAGACATATAGTACCCCAGTGTTTAGCCCTCTAGCATCCACATTCCACCCATGTTTATTCTTTCTACAGCCAGGAGTTATCCCCTTGAGATCTGAGTTGAGAGGTGGGTTGGATCATGGAAAGGAAGGGCAATAAAATCTGCTTAGGTCTTCAGTGGCATTGGTAACAGCACCATCCTAGTGTCTTGTCACCTAACATAATTAAGCTCACATTTGCAAGGAGTCCTATCAAGGCCAGAGGAATGGCTCTTGTCTGCTGGCTGGATCCCACTGAGTACACAGTAGATTCCTGTAGATGTACAGTCTAAATGTATCTGAATTACACTATTATAACAGTTTGATAACACTTTGGCTGTCATGGGTAGATCCAAAGGATACTTGGATTTGTACTGGGGTGAAGCATTTAACAGGGAGGTTCTTGGTGCACAATTGAACACAAAACATGCAGTTGGAGATTGAGAGATGCCTTATGGTTAGAGCCATCCCATTTATTCTGAATTTATTTGTAACAGCTTACACTATTTCCCTAACTGTACATTTTGCCTCCAACTGTATACTAGAATCTCCCACCACCCCAGTAATTAGAATCTTATGCTGTAATGCAAATGAGGAATTAGAACTCCTTGGCAGAGAAATTTAAGTACTTAGCCAAATTACAACTCTCAGGATTCTTCATGATGGAGCCATAAGAGTTAAAATGATATCAAACTGATATAAATGTGTAGTGCAGATGCATCTTTAACAAAGACAAAGGGAGCAATGAATACATACAAGATGGAAAACATCACGTGTAAGGAAGAATATCTGTCTAGTTATTGTCACTGATATTTAGTCTCTCTTTGGAGCAGTGCATTACCATTAAAATGTTATCTAAAACATATTATTCAATTTAAAAAAAATAAAATTTGTATTTTATGTATTTAAATATACCTTCAGTGTGGAAAGGGCAGATATATTTTTTCAATGTGGGAAAGGTAATTATATATATAAAATATTCCCTCTAAATTAATTATGTATTTACAAGCAGTGCACTAAAAGTGAAGTCATGGTGTGTTCTATTTTAAGTCAGTTGCAATATTAGTCAATTACCATATATCACTAGATATAGAGAATGATTTGCCAGGGCTCATTTCCCAGTTCTTACTTCACAGTTGTAATGGGGCTCCAAGTGATTATTCCAAGGTCATAGCAAAGGGTTGCTTCCCACATTTGTTTCTCAAGATGTCCTTCCAGCCATCTGTGCATGTAAGATGACATGTACATTTATCTCCATGAAAAGCAGGCTTTCAAAAATCTGTTTAAGAGGCAGATTGGAAGGATATGGACATTCCTTGTTTGTGTGTGTTGTGTCATTATAGTCTTGACCAACTCTTCGTGACCCCATGTCCATGGAGTTTTCTTGGCAGGAATACTGGAGTGGTTTGCCAGTTCCTACTCCAGGCGCCTACAGCACCTGGTATTCCCTGCTGGTTGCCCAACCAAGTACTAACCAGGGCTGACCCTGCTTAGCTTCCGAAATCAGGCAAAATCAGATAAGTGCATTCCTTATGAGCACTTAAAATCAAACAAAAGGCCCCCATGTTTGAGATCTTCTGAACTTTTCATCAGGAAAGATGATACAAAAAAGAAGTGAGGATTGGGGAGGGGGGCAAAAATTCTGACATGTTGAAATCTTGTTATCTTCATAGTATCATGAGATATAACGGAAAAAGAAGGGTACGCAAACATTCAAAATGGTATCTGACAGTTGATGGGGCAGTTTTTGACTTGCTGCAGTGTCATGCCTCTGTCAAAGGCATGTTTCCCACATTACTATTGTCTTTTCCAGAAAATGCTGACTGAAAAGCTGACTCATGGTGAGAAAACTGAAGCCACCACCTTCTTGGTGAGTTTACATTTCAACTTGACAAGGCTGTTAACCATTTCAACCATATATGCTGAATGTATCTCATCAACTTAGTGCTACTAGGAAATAAATGGAGCAAATTATTTTTTCAAGTACTAGAACCATTGTAAGCACACACATAATAGTACCTTTGGCTATCTTTTGCACAATGTGCATTATAAATTTATAATACAGCATACTACCACTTGACTAAACATAAAATTTTGCTTTTATTAGGACATAAATATATTTTTAAAAACACCTCAAATTGTTATTTTCTGTTACTCAGAAGAAAATATTCATCATCTTCCCAAGAATTCTGTTTTACAAACTATTGTTTTTTAAATAGTAGAGCAGGCATTTTTAATTTCAAAACTGGGCATAGAAGAGATGCATTTCTATTTTTTAAAAAACCTATGCCCTGTCCAGCCCTTACTTTTGATTTGGGAATAGAAACACCGATGCGTTTAAAACAGAGAGATGGAGAATTGTCTTCATCTCAACTTCACAATGATTAATTACCTGCTCTATGTAATTCAAATGAATATAATTCCCTTCTTGAATAAACTTTGAATACTGCACACAATCCCATCCTCTCAATGAGAGCCTAAAACATTTTTATAGAAGCACTCTTAGGAAACAACCTTGGCAGGGAGCCAATGTGACAGGAATGAAATATATTGAGCAAAAGTGAATTTAGAACACAATATACTACTGGTTTCTAAGATCTTGTGAACCACTGATGGATTGTAGAGTAAATGCTTTTCATTTCCAAGAGGAAAAAATTATTAGCACTAGTAGAGATGGGCATGACTCAGAAAATTTTTTCGTTTTCGTTTTCGTTTTCATCTAGGGGTCCGTTTCGTTTCGTTTCCGTTTTTGTGAGCTAATTTTCAAAATTTTTCGCTTTCGTTTCGTTACATAACGAAAATGAAAAACGAAAACGAAAACAAAAAATTTTTCGTTTCTTCCCATTTAGCTCCATTAAGTGCTTTTCCAGTAATGAAAAATGAAAAACGGCTCAAAATTAGTCGTTTCGTTTCCGTTTCCGTTCCATTTTTGAACCGTTTTTCGTTTTTCGTTTCGTTACGTAACGAAAATGAAAAACGGAAACGGAAACGGAAACGAAAATTTTGCTAAGTCGTGCCCATCTCTAAGCGCTAGCCCAAAGTGTAAGTACTTCAGCTATGTGGTTGAACTTGTGACATTTTCTGTCCAGAACCTTTGTAAGTGCACACAAAGTAGCACATTCTGCTACAGACTGTAAAATATACATGGCAGATTTATCATTATAAAGGTCACGTAAGCAGAATTGTTTTCAATACTGTGTTATGTATCAGATTAATTGGGGAGTGATATGATGGTCCCTCCTTTTTCCTCTTCAGATTCTTCCGTGTCCATATGGGAAAAGCAAGGAGCAGGCCAGGGCTCGCTGCTCCTCTCTATCTATATGAACGACGCCAGGGGAGGTGATGAGTGAACAGGGCGAAAGCCTACAGGCAATCTATTTCATAATTATTAATAATGCACAATCACTTTCCACTCTCGCTGCTTTTAGGAAAGAAGCGAAGATACATTTTTTAAAACATTTATGATATTATTTAATTTATTGTGACGATTTTAGCTGTTTGTAGTCGAGACGGACGCGAAGCTCAATGAAGCGCCTTGTATGTAACTCCCAGTGTGGCACCACAAGTGCTGCACTCCCCACCCCACCCCCATTTCCAGGAAGGACTGCAGTGGAACCAGTTACTCCAAGAGGCGGTGAGTGCTCCGGCACTGGAGGCATTCAAGAGAAATGTAGACCACCTCCTGCCAGATATCCTTTGATTTGTACACCTGCCTTGAGCAAGGGGTTTGGGCTCAATGACCTTATAGGCCAGTGGTGGTGAACCTTTGGCACACCAGATGTTTTGGACCACAACTCCCACAGTCCTTTGTCATTGGCAAGACACACCTTGTTGTGGCACTCCATGCCTAGAATGTCGCAGGCGCGCTCACTTAGGGTGGCCACACTCAGGGAGTCGCGGAAGTCGCTCACGCGCAACCACGCCTTCTCTGTGGTGGGCCCCACTTTGTGGAACCATCTTCCTAATGAGCTGCACCTTGCACAGTCCCTGCCCGCCTTCAAAAAAGCGCTCAAAACCTTGCTTTTTAGGGAGGCATTTGGCGACCTTTTAATTTAATTTTTAACTTAATATTTTTTTTCCTTTCCACCCGCGATGCCTCTTGCTGAGGGTTTTCCCTCTTTTTCAACTAGTATTGTTGACTTGTTGTTCTATTTATTGTTGATTTTAATATTGCTATAAACTGCCCAAATAAACAAACAAATAAATAATAGATAAATAGCACACCTAAGAGTTGTTCTGCAGAGATAATCCCTGGAGTGACATAGCCTGGGCACCTTTTCCTGCTGCTCCCATGTAGTCAGCACCGGCTATGAGTGGTACTGCTCATTGGAGGCACAGCCAACGTCTGTATCAGTGTTGGAAAACTTATGGCACAGGTGCCAAAGCTGGCACTCGGAGCCCTTTCTGTGGGCTCCCAACATCACCCCTTCACAGCCACCTGTATTCAAGTTAAATTGCTTATTGGCACTTTGTGAAAAATTAGTGGGTTCTGAATCACACTTTGGGCACTCGGTATCTAAAAGGTTCACCATCACTGGTCTATATGGACCATGTAGCCAGGTGTGGAAGAAGGTTGGATAGGAGGAGGAGAAAGAGTGGTTGGTTGGCACTGGGGTTACTGGAAATTCTGCTGTAGGACTTCTTGCTTGTTGCTTCCTCTGCTGGCATAATGTCCTGATCTGGTTCTCCAGCTCCTTCAGCTCTTGCCATCTCACCTCATCCCAATGTACTTGGGTTGCTTTCTCTGGTGGTCCAAATAATTCCTCCTAACATGCAGTGTCAGGGTAACATTGATGGATTGTCTCCCAGCTGGTTGTCGAGTCCTCTAGTAGCACTGATACCTCCTGGACCTCAAATGCTTCCCAGTTGACAGTATCTGCCTAACATGCCTAGTCTTTTATGTCCACTTGTGTAGCCTCTGAGTTATTGTCTGAATTCCGGCTGCCAGAACCTCATTCCACAGGTGAACTGTGTGGCTGATCCCGCAGTGTTGCTCAGAATATTTTTATGAATTAAAATGAAAAAGTTAGGGTGTTGGGAAATGCCCTTGAATATTAAGAGTTCCGACTTCTGCATTTCATAACATTATCTGGCTTTGTCTCCTCTCTGAACAAGAGTCCAGAAGTGAAACACCACATGGTGGCACTCAGGTAGTGTTCCAATTAATGGTCACTCCTTTGAGAGAAGCAAGGTCCAAAAGCAAAACCGGTGTCCTTCTGGAGTATCTTGTAGACTCTTTATTTATTTATTTATTTATTTTAACTCTTGTATACCGCCCTACTCACCACAATGGGGACTCAGGGCGGTTAACAACATAAAAGTAATACAGATAAAATCAATATAGGCAATAGACAGCGAAAATTTGGAAAATTCCTTCCTTCCTTTAGCTTGTTTTGTCTGTCTCTCACTGTGCACCTTCTTCAGCAAAAGACCTTTTCTTGGCAACCAACAGTGGCAGCTGCTGCGGCTGAAACACCGCTGCCCTTCCAATAGTGGTGATTTCCCAGTGCTGAACTACAGGAGCTGACTTTAATGATGCCCAAAGCCCCTCCTCTTCCATTTTCTTTCTTCGCCGTCATCTACCATGGACAGCAGAAGTCCTTGCCATTCTGATATTTCCAGCAGACCTGCAGGTTCCTGCTGCTAGATTAGAAACAATAATTAGCTAAAGGGGGCTTGAACGGGCTAATGATTACTGGGGAGCTGGGATACATTTCTCTTGACCTCAAGCTGAATGACATTTAACAGCTTCCTTTAGAAACAGCCGGGCTGCATGCGGAATATACTGGGCTTACTTGAACCGATATTTGAAAATACACCTTTGAGGAGATGGTGGTGCACATTTTCTGGGGAATTCTGAGAGTTGCAGTCTAAAATTCTAACTTTTACAAGCTTTGCTATAACCACATTCCCTGATCTGACGCCTTTCAACTGTATAGGACTACAGCTAACAGACTCCACTGGCCTATTCCTTTGTCTTGTGCTTTGTTTGGCAGTAATGAGAGCAACCCACAAGAGGACTTTAACAAGTGCATGTACCTTCTGGTGTGCCTTGACACACTTGACATTTACAGGCTCAGCAAGTGTGAACCTCAGCATCACTTACTACTCAATTAATAAATTAAGGCAGAAATATTTTTCCACCCTTTAATATTAGTTGTGGGGAAATGTTCATGTGCTAAATTTCTCTTTGTTACACAAATACTAAAGGTCCTGGGCCAAGAAGCATGATCCCAGCAATCTTTTATCTCCAACTGTGTTGTCAAATATAAAAAGCCATGTGTTAACATTACTGGAACTTGCATGACAGCTGTTAGGTCCTCACCATCTTTTCTCAATCTACAATTGTATTCCCCCCCCACCCCACGTAATCTGTATTTTGGGGTGTTTATTGTTTTCCTGATAACAGCCTTTTATTTAAGCATTTCTCCTTAGGTTTTACCAGCTGCATGACTTCTTGGGTTTTAACTGCAGGAACTGAAGAGGTACTGCTGATTTGGTCACAGAGAAAGAAGCAATGCTCACGTAGACCTTACCTGTTCAATTTCTGCAAACTATGCAGCTTACCTCCACAGTGTGTTACCAAGGAAGCTACAGATATTATATCAAACAGCTCCTTACTGGCCTGTTTGATATGTGTTTGCCCTTAGGTTGTGTAATTTTGCTTTTGCTTCAGAACACACACACACACACACACACACACACACACACACATTTCAAGGATTATTTATTTATTTATTTATTTATTTATTATTTGTTGCATTTTTATACCACCCATCTTCCAAAAGGAACTCTGGGCGGTTTACAAGCGAGAATAAAACCAACAGTAAATGACAGGTAAAAAAAAAAAAAACCCTAATAGACGAAGAGGGAGGAATCCTCAGCAAGAGGCATCGCGGGCGCAAAAATAAATAAATTAATTAAAATTAAAAGTTCACCATAATTCCTTTTACTATATCCCACTTTCCACTGCATTCCTCTGCCTTGCCCTCATTCCCATAATCTGCTCTGGAGGATTAAGAGATGCTCTAGAACTGAGTGGCAGATGATACTGGGAGTGTCGGGTAGGAAAGTTAGCAAAAAACCATCTATCTTTAGTTACCTCACCAAGTGGGACTCTGCTGAAAAAATGCTTCCTTTGGGGCAAATACTAGATCCAGCCCAGTGTAATGTTTTTCCACCACCATACAAAGCAACTTAAAAAAAACCCTAACAAAATGAAGTGACGTTAACTTTTGAAATATTTAGGGAGTTGCCACTGAAGCTTTTTACTTTACTGATATTATTTATATCCTATGTGACAACTACACTGAACAAAGAGATGATGTACTGCCTCTGTTGACATCTGAAAAAGAAAACATACAACTAGTAAAAGCATAAATCTTTTTATGATAGGGGAGAAATAATATATAGACAGGAATAGCACCTCTCTCATCTTTGGAACCCACTGTCTTCCGGTGCAAAGAAACTGGATTTCACAGAGGCTGAGGCCTGGTATTAAAATTCATTCCCAGAGAGATAGTAGCTATCTTGGTCTATCTTTGGCTGGTTACTGAAAGCAAATGATTGTTCTTGCTTCAGATGACTAGACTGAACATGAGCTGTCAGTCTTACCGATTAACACCATATGTCAGCATGGAAAGTGTCCTAACATACCCAGGCTGGGTAAAAGAGTGACAACAGCAAAAGATATAGGATAAACAGCCTTTGATGAGTGAGCATTAAAGCCTGACACAGGAAAGAATCCAATGTGGGATAAGGAATGAAAAAGTGCTTATTGAGATCAGGATGATTCACTTTATGAGGCTTGGGAGAAGCACCACATATGCTGATAATACACAAGAAAAGGCATAGATACCCCACATAAGAAGCACACAGAGGGCTACTTAGGCCGGGATTAATGGTTCTGAAGAGTCCATAATGCTGTGGATCCCTTATCAGATCAGTTAGCTACACCTTCTCCACCCCCACAAATACATACTGGGACAAACAAACAAACAAACAAAAACAAGACAAAACTCACAGGAACTCAGTTGTTCATGTTGCATTGGGCATGAGTCAAGTTTTGGTGAATATATCAACATTCTGCCAGGTGATAAAGAAAAAGACACTGGTTTCTGATTTTAAAGGTGAAGAAGAGCAGGGATAAGTGCACAGTTCTGCACCTAGGGTGTGTGTGTGTGTGGGGGGGAGAAGTCTGGGGGGATATATGATAGCACTGTTCAAATACTTGAAAGACACTCATACAGAGGAGTGGAAGGATCTGTTCTCAGACATTCCAGAATGCAGGACATATAATAATGGGAATATGTAAAGTGAACTGAGATGTAGGATGAATACCAGAAAAAAAATCTTCTTAACTGTTAGAGCAGTACAGCAATGGAACCAGTTACCTCAGGAGGTGGTGAGTGCTCCAACACTGGAGGCATTTAAGACAAAATAAGACAACCATCAGATATATTTTGATTTGGATTCCTGCACTGAGCAGGGGGTTGAACTTGATGGCCTTATAGGCCCATTTGAACTCTATGGTTCTATCATTCTGTGGTGAGTTGAGATACATCTTTCTTGTCTTTGTGGGTGAAAGTTAGGGTTAGGGTTAGGGTTAGGGTTAGGGTTCTACAGAGTTACTGGATAACACTACCAATCACTATGTCAGACTACACAGGGAAGCCTTTGAAATCCACAAACCTAAGACCAGTTTCAACAAAAAAGAAGAAAGTCTAAAAATCAACAAACTCTGGCTTCCAGTACTGAAAACTACAGTCTGCAAAAGGTCAAAGGTCAATGATTCCCCACTCAGCCACAAGCAAAGGTAATCGGTTCACACGATAGAACAGCTAATGACACCCATCAACCACAGACAAGGATCAGTGCCATATCTGATTGCAGTGAAATTTCTTAATCCCTTCATCCTCATAATAACACCTATTCTCCTGCATAGGACAAGTTTTATTTTTTGACAACTTTAAAAACTTTTGAAAAACCCACAGTCTCACTCACTCTATGGCCCTAGTTCCCTGAGCTCCTTGACTTCTGAAGGTGTAAGCCACAGAGTCTGGCAAAACTTCAGGACAAAAAACTTTCAGAACACGGCCAAACAGCCTAAGAAACTCACAACAACTATTCTATGGTAAGTTAAAACACATCTTTCTTGACTTTGTAGGAGAACACTTGTTTTGTCTTTGCTTTGCAAAAGCTTTAAATAAACACTCTAATCTATAATGGTAGCCCAGTTAAGTTTAAGAATTTGATTTTCTGCTGATTTAATCCCATGGAAGTATATAAAATTGGCTTAAATCCTAGAAGGGCCTTGTGAATCAGGGTATAATTGTCACATAGAAATAAGAATCTCCAAGAACCTGGTGCTGTTAACAATTTCCTTTTTTTCTTTCAAACCTTGCTACTAATTATTTCCAACAGGCCCGGGGGTGGGGGGATGATCAATAGCTGATGTTAAATATCCAACAAATATACTCGAACGTCATTTTAAAGCTTGGAGGATATTTTCAGAAATATAATTATTATGTTTCTGAAATTACACATGAGTCAGACATTTGAAAACAACAACAAATCCATCTTCCACCAACCGGACAAAGTCAAATAATTGTGATGCAAAGTTTTGAGAAAAATCAAACTAAAATGCCATTTGAAGAAAATTACCAAAGGGAAAGGGGGAAAGGTAAACTAGGTAATATACTGAAACATATTGACTATGGCCCACAGGCTCGTGCTGTAATTCTTTGAGTCGCAGTTGCCTTTTGAAATAACAAACAAACCATTTATATTTTAAAATATATTCCTGAACTAATATGGTTTCTAGATCTTATAGACACAGGAGTACAATGCAACACTTTGGGATGTTTTAGCTCTACCTACCTGTAGGAAGGCTGATTTCCTCTACCCTCCATTTTCTTTCACAAAGGTTTTGTGTTTTAAAAGCATGAACTATCTGAATGGCAACTTGAGGCACCCAATGGCTATACCTGATGAATATTTTGCTTCGAATGCATATATTGAAGGCACTGCATGATTTTTCTCAAGAGATATCTGCCAACCTTGTGGACTGCGGCAACAACATCGAAGTAGAAGACACCAATGAGCAGAAATTGCATGCTAAATTAAATTGTCCTGCAAGTAATGAAAGTGTTGTGTCTCTCACAAACAGTTCTGGATTGCAATGGGTTTACCCTTTGCTGGCTTCTAAAGACGGACAGACAGAGAGCCAGACATTGGAGCTTCAGAGTCTGAGAAAGTTTTATTCGAATGCGCATAAGGGTGCTTCTATTTAGGAATAAAAGGACCAATTCCAAGGCAAAACAAAGCATTCTTATTAGAGGTGGGTACGAAATGAATTTTTAATTCATTTTGTTATTTGTTATTTGTTATTCATTTCATTACCTAATGAAACGAATAACAAACTGACCCATCAAAAAAACCAAAACGAAACGAAATGGAAATTTCTGCTTTGTTCATTTCGTTTTCCGTTTTCCCATAGGAATGCATTGAAGCAATGCATTCTTATGGGAAAGGTTTCCCTTGCAATTGGTGTGGGGAAACCATGGGCTTTTTCCCGCCATAAACCAGCGCTACCAATCAGCTGTAGCGCTGGCTTTGGCGGGAAAATGATTTAACAAGCCCGCCCTTTCCTCCACCATTTTCTGAGGGCTCCTGCCTAGCTGTCAATGGCTGGACCCCTATAAACCCAGCCCATTCGGTACGAGGGAATCCCCGTGGTACCGACTGGGCCAGATTTAAAGGGGTCCAGCCATTGACAGCCCGGCAGGAGCCTTCAGAAAACCAGTCAGCAGGGAAGTTGCAGCGACCACACTGCCCTTCCTACCCATTTTCTGAGGGCTCCTGCCGAACTGTCAATCACTGGACCCCTTTAAACCTGGTCCATTCAGTACCAGGGGGTCCCCCTGGTACTGACTGGGCTGGCTTTAAAGCAGTCCAGTGACTGACAGCCCAGCAGGAGTCCTGTGAAAATGCTAGGGATGGCTGTTCCAGGGATCCAGCTGCCCTCCCTAGCATTTTCAGAGAGCGCCTGCCGAGCTATCATCAGCTGGGTCCCTTTAAAAATGGTCCAGTCACCACTAGGGGTTCTCCCCAGTGCCGACTCGGCCATTTTTAAGGGGGTCCATCTGATGACAGCTCGGCAGGATCCCTCTGAAAATGGCCCCGTTGGCAATGCAGGAGCTCCGCGCTGGCCATTGGGCCATTTTCAGAGACCTCCTGCTGAGCTGTCATCAGATGGACCCCTTTAAAAATGGCCCAGTCACCACCAGGGGTTTTCAATTTTTAGATAGGTACCCCGACTTAAGAGTAATTTGACTTAAGAGCATGCATTCGGAACAGATTAAATTTGTAAGTTAACGTACCACTGTACATTGAGTCTTTCTCAGGTATAATACTTTTAAAGAGTAAAGACACCCTAGCTGCCAAGTCTGTAATCATAACTATGATGTAATGCTCCAACATATTAAAGATAAATGAATAGGATGGACGAAGATCAAATCACCAAGAGTTTGGAATAATTAAACACCTCTGCATAATGAATCAGAAGCCACTGGAAAAATTGACCCTGCCACAACTCCATCAGTGTAAACTGCAGATCTGAACTGCTGCAAGTTAAGATGGATGAAATGTGTAGTAACCAACCATTTTATGTATGAAAACCTAATTTGCTTGTTTATTTGTTCTTAGCCAATCAACAACTTTCTTTCCTTCCTGCCTTTAGGGGCTTAATCATTTACTCAAGGAAGTTTTCTTCCCAGTTAATACCAGTTTAACAGACATGATTTTAACAGATTAAATGATTTTTTTTTGTTAATGCTAATGATCTCATGTCTTCTGGTCATGTTTCTGAGCACATACTTCTGTAAATAAATAGTATTTCTTTTTAAAATTATTTCTTATTTTAACTGTTGTTTGACTAATATTTTTCAGACTCCACTTATATAAGGGGAATTATTGGGGAATGCTTATAATTCTAAGCTTATAACTAGAGATCAGCACAAGTCAGAAAAAGGGAGGGGGGAAAGAAAAAAATGGTGATTCATTTAGATTTGTGATTCATCAAGGCCTTTAGAAACTGACTTGGGGCAACCCAGTCTTCACCAAACAGAATGCTATTTCTTCTGATCTTTGAAGCACTATGAGTAAAATGGAATTTTAAAATTCTACTGTGTACTGTTGTGTCTGAGTTATTGAGACAGTAAGTGGCAGTTGAGGACAGTTAAGCAACTAAGAGGGTTTACTGAGGGGAGACATGGAGGTAATTCTGGTCTGTAGGTCCACCAGCAGATATAGCAACTAAGACTCTGGTCACGATATCTAAACTATAGTATCAAGATTTATTGCCATTAATATGTTATCAAGGTAGAAAAGGTGAGACATGCCATTTAAATTATTGTACACACATCCCAATTAAGTGCAGTGTTATAATTCAAAACCTTAATATGGCCCTCAGTGCTCCAAAGCCTCTCACACTGACAATAATTCACACCCAAGAACTCAGATCCCCAATTTCATATATCAGTAAACCAAAATCCCTTAGTTTTGTGTAGGTTTCAAGTGGGGATTGGTGGCCTTGTATTCTGTGAAGCTATTTGTGGATTGCGATGCCTTGGAGCAGAAGACTAGCAAGGGGTTGCTCCTTAAATAATAAATCATTAAGTGGTCAGCCATGTTCAAAGGCCCGCTCAGATCATGGTGCCTACTTTTCTAAAGAGCTATGATGAAAGATAATTTATTTTAAAGAGCTTAGTGAACTATTTTGCTAATGCTTGATTCAATTAAAGGGCAGGGGAGCCCTCTTCAGTTTCTACATTTATATTAATTGATAAAATTCACCCAAAGAAAGGGGAGAAACAAAAGGTTGCTTCCATATTTTGATTCGCTTTGGGCAGCTTCTCTTTGGTGAACTGCCTTCTTTTGTTGTCATCAGCTCAGTGCTGTGATGATGAAGAAACAAACCTCTGAATATATTTCTGGATTATTCTTGTTATTTTCCTGGCAGGCTGAAACAGAAAGTGCAAATGACACTGATGTGAGAGAGGGCGAAAATGCACCTGGGGACCTAATCTCAAGGGCAAGGAGCTGTCTAGAGCTGCACTTATACTGATGAGTCTTGAAGGCTGGCTCACAATGGGCTCAGGCCAGCCATGAACTTGCTGCAGAGTCAGGGATGTTCCCAGTTCTTGTGTCAGTTCACAACCTGTTAGATAGGAATGGTAATACTTCCCCCACACAGTAAAATACCTGGTGCTTTTGATCTCCCATATAGCATATCCTTAAGCTGCCTAGATGCCCTAAGCACATCTGATCTCACTTGATTTCGGAAGCTAAGCAGGGTCGTGTCTGGTTATTACTTGGATGGGCGACCACCAGGGAATACCAGGTGCTCTAGGCGCCTGGAGTAGGAACTGGCAAGCCACTCCAGGATTCCTGCCAAGAAAACTCCATGGACATGGAGTCATGAAGAGTCAGTCATGACTGTAACAACACAACACATAGCATATCCTTGCAATAAAAGACCAGACAAAGGAGAGTTCATAGCTGAGGATTACAGTTGTCCCTCACCCTTTCGCGGTTCATATACTGCGGTCCCGGTATATCGCAGGTACACAGTATATGAAAAAGGCCCCCGGGGTAAGGATGAAAGGCCTTCCCAGGCCCATCAAAGGCCCTAAAAGTGCTTCCCCGTAAACCAGAAGTGACCTCCAGATCACTAGAAAGCACTTTGGGGGCCTCTGGGGGACTGGAAAGCCCTTGCAGGCCCATTTGGGGCAGTGCCAGGCCTGGGGTAAGTACAAGAACCCCCAGAGAGCCAGCCCAGTCCCGACCTGACCCAGCATCCACATATTGCAGATTTTCAATTATTGCGGGTCAGGTCAGGTCCCTAACGTCTGCAATAGGTGGGGGTTTACTGTATATCTTTGGCGAGGTTAAGGTTTCAAAGATAAACGTAGAGACAAAGAGACAAATAGAACCACTACCATAACCAGTGCAAAGAATCAGAGGAAGACAAAAAATGAAGGAACTAGAAAAGTTCATCATGTGTACAGATGTGCCATTAGAGTCTAAGGCCACAATTATCCACAGTATTGTATATTCAGTCGCCATGTATAGGTGTGACAGCTGAACAGTAAAGAAAGCTGACAAAGAAAAAAATGTTCTTCTGAAATATTGTGTTGAAGAAGAGCTATACAAATACCCTCAACTGCCAGAAACAACAGTGAATCAAATCACGGCTGAAATATCTCTGGAGGTAAAAAATACTGAGACAAAGGCTACCTTATAGGATTCTTTGGAAATGACCACAACACTGGGAATAGTTGGAGGCAGCAGGAAAAGAGGAAGGACAGCTATGAAGATGGATTGGCTCCCTAAAGGAACCACAGGCTTGAGTTTGAGCAGGACTGCTGAAGATCTCTTTCGCAGGGTCTCCGTAATTCAGGGGTGACTTTACGGGAACATGACAATGAAAGAGATTATTAAAGGAGAATAATTCATCTAATCAATGGATGGTCAAAGACAACCAAGAGCCCGAAGTAAGAAAAAAATTAATGAAAAAATTGCCAACAATAGAATCAAACTCTTCAAAGAAAAACATCTTCATTGACAGGAGGACGAAAGAGAGTAAGAAGCACTAATGCCATTGTGCAGGGCATTCCATAGCAGGGGTCTGGCTTTGGAGTAAGCCTTTTGGTGCGTTTGTCTTTAGAAGACAAAAGTGTCTGAAGGACAAACAAGTGGTCCTAAAGCAAAGGCAAATTCTCATGGAGGGAGGCGGTCTTCCAAATGGCCTGGTCCCACCTTCCAGGCATTAAAGACAAAATAAATAAATAAATAAATAAATAAATAAATAAATAAATAAATAAATAAATCAGCACCTCAATCATCAGTCACAAATGAACTTGCAATCATTGCAGCTGGTCAAGAAAAGAAGTTACATTTTCTTTGAATGTTGGCTTCGTTAAATCTGCAACAGCATTCTTTTCTTTCCTTCTTTTTAAATTTTCAGTGGCTAGGCTAAGCATAGCTTCTTTTCCACCCTACCCTCCAGTGAGGGCTAGTTTGGTAAGATATATAGGACACCATCTAACCACAGGCTTAGCTAGTTGACTCCTGCCTGCCTCCTTTTCATCCAGTGGGTATGTGAATGCTTCCGTACCTGCTTGCCCACATGCCTGTAGGTGTGAATATCCAATGTGCCCCGACACTGGCTGTCACTGTTTGCGTTTACTGGTTTGCCATCTGCAGTACTGAGGGCAATGGGCATCAGTCAATATTCCTACCTCCTACCTCTTAGCTATGTGAAAAACAAACAAATATTTATTTTAATGAGGTATCACACATAGATGATCAAGGTGTTACAATGGGATTGTTCCTTTGGTCATTATAGTATATTTACTTATATATTTAAAATATGTCTAGCAGATGAAATAAAGAAAAAAGGCGAACACAACGAAAAGTGGGGAGAACAAAATCAGCCAAACTGTGAACAAGACTGGAGATATGCTATCCAGAAAAATGGCATGAATGTGGCATGAACTTTCTTTTCACCACATTAAAAGAACCCTAATGATTTGGGGTTTATAACCGAGCAGAAGTTAGGCCATATATGTAACGAACAGGTGGAAACATGCTGCATGAACTGGACCATGCTTTGCTTTGCTTTTTTAGTCTTAGTTCAATTCTAGATGCTCAATTGTCATTTGCTTTCATTTAGAACCTTTTCTAATGAGTGAACATTTTATTCTTGAATCCATGTCATGTAAGATTTTCAAGTGCCCCCTGGTGGAAAAATCTTCATCATAATATCTCACACATTGCTTTTAATATACTAGCATTAGACACAGTGTGGTGTCTGTTCATTCAGCCACATGTAGGCTTTCTCTCTGCAAACACCTGAAATGGTGTGCTATATCAATTGCAGTAACTGCTGTGTCAAGTTGTGTTCTTCTTTGGGTCTGCAGTGAAGACATTGCTTGAGTGTTTACCCATCAGCACAGACAACATCTTCACACAGGTTTTGCTACATATTTTTTTTCTTTACATATATGCTGAGTAGTGCATTCTGTACTCTATGGGATAGAATGCAACACTCTATTTTGGATTCAAAGATGCATTCAGAAGAAAGCTTCAACATAAATTGAAAGTTACATGTGTAGTCATCCTATATATTCCGATGGTGGGCAGCTCAATCAAGGTGTCTACCCAGTGTATGGCAGTGGTGAACAAGGCCAATTCCATGCTAGGGATGATCAAAAAGGAGACTGAAAATCATCATCATCATCATCATCAGGACCTCAAAATTGATCTTCAGAGACTCTGGCATAAACCGGTACAGGTGGTCCCAGTGGTAATTGGCACGCTGGGTGCAGTGCTCAAAGAGCTAAGCAAGTATTTAGAAGAAATTGGAGTTGATAAAGTCACCATCAGTCAGATGCAGAAAGCCACCTTACTGGGATCTGCTCGCATAATTTGCCGATACATCACTGAGTCCTAAACGCTTGGGAAGCGTTCAACTAGTGATTGGTAATATAAAATCCAGCGAAGATAGCTGTGTGGTTAAATAATAATAATAATAATAATAATAATAATAATAATAATAATAATAA
>JAHTLZ010000204.1:44882265-44901699 GCA_023846285.1 Phrynocephalus versicolor
AATAATAATAATAATAATAATAATAATAATAATAATAATAATAATAATAATAATAATAATAATAATAATAATGCCATTCTACAAAACGATAGTAAGGCTGCACCTATAGTATTGTGTACAATTCTGGTCACCACATCTCAAAAAAGACATAGTGGGACTGAAGGCTGCTCTTTGCTGCCCAGACCTGGATGATTTTGACAGCTCTATGCTGCCAGGAACAGCCTTCAGTTGCAGGTGGATTGAGGGGGTTTCCAACCAACCCAATAAAAGCAAGGGAAAAGCTTCCCCTCCCCTTTGCTAGGTTGGGGAAAAAACCCTTCAATCAAAAGCCACCTCCCAACTTTGTGGGTGGGTGGGTTTTTAAAAGCACTTTAGGCTTTCACCCCCCCAAGACAGCAAAAAGCCCTTTCACATCTTTGGGAAAGGGATTTTGCTGGCTTCCCCGATTGGGGCGGGGGTTGAGTAGACAAAGGGTGACTCTCCCACTTGCCCCCTTCTTGTGCTGGGGCAGCCAGGATCGGACACCAGGCCTTCAAATTTTCCCCTTGTTGCACCACGAATTTTCCTCTTGTTGCAAAGAGGAGGCTGTTGGTACAGGAAATTTGAAAGCCTGGACTTTGATCAGAAAAAGGCTTTCGGCTGCTTTGATGTTGGTGCCTCTTTGTAATCCAAGCCCACCCCCTCCCCGAGAGTTTCCCAGCACTATAGGGGGACCCTGCGGAAGGAGGACTTGGGTCTCCAGTAAAGCGGGGAAGATTTCCCCCTGCTTTGCTGGTTTGGGGCAGGCTTTCAAAAACCCACCACCCCCAAAGATGACAAAGCCCATTCCTGTCTTTGGGGCAGAGGGTTTTTGACACCTCTCATTGCTCCTTGCAATCAGGGGGCTGTCAAAAACCTAATGCCACCAAAGTTGTGAAAACGCTGTTCCCGTCTTTTGTGGTATTGAGACAGCCTTCCCATAGGAATGCATTGAAAACCAATGTACTCCGTCCCCCTTTGTTGCCTTTTTTCTGACCTCCAGAATGGATTAATTGGTTTTCAATGCATTCATATGGGAAACCATGCTTTGCGAGATGAAATGTTCGTAAAACGAAGCAAAAGCAAAGTTCTGCTTATACCACTTCAAGTAGTCTCTGGTCGGTTTACAGTTTTTAATTACAGTATGCAGGCTACACATTGCCTGCAGAATGAATTAATTTCTGCAACCTGCAGAATGAATTAATTTCATCTTGCAAGGTGCCACTAGTAAGCATTTCCCAAACATTTCAGTCCCACAAGTGACTTTCTCATTGCCATACAGTAATCATCATGGATCAAAGAGATTTTTTTAAAAAAAGATGAGAGTAAAAGAATGGCATGTTAAAAATCATTAGCCATTGTGTATAAGAACTCTTTGAAGGCAGTTAGGCTCTCAGCATCAGCGATATCAGGTCTTGAGGCCATTCATGTGTCAGTTGGGGATAGAGACAGAACTGGGATTGTGCTGGTGTACTGCGCTCCCCGTGACCCAGCGCATGCCCTTCCAGAGCTGGTGGCCTTCATCTTGACGGCACTGCTGAGGTCTCCCAGGCTTATTGTACTTGGTGGCCTCAACATCCATGCAGAAGCGCAGGCCACAGGATTGGCTCTTGAGTTCTTGGAGACCATGGCCTCCTTGGACTTGTCCCAGCTTGTCAATGTCCCCACACATGTGGGATGTCATACACTGGACCTGATTTTTGCGAATGCTGGGAGAGAGAGTGGCCCGGTGGTGACCGACCTTATGTCAGTCCCCTTGTCATGGTCAGACCACCACCTATTAAAATTCAGCCTTGCAATGGCACCCCCTCGCTGTGGGGAGCAGTGACCCATTAAGATGGTCCACCCATGTAGGCTAATGGATCCTTCTCGGTTCCAGGATGCCATGGGTGGGATTCCTGATGACACACCTGTTGATGCCTTGGTAGATGGCTGACCTTGCTGGTCCTCCTCAACATCTCAGCGACCTTTGATACTATCAACCTTGGTATCCTCCTGAGGAGTGTCTCTGAGTTGGGGATCAGGGGCACTGCTTTGCAGTGCTTCCACTCCTTCTTGGAGAACTAACCCCAGAGAGCACAGCTGGAAAAGATGGCTTCTGCTCCTTGGTCCCTCAATTGTGGGGTGCCACAGGGGTCGGTCATCTCCCCCATGTTCTTTAACATCTATATGAGGCTGCTGGGTGAGGTTGTCAGGAGTTATGGGGTTTCATGTCATCAGTATGCTGATGACACCCAGCTTTATATCTCCTTTTTCCATCTGCAATGGATGCCATTTCATCCCTGGATATGTGCCTGGAGGCTGTACTGGCTTGGATGGAGGCGAATAGACTGAGGTTGAACAGGTCCTCCAGGTGGGGCCACTGGGTGTTGGCAGGTTGGGAAGCTCCCTCAGTTTTTTGGGGGAGGCCACTCTCCATGCACATGATGAGATGCGGAGTTTGGGTGTAATGTTGAACCCAGCACTTTCCCTGGAATCTCAGGTGGCATCAGTGTTCTGTTCTGCACATTATCACCTTAGGTGGATCACCCAACTCCTGCCTTCCTGGGCCCTGGTGCTCTTGCTATATTGGTCCAAGCACTTGTAGTCTCAAGATTAGATTACTGCAATGCTCTCTACATGGGGCTGCCTTAGAAGTTGATGCGGAGGCTTCAGCCTGTGCAGAATTTGGTGGTCTGATTAGTTGCTGGGTTGAGTAAATTCCATCATATTACTCTCACACTGGCTGCTCTGCACTGGCTGCCGATCCATTACCGCATCAACTTCAAAGTTTTAATGATGAAATACAAAGCCCTAAAAGGTTTTGGACCTTGCTATCTGTCAGAGCAGCTCCTACCACAGAATACTGCCTATTGTACCTGATCGTCTCTGGCAGGACACTTGAGAGTGCTGTCGCTGAAGGAGGCTCATAAATCATTGACGAGGAACTGGGCTTTCTCAGTGGCAGCCCCTCAACGTTGGAATCCACTTCCTCCTGAGATTTGTTTAGATTTTTTTCACATGCATATTTATTAATTGGTTTGCATCATGCTTGTATATTTATGTTGTCAGTTTTTATGAATGGCCAGTGTGAATAGCATACTATAATTGTCACTGGCAGTATCTTCAGCATTAATTTTGTCTCCAACTTTACTGTCAAGTGTATGTACATCTGAACTTCTGGATAACACAGGAATGAGCCCAGTGATATTTTCATATTAATTTCATTTTGGGTTCTTTCCATTGGTGTCTCTTTCATTTTTGTATTTTTGTACTTTAATGCTCTTGCTCTCTCTGTTTGGCGGTTACTTCATGTCCGTTTTGTCTCTGTAGTTGTTGCATTTAGGAGCGGTACCAAAAAATGTTACTTCACATCCGTCTCACAACAACGGAAGTTTGTCTCGACCACGCCTCCAAAACGGATGCTAAACGAGACAAATCTGTACCTAGTGCTGGGGTTGGGTTTTCTCTTGTCCCTCTTCTGTTCTGCTTCTTGTCCCAGTTAAGAGGCCATGAAGTAACAACTGTACTGGTAACCTGGCGGGCATTGTTAGCACAGCTTTTGTGTCCATCTAGTGGTTAGTGGATGAAGCGACATATGGGAAAAACCATGCAACTCAAATGTATAATAAAGAAAACATTATCAATGTTACCGCATTGGCATATGAAAACCAGAATATCAGTAAATTGAAATATCAAAAAAAGAAATTTGTTATATCCCCCCAAAAAAGGAAAAGGGAAGCTAGACAAATTCAGTGTTTGTCACGGTACAAGACCTTGAGGTAACACTTGTCACGAGACAAGTTATCATGACCATGGGAACACTAAAAGAGGGACAAAACCACATGATCGTGATCAAGGCTGTCACGGTACAAAACTAGTTGCGGAACAAAGAAGGATGTGAAGTAACCCCCCTCTCTTTGTGTAGTAGCAGGGTTCCTTCTAAAATAGTAGCTCTCTTCCCACAGTCAGCAGAAGGGGACTCAAGATGCAGTCTTATGGTTCTTGTGATAGCCTCCCAAGAATTATTGGATTGCATCCATAGTCTGAGTCTACACAAACAAAAATATTGCAACACATGGCTAAACATATGTACCTGTTATTTTCTTAGTATTGTTAATTTTAATTATTGAGGGAACAATACCACAGTTTATTGTATATGCTATAATTGAAAGTTATTTTAATAATAGGGATTAAAATCTGACTAAAATGTACATTCTTAAATTATACTTGAAGATAGTATTGATAGTTTAAAGGAAGGGATGAGTGATAACAGTTTTTTAAACAAAATTTCTCTCTTCCTTTGCTTGCTGTACAACACTGACAACAGCCACAAAAGTTCATCTACAGCAGGGCCACCAGTTCTGAGTTATTAGTACCTGAGATTACAGGTATTTGATACCTGAAATAAATAAATACATATTCCTAAGATGTATTAACAGGAGTCCCCACTAGATGGCACCAGATACTATGCTACATACCAGTATCTTCATGAAAATACACTCATTGCCTAACATTTCCAAGAAACACAGCTTATGGAAATGGAAAAGCTGCATGGGGCTAGGGTGGAATGGGGAAGGGGGGAGAGACAGTTGCTGGATTCAGGAAAACCTCTCTTGTGAACTGGATGGCAGGTTCTTCCTTCTTTTGAAAAGACCGAGCCAGGGATCCCTCTCTCGACTGTGCAGGGACATGGAAGAAACTGGAAGTGCTTCATTTTTAATGGCTGTTGCCAGCATCTGCAGGGAGATTTGGAACTGATCCCTCAGAGATCCCACAGTCCTGCTGTATTTCTTTGTCTCTGTTTCTTGAACCTAAGTAATTTACCCAAGAGGAGCCCTTTTGAAAACAGCTCAGATTTATTGTTTAAATATATATAGGGAGGAAAGCAAATGAAATGGCAATAACTCTTATTCTTATTCTTATCCCCAATACTGCAGATAGGAGGTTTTGAAAGTAATAGAGAGAGACCTAACTGCAGGTACCTAGTGAGTTCATGGCAAAGGTGCCTGAAGACTCCATGAGGAAAGACCTCTTCCTCTATAGCCGCTTCTCATCCACCATGCCTTACCTGCTTTTATCCATAGAAAATTCTTAGTCAAGGCAGCGTAGATTATATAGAAAAGCTGTTTACCCAATTCACCTCAGTTTTACTTGTTAAATGCAGGCTGAGATAATGTGAAAACCAGAAGCCTTGCCACAAAATCAAGACAAAAGACCTCAAAATATTTATCTCCCTTGGAACACAGTTTTGCAGTTGACAAGCCATTATCAACAAAGAGAGGGCAGCGTTATACAGGGTCAGCCACCTGAGGTCTATGATTCAAAGACAGTATTCTTTTCTTCTCCTCTGGGAATATTATTCCACAGTTTACTTTGAAGATTGGTTATAGTGACCACAAATGCAGTACCATTCATGGATATAATGTTGTTGTTGGCTTTTTGTTCCCCACTCTGCTGTGGCCCTTGTGTGTGTGTGTTGTGTCATTACAGTCGTGACCGACTCTTCGTGACTCCATATCCATTGAGTTTTCTTGGCAGGAATACTGGAGTGGTTTGCCAGTTCCTACTCCAGGTGCTTACAGCACCTGGTATTCCCTGGTGGACTCCCATCCTAGTACTAACCAGGGCCGACCCTGCTTAGCTTCCGAAATCAGGCGAGATCGGATGTGCTTAGGGCATATCAATGCAAAAATGATGACTCCATTTAGTAATAACCCCCAAACCTCTTCTGTGACTTTAAACACCACATGATATAAGAGTCATCATGTACTGCCAGTTCAGTTCTGACTTAAGATTTCCAGGGGTTTTTTTTTGTTTTTTTTTAATGTAGTGAGATCTCAGAAGTGGTTTACCAACCCTTTCTTTTGGAGGCAACTTGAGGCTGTGCAGCTTGTCCATGACTGGCTCTTCTCTTTGAAGGCACAGTGGGGTATTGAACTCCCAACCTTTGGCTCCACAGCCAGATACCTTACTCACTGAGCCACCTGGCCTGCTGATACTAAATGTTATTGAAGTTTATGATACAGAAATAGCTTTCATGCAAGGCATGGCACCATGCCTCCTGGAAAACAAACAAGAACTGACAAAAGTTTCCCATTTCACTGGAAGATACTGGGAAGTCAGAACAACTGTTTCAAACACATGCATGTTGAAACTGCTTTTCCAGACAAATGTACTACTATTCATGTTGATGACAATTTCAACTTGATTTTATAAACATATTTTGTTGACTATGAACTCAGAATTCATCAACTGCATGTTGAGTGTCTCATTCTCCCCTTGGATTACTATATTTATAAAGTAGTGTTGCAAATCAGAGGAGGGAAACTAGATACATTTTCAGCCAAAGGATGCAAGTTGCAAGATATATAATTTGGTCTACAAAAAAATCGTGGTGCATCTCTTGTAAATGTACATGTAGCTTTTAAAAAGACCCTCCTTAGTGTACAAACACATGGGCATGCAGCTCACATTTTGGACCACTTGTGATGTCTCTGGTGTGAGGAATTTCACAGTGATAACATGATGTACAGGCAATAGCACTCCAGCTAAACCTCAATCCATGTCTAAATTGGACCTTTTTGGTCCAGCAGTCAGTTTATTACTTTTTAGGGCTGGGCTGGAACAATTCCCCAACAGAAGGGTGTGCTTTAACGGAGATTGCTCTTGGCACAATTTTCCTTTCTGGTGTGATGAGATGTAGTCCTTTCTTCCTTTCTGATTTGTCCCAAACTTACTCAAAGAATTTCTGTGCTTCCTTTGTTAAGTTCTTCAATTTGGTGTACAAAATGTAAAAAAGAGTAATTACAGTACATTATAAACAGGAAATAAAAAAAACCCCTTAGAATTATTGAGACAAATCTTCAAACAAATTTGAAAGATGTGTCTTGACCCCCTTCTTGAATAAGGAGAGAAGGGATGCCAATCACAAGTCTATAGAGAATCCATTCTATTTTGGAAATAATTTGGATAGGAATGCCTTTCCTGCATGCCTGACACACAGGACTGTCTTCAAAAGGGGTGTCCTGCTGGTCTTATAACTGTGCAACAGTAGAGACAAGTAACCCTTCAGAAGATCAGCCATTTAGCACTTGAAAAGTTAAAATCGATATTTAGAACTAAACCTGGAAAAAAGAAAATGGCAACCAGTAGAGATGTTTAGTACTGGTATGGTTGGATTGCAATATCATGCATACATTAGCAGCCTAGCTGCCTTTAAAAAAAATTAATTGAAACATCAAGATGCTCTTCAAGGACAGCCCCACATTAAAGTAATATATGGCGTAATCAATGTAACCTAATCAATCAGTGATATCTGGTGGGCGTGGCTAGTGGATACAAAGGAGTGCTCTAAACAAGGAATGTGTTCTCCCCTGTGTGATCTAAGGGTGGTCAGTTAGGCAGGAGAGTCGTCATTTAGTCTGCCTGGTGTGTGTCGGTTGGTCAGGCGTGGAAGTCTGCAACTGGCAAGTGTGTCTGGTTTAGTAATACAGAAGCACTGTTTAGTTATAGACAAGCACTGTTATATTAATGTCATTAAGAACATATCTAATAACATCGGCTAAGCTATCATATCAATAACATTGAACATCTCTGTGTACACCAATAACAGTTACATGTTTCATTTGTAAACCATAAAATCATTGTCCAAGTCCCTTCTTCATAATAAAAGTCCCCAGTAGTGTGCTGTTATTTTGGTGGAAATGCCTGGATCAGGGAACAGTTATTAATTAATTTTAATGGAGGCAGTGAAGGTGACCCAGGATCATCACAATTACCAAATTACTTGCTGTTCTCTGGTATGATCATCATAAATATTATAATTCCTCATGTTCAAAAAACTATGTGTAGATGCAAGGAAATGGAGTCTCACCTGTCTAGAGATATGACAGCAAAACTTAAAAGCAATCTTGCGGGCATGTATATGCAAAACATGTATGAATTAATATCTGAGCCCCTAGACAAATCTAGTGAGAATGGATGATGATTGTAAGATGTTGAAACATTCTAAAACACACTGGTCAAAATCCTATTATGCAACTATGTGTGCACACCTCAAGGTTATGACCACAGTAGCTGTGCTAGTGCTGAGGCAGAATTGAAATCCTTGGAGCAGTTCTGCCAAACATTGTGAAATCTGTTGTGTGTGACTGATTGCACAACCTTATAGCACAGTTCATTGTTCCCAAGCATTATGGTGGCATCAACATGATTTTGCTGAATGGATCCCAAATTGAGTGACAATTTCCACTTACTTAAAGTGTGCCATCTCCAAGAGATTTAATGTGCTTGTTTGCCTTCTATCAGCACATCAAGGGCCCTGTAAAAGCACAATCTGTTAGATGGAAAAAAGAAGGAAGCATACACTATCTTCAAAACAAGTACATTTCACATCAGAATGCTCAAATTTTACAGATAAAATTGAAGAAAATATTTACATATAATGAAAAAGTACATTCATTAATATTTTAAAGATTACCTCATGCTTTTTTTCTTGCGAAAACTTCAAATATAAGATTGTCCAAATCTTATATCTTATATTTGAATCTCTCTCTCTCTCTCTCTCTCTCACACACACACACACACACACAAGATCCTTTTCTGTGCATAAAGCATGTTTGACAGTATCATGGCAGAATGTAACTTCTTTTTACTCAAAGCTAATTTGGAGATTGTTCTTTCTGCTTTATAATTTAAAACTGGCAAATGAAGATAGCTACCTGTGGTAACGTTTGGGACAGCTTGGTCTGGTCCTAGATATCCATTATCTTCAAAGTACTTATGTGAATTTGTTTAAGATTTATCATATCCCACTGCAGCAGCGATTCTTGAAATCTTCAGTGTATTCAAGAATTTAGAAAAATATTTTACGCATCCCCTCCTCTCCTTGACTATCAATTCCAACCTTCAGATACTTAAATTGATAATTTAAAAATAAATAATAAATACAACTTACTGGTAGTTTAAGATTATTTTTGTGAAAGCAAAACCAACTTTTCTTGCCTACAGTTTCCACAGAAGAATGCAATCAATGCAAGGGTTTTCACACAAAAATGTACTAGCTTCTCATTTTTTTTTAAAAGTACCAACAATTGCAGATCTGATTCTGTTCAACACTTTGCCCTCAAACAGGAAGAAGTCCATTTTTAAAGCAGATTCTACCTTACAACGTGGCCAGTCACATCTTGCCAAAAATGATCTCTGAGCTGACTGACAACTTAGTACAATGCAGCAAAATCTTTGTGTAGCCTGAGGATGGAAAGCCACCACAATTTAAACAAATGAAGAGTTGAACCACCATTCCTTACTTCTTAAACGGGAAACAAGATGGAATGTGAAGGTTAGAGTGACCCATGTGAATGCAACCATGGCTTAAACGTTTCCTTAACTGGAAATTTCTGCCAGTTCAGATTGCCCTTTTCCATTGACAGACTTTCCTCAGTCAGCTGCGCTCTACTGTTTATTGCAAATCTATCACATTTCATCATGGTGAAGAACAACACAAGGCTATAAAACTGAAATGGGGGAAAACCTCATAATGGCAACACTTTGAATGTTGATCCTGAAAAGGAATCCTTGGGATGACAGGTTCTTAATGGTCCTTGAAGGCTGAAATCTGGGAACAGAATTCAAATTAAAACTACTAAAACTTAGTTGAAAATTAGTGAACTGCATCTATAGAAGAGTGGCATTGTCATTAGAGTGAAGTTTTCATCAATTGAAAATTTGCTGATCTGTCCTGTGACTTTTCCAAGTTGGTTGTAATCTCTTTTATCCTGTGGAAGCTGTGGGAGCCATGAGATGGAAGAAAGATTTAATTATTGAAAACCTGTTCCTGCCAATAATGCTATCTAGCAGTAACACTTTTCAGTAATTAAAGACTTCCTCTTTCTGTCCTGTGGTTCTCATGGCTTCCATTTGATAAAAGGTGAGTACATGGGAATTGGAGAAGCTGTAGGGCAAAGTTTTTTCATTACAAAAAAAATATGCTCCCTGCCGATAACACTATCAGCCTTTCACTGTCATATATTATGCAACAGGATTTCAGCCCATATATCTTTAAGGTGTTGCCTAGATGCCCTAAGCACATCTGATCTCGCCTGATTTCGGAAGCTAAGCAGGGTCAGCCCTGGTTAGTACTTGGATGGGAGACCACCAGGGAATACCAGATGCTGTAGGCGCCTGGAGCAGGAACTGGCAAACCACTGCAGTATTCCTGCCAAGAAAACTCCATGGACATGGAGTCACGAGGGGTCAGTCACAACTGTAACAACACAACACAACACAACACAACACAACACAACACAACACAACACAACACAACACACACACACACACATCTTTAAGGTATATGAAAACTAATGATATCAAGAAGCAAGAGTACACCTTTGACATAATCTTGTCCTTAAAGCAATTGTGGGGGCTGTCCAGTCTTACATAGTTTCCACCTTCACTTTACAGTATTATTCTTAAAATGGAAGATAACTCACCATTGATATTATTCACCTTCTTGTGTATAGTTGTATATTTATAATTTGCTTTATAAATCATAAAATTCCCTCAATATGGGCTACAATATATATTATACATGTGCATCCCCATATTAAATAAAAAGTACAGCTGAAATAGAGACAGGATCACTAAAATGTTAGTTCAATTTCAATTAGGGGAAAGTTAAACTAACTTTATTGAAAGTCTTTATTAACATGCACAATAATTGTGAAAATCCAAATTATTCATTAAGAATGAAGTTCAGTGAAAAACAGATGTGGGGCCTATCCACACTGGACATTTGCTGACTTTTCCTTGCACCTGTGATGCTACTACTACATCCTGGGGTCCTAATTGCACAATGCTAAATCTAGAGCCAACCATGTTAAAGTGCGACAACCCCCCTTGCTTTCTGGTGTCATTTACACTTCCATCAGGAGGTAGCATATTCTTGTTCTGCTTTGCTTGGTTTCCTCCATGGTAGAATCTGTTCTTGTAGATCCACTGATGTATGGCTCTCCATGTACTTTGTCAATGTGTGCCATTACGTTACCTTTTGGGTGTTTTCCCACTGGTTATTCTCCACCACTGCATGCCTTAACAGCTGTTCATTCCTGCTTAGTTTTCATGGAGCATCAACTGTACCTGCATTCTGATTTTTAACTTTTTTTTAAAAAAGTATCACTTTTGTACCACAGCACAAACCGAATGTTTTTTAGAAAAGCAGAAAATGTGGAAATTGTAGAATTGTAGGAAGTAAAGACAGGAGGAGTGAGGTAGATGGGGAAAGGAGGCAGAAGGTATCGACTGTCCTTGCATCCTGCTTTTGCAATGCATTTAATATTATCATGTTGGCACAAAAGTGTAAAATAAAATTAGAAGGAAGAACATTGGGGCAAAAATAATCATTAGATAAATCAAGAAGGGAAGGGAACAGAGTGGCCAAAGAAGATAGGTATATGAGATGCTAGTTGGTGTTGGAAGTGAGACATCAGGGAGCAATTCCTCATGCGTGTGGACAGGTGATACCAGGAGGACCCAGTACATCTCAGTACAAATACATTCCCATTTGTTGTTGTCATTACTGGGATGATCTATTCAAATCTGCAACAAAAAATACCTGAATGCCCCAAAGCAAATGCAGAAAAAACTACACCTCAGTGTGGACAAAACCATGGCGACACATTTTTCACAAAGAAAATGAATCATAAGCACATTGATTGAAAATCTGGAAATGAATTTACTTGACCAGTTTCACTCACTATTATTTTTTGTAATCAATGTACAAAATCTTACAAAGTTAGAATAAAAGGAAGTGAATTGACAGTATTAAAAAGAGCATAAAGAAATCTGACTTCCTGATTAAAATGTGTCCCTAACTTCAATTCTCCATTGCCCCTCCTGTGAATAGATCCAGTCTGTGTGGCCTTGGGCAAGCTGCAGCATCTCAGGGCACCACCAGGAGAAGGGAATGGCAAACCACTTCTGAATATTCTCTACCTAGAAAATCCTGAAAAGGATTGCCCCAAATCAGAATTGACTTGACAGCTCATTATTATTAATTATTATTATTTTAAAAGTAGAGCTCTATTACAGATAGGCTGGATTTGTGGTACAGAATCCTAGGCACCATGCAGTGCAAGTTCTGAGGAAGACAGCACATCTCAGAGAGCAACAAAGGAATCTGGAACCATTGAGGTGGGTGATTGTGAGCAGATGGGCTTTGGCCCATGTAATCCCCCAGGGCTTTCTGGCCCGGGTGGATTAAGGCTATGAACAAATAAGGGGCCATGGGTGGAGGCCCCATCTGGGACATTGTCCCTAATCCACACCCACTCCAGAGAAGGAAAACAACATTAAATCTGAAATTTTCCCCAAGGGAAAATTTTCCCACCCACAGAGAGATATGAAAGGGGCAGTAGGAATTTGGGGGGGGGGAGAAGGGAAAAGAAAAGCAGCCAGTGGAGATGTAGAGTAATGAAGAAGAGAGCTCGGCAGACGTGTCACAGTGGTAGCAGGCTGCACCCATGCTCTCTCTTTCCACATGCTTATCAATGTCTGAGGACAGTCCACCTCTGAGGAGCATCCTTATTCCCTCCTTGGAAATTTGGCAGAGGAAGCAACAGCCACTCAAAGACTCAGGAGTTGAAAGCATAGCCCAAGGTGTCAGGACATGAGCCCAAGGTGTCCAGCTAGGTTGCTGGCACAGACAGAGAGAGTTCGAGAGGCTGTGCCAGATGGCCAGGGACATTAGAAGAGGCAGGTTGGCTGTGCACAAGCCCTCCTTTTGAACTATGTTGAACACCAGGGCTGGTAAATTTCACCCCTTCGTTTCCTTTTAAAGAACTTCCCTTTGAGCATATCCCTTTCTGTTCTGTTACAACCAGTCAGGACCAGAGAAAAACTACAGCTGAGTCAACTGCTGGACAGCTCAGTGGTTATAAGTGACCAAACCTTTTGCAACAATGTGCATGCAATTTTATATTAAAATATGTGCCTTTGGTGAGTTTTAAGCTGCTCTGACTTTGTATGGGCAGAATAGACGGCAGAAGGATGGTCCATACTAGAGATGATGGGCATGTAGGTGCTTCCTGCCACTTCATCCAAATTCATAAGCTTCCTCTTCTCCCCCTCGCCTCTCCCCCTTTCTGGTGTGTGCGCTGCCCAGATTCTCCTCCTCAAGTGGCTGGCCAGTACAAGTAGGAGCAAGGACTGCCCTTCCCTGCCTCCTCTAACAGCTGCCCATTCAACGTCGGAGGAGCAGGAATCCCCTGCCCTCCCTCCATCCCTGAGTGGACAGTATAAAGGAATTAATTTGTTCCAAATGAAATTATGTTAAGCAAATTTTCCTTTATACAAATTTCCCATAAGAATGCACTGAAAACAGAGTAATCCCTAATCTGACCATTTTTATGTTGTACGGATTCACCCCATAGACGATTTTGTTAAGCAAATTTCCCCAATCTTTTTTACGTTGTACAGATTTTATGTTATACACACCATTTGTTATACGAGGGTCCACTGTAATTGCCTTTTCATTTCTCTCTTTCCAGCCTCCTTCATTCCAACGCCTTTACAAGTTGCAAGCTATACTGTGTAGTATACAGTACTATACAATATTATACAATACAATAATATACAATATTATAACAGAATACTGTATCAACATAATTGCAATGGCTGTTCCCTATGGTTTTTCTTCAGAAGCTCATATTCAGGACCCTCATATTTGAAACAGGAGAGAGTGCCCTCCCTTTAAGTTCACTTGATACAGTATTTACTTTCATGTAATTCTGACAATATGAGAGGACCTTTTCATTCTCTTGAGCTGGTGAATCAGATACTTATTTCCTGTGGTTAGCGTTACACTGACGTTGTATGAGAATTTTATTGATGTTGATGTTTTATTATGTTCTAATTATAGATGTTGTTTTACTGTATTTCACTCCTCGCCCCTTAAGGGTGCTAGGACGCTTTCAAGCAAACAAACATGAAAATCACCATGTAAGCTGCCAGTGTCCTGCGGGGGTAAAAGTACCAGATTAGGAATCATGGCCCACACCTGCTTGGCCATAGAAACCCATTGAGGCAGAGGAATTGATAACGACTCCTTGCACATCTCGCATACTTTGATAACCCTATTAAGGTCACTATAAATCACATGCTACTTGATAGTACATAACCACACACTAGAATGGGAGTCCCAAATGGGTCAATGACTCAATTTTTAATGGCCTAAAATTATACCAAACCTGGATTGGTACAACATGCCTCTGAATCTGAATTCCCACACCCACTTCTCAAAGTGAAATGAATTCACGTGTAAAATAATAATTTTGTCCCAAAAGTTCTGACTTATGGTAACTCTTTCCAGGGAATGAGGACTCAGCAATGGCTTAGCCTTCCCTTCTGTCTAGGCAGGACATCCTGGACCTGTACCACCTGCCCAAGGATGCAGGCTGGCTCTTCTGGGGATACACAGTTGAATTCCCAACCTGTGGCTCACAGCCATACACCAAACTCACCTAGCTGTCCAGCCAACTTTAAATTCACATACAGTGGTACCTTGTATAACGTAATTAATTCGTTCCGAATTAAATTACGTTAAACAAGTTTTACGTTGTACGAATTGTAATTTCCCATAGGAATGCATTGAAACTGGATTTAATCCGTTTCAATGCATTCCTATGGGGATTTTTTTGGGCGACGGGGGGCGGTTTTTTTGGGCGACGGGGGGCGGTGGACCCCCGTGCAGGTCCCAGGTAAGGGTGCCCCTCCCTGGCTCACCCCCCCTAAACCACAACTAAACCACAAACACATGCTTATCAATAGCAGTGTGAACCCTAGGGTTCAGTTCTGATGTCAGTCCTGAACTTCTTAGATGTGCTTGGGAACAAGTCTTAAAACGTGGGGACACATTCCTCATCTGTAAATTGGGCAAACGATGTAATTCTGTCCTTCATTTCACAGTTGCAAGTGTTTTGACATATCCCCCCCCCTCCACACATCATATTCACAGCTTTGTCCAACCTCCCATAAGAGGAGGAAGTTATGAGTTGAGCTTCGTCTGCGCTGGTTGCTACGCCACTGGGTCCTCTTGAGGAGAAAGGCGCGCAGAACATCCCTCCGGGAGAAGGAAGCTCATCTGGGGCGGCGGGGGTGGGGTGGGGGGCACTCGCTTCCGGTGCCACAATCCTGCCCAAGGCAACGAGGCGCTGACCCCCCCTCCTGCCCCCGCGGAGCCGCCTTCACCCCCCCCCGCCCCAGGGAGAAAGGCAGCTCGGGCGGCTCGGGAGAAGTGGTTGCGCCGCCAGTACCTGGCCCTCTCGAAGCGACGCCCCAAGGACCGGCGCCCTCCCCCTACGCGCCCCCCACCCCCGGGCAGTCACACGGAGGGACACGCTGGCAGCAGCTGGGATGGAGCCCGGGGAAGTTCGCGAGAAATCCACTCGGGACTCTCGGCTCGCCGGACTCCGTCGAGGCAGGCGGACCCCGCCCCCCCCGCCGCCTCCCGCAGCTGGCCACTCGCTCATTTGTTGCTCCAATAAGCAATAATTAGGTCCTAAGCTAATGATGTGTCAGCTGATCTGATGGGGAGGGTGGAAGGGAAGGTGGAGGGCGGCGGGGCGCGTCTGTGTGGAGGAGACCGGCTAGGGGAGACGAGGCGAGGTCTCCATGGAAACGCTCCCCTCGCACGCCCCTCCCCCGTCCGGGGCGGGGCCCCGCCCCCCCCGCGGGGCCGGCGGGGGGGGGGGGGGGGGGGGGCGGGCGCCCCCCCCCCCTTCCTCCCCCTGCGCCACCTTGCCGCCCGCCGCGGCTCAGGCCAGCCCCCGCCGGCGCGGAGGAGCGCGGCGCTCTCTCCAAGCTGCCGCCGCCCGCCGCCCTGCAGCAGGCGCGCGCGGCCCGGCATCCCTAAATGGGACAATTCTGTCCGTCACGCCGCCGCTCAGCCGTCGCCACAGAAACTTTTGTCCCGCTGGCCAATCAGAGGAGGGCGGGCGAGGAGCGGGGAGGCGGGGGGGGTGGGGGGGGGGGGGAGAGACACCCGAGAGCGAGAGCGCGAGGGGTTTGGCGGGCGGGGAGCTTTGCTGGCGCTTCGGCTGGCGCTGCCGCCTGTCAGTCCCGGTTCCTGCGCCGCCAGACCTTCCCAGTAGAAGAGCCGCTGAGCAGAGAGAGAGAGAGCGGCTGGCAGGGAAGAAGGCGGGGGAGGGAGGGAGGCAAGCCGGCAGAGAGAGAGAGAGAGAGAGAGAGAGAGAGGGTGAGGGGAGAAGAGGGGAGGAAGAGGAGGCGGGGGGGCGGGAGAGGCGGGCGCGCGGGCACTGACCATTTTCTAAGTGCCTGCCTGGGACAAGACGGAGGCGCGGCGCGCGCGCGCACGCCAGCAAGGTGCCAGCAGGGCCATTCATTTACCTCTCGGTGCCTTTCGGATGGAGGAAGAGGCTCCGAGCGGGGGAGGAGGAGGAGGAGGCGGAGGCTGGGGGAGGAAAGGCCATCATGTGCCTTCCCCTTATCCCTTATGAGCCATAGGAGGGCCCGAGGGAGCCAAAAATATAAAATAAAAAAATAAAAACCAAACCAAAACAAAAGAGCTATCGAGCGAGACAAGGAGCCGGGGCTCGGCGTGCGGCGGGCACCGGAGAGAAAGGAGCCCGGACTGGACGGGGTCCCAGAGCCATGCGAGAGACGGAGCCAGAGGGGGAGTGTGTCTAGTAGGCTCGCGCGGCGGCAGCAACGGCGGCGGCGAGGAGGAGGAGGAAGGGAACTCCCTTTCCGTGGCGGTGGCGGCGGCGAATAGGTGTCGGATGGAGCATCTGCTGCCCGCCTTGGCTCGCTCGGTGGGTCCTCGAGAGGCGCCCAACACTTCGGTTCCCGAGGCAGACGGCGGCACGGCGTGGCCCCAAGGCTCCTGGCATCTCGAGTGGCACCTGGGACGGTGGCGGAAGGGACCGTGATCAAGACCGCCGTGGAGGCGCCGGTGGCTTCCGAGCATCCGGACGCCAAAGTTCCTCGAACGCCTCCCAGCCGCCGCCAACAACAGCAGCAGCAGCAGCAGCAGCAGCAACGCACAGGGGGGGGAGTCCCTTAGGCAGGACCGGCCCGCCATAGGCGAGCACCGTCATCATCCTACGGGAGCCCGACCGGCAGCCTCCACCCCCACCCCCGCCCAACCAGCCTCCACGGACTGAGCTCGTCCTCGAGTCCCAAAGCCGAATTTTCCATTTCAAGAAAGGATTTGTCTTTTTAATAAGTATTATTTATGAAAAGAAGACTGCTCTAGTATGATTTAACCCCCTGCCCCCCAATTCCTCCCGCCACCCCCGCCCAAATTCTGAGAGCAGAATTGAAATGACCTGCCGGGATTTGTCTCCATGATGAGCCCTGGAATTGTTAGGCAGGAAAGAACTTTCTATCCCACCAAACAGCTTCACACCCAAAGCATGGAGACCTAGGAGGGAATAAAGGGGGAAGAGAGGCCAGATTGCCCTTCAGCGTTTTCCTCCATCCTGCACACACACACATATTCACACAGAGAGAGAGAGCCAGCCTGCTTCAGGGAGAAGCGGGGTCCTCCAGGACAGACACAGGAAGGCTGCCGAGGGTTGGCTGGCTGGGGTGGAGGGTGGGCTTTCCTCTCTCTCCCCCCGCCCGCCCCCCCCCCACCCCCAACCTGCACCATCCGGGCAGAAGCTGATGCCCAAGAAAGACGAATCCGACTCCATGATATTTTATTTCATCTCGGCCCTTTTCTCCTTCGAGAAGCGAAAGGCTCCGTTTTCTTCGATGCCACCGAAGAGGCACGGCTCCCTTGGGGCGGGAGAAGAGACGCGGCTGCTGTGGGAGACATTATTGGGATAGTCCTGCTTGGCACCATATTAAAGGGACAGAGCACGTACCGTCCAAGGGGAAGGGGAGCCCCGCCAGACCTGTTCGCCTGGTACTACTAGGTGGAGATCAAGTTGAAAAATGGTCGGGACCGGAGAGCCACTCTTGAACTGATCACCAAGACTCCCCCCTCCCGCTTCATCCGCCCGGATCGCTCCACCGGCGAAGAAGAAGGAACAGCGGCGGCGGCGGCGGCGGCGGCAGGGGAAAGCCCACCCCAACACCTCCTCTCTCTGGGGTGTGATTTGCCGCGGGACCTCTTTCTTCTCGCTGGATCTTGGTCGTGGAGGCGTCCGTCTCTATGAGCCCCGGGTGAACAGGTGCCTTGGAGGTGTGCGGGAGAGATCCGTCCCCGCAGGTCCGCTTTAAGCGTGCTGCCCCTCTTTTCTCTGGCTGTCTCTCTCTCTCAGTCAGGGGGATTATGGAGACCGGCGACCGGGACATGTATCGCCAGTTTCAGGACTGGTGCCTCAGGACTTATGGGGACTCGGGGAAAACTAAAACGGTGACCCGTAAAAAATACGAGCGGATTGTCCAGCTACTGAATGGCTCCGAGACCAGCTCCACGGATAATGCCAAATTCAAATTCTGGGTCAAATCCAAAGGCTTCCAGCTTGGCAATCCGGAGGAGGTCAGTGGTGGTGGTGGTGGTGGTACCACGGCTGCTCCTGCTGGCGGCGGCGGCGGCGGGAAGCAAGTGCTCTACGTGCCAGTCAAGACCACGGTTAGTAGAGAAATTGCCTTGTTGTGTAGCCACGTCAGGGGGAAAGAGTGGCGAGCCGCTGCCGCCACATAGCTGCCACTTCCACCCCCTGAGTAGTTGGCTCAGGAGGCGCTCTCGCTCTTTCTCCTCCTCCTCTTCCTCCTCCTCCTCCTCCTCCTCTCAAACCGCGCTCTCCTCCGCCCCCCCCCCTCAATGTTGCATTTGCCTGGCATCTCCTCCACTGCTCAGGGCTTTGTGATGCTTGCCTTTCTCATGCACAACACGCCACCCCCCCCGCCGCCCGTACAAAATCTCTCCCGCTGCTCTCCCCGTCACCCCCACCCCACCCCAAGCCACCTCTTTTCTTCTTCTTTTTCTACGCATGCCTTTGTCGTGTGCGGGAGGGGTCTCTAATCTTATTTCGTCCGCACCACCCTCACTTCCCCGGGGCTGAAAGGAGAAGCAAGCGCGCGCCGAGGTGTGTGTGTGTGGGGGGGGCGCAAAGGAGGTCCTTTCCCTGCAGCTTCTGGCGACCCGCACGAGGCAATGTTTGATCGATAGAGCGGAGTGGATCGTTACTGGCACAAAGCCAAGCGGTCGTCGGGGGTTTTTTTTGGTGGTGGTGGGGGGTTCCCCCGGCATCGATGGGCTTCTTTTCCTTCATTGTTAGACCAGGTCCCTTGTGCAGAGAAGGGTCATGCTTGGCTGCCTGCAAAAAGCGGATGGGAGGTTGCAAGCAACAAAAGAGCCATAGGCTTGCACATGACCAAATTGGGGTGGGGGGAATCGTTCGCGCGCGCTCTCGCATTTACTCGCAGGGTCTGACTTGCTCTCAGCCCCAGAAGCATTGCTTGTGA
>JAHTLZ010000204.1:44901709-44944505 GCA_023846285.1 Phrynocephalus versicolor
ATCCTGACCACATCATCAGGCTGTAGGAGATGAAACTCACCCATTAATACAGGGCAGCCGGGGGGGGGGCAGTTTTATTTACAGGCTCTGGATCAATAGCAGCATCCAAGTTAGATCAGATCTGTACAATTTTGGCTGTAAAGTGTTGTACACTTAGCTAAGTCCACATAAGTAATACTAAGCAGAACAATATGCTTCTTGGTTTATGAGTACCTTGGTTTACAAGTGTTTTGCAAAACAAGCAAACATTTCTGACCAATATTGCCTTTATCAATGGGCAATGTCTTGCAATACAAGCACTGGAGCAGCTCACATCATCACGTACTCCAATGGCAGTTTTCTCTCTCTCTCCCCCCCCGCTGGATTGTGGGTAACTGTCTGGAACATTCCATTTCAAACAAGCCTCTAAAGCAAAGGGAGGAGAGAGGAACTGAGGTCTCCTTTGCACCAGCCAGGAATGTTTTCAAAAGATAGTGCAGGTTAGAGTTTTATTTTTGGTGGACGGTATCCAACAAATTGCACTTTATTATTTTCATATTAAAAACACAGGGTAAAATCCAGTTGTTAATCCCAAGCAGCAGATTCTGCAGCCAGGTACCTAAGCCATGGTGTGGACGTGGACTTCTAGCCAACTTATTTTGTCAGGTTTAGTATTTTGTGTGTACAGTGTTTGGTTTCTGGGACCCCAGAATGGATAACCTAAGTTTCCATTATTTCCTATAGGGAAATTTGCTTTGATATACAAGTGCTTTGGTTTACAAGTTTGTTTCCGGAATAAATTATTCTCATAAACCAAGGTATTACTGTACAAGCCACCTTCCTAATAATTGTCACTTCCTTTTTCTTAATGACTAATGTAGTTTGGAATATCATGCATCGTGCCCAGAGAACTGAGTTAGCAAAACCCATTGTTGAGAAAGAATTTCTGTACATCGTGTTTACCAAATTATACATTATTCTTCAAACTGTTTCTCATATTCTGTTTTAATTATAATGCAGTATAGCATATCAGTCAATCAGTTGTTACATTTCATACTTGGTTTTCATTTCTTTGTTCTCTAGAACTTTTTGAAACACTGACAGAGTTAATCAACTGTGTTTTTTAAAAATGTTACTTATTGATCTCCTTGATTTATTATCAGACTGAACTATATTCACACATTTGACCTTAATCATAATCTTACAAGTTTGAAAATTTTGCTAATGGATATAGCTTCGAAAGAGCATTATAAAATAAAGGAAAAGTTTTGCCATGATGACCATGCTGAAGTGCTTCCTCTGTAAACCTAAACATCACTACAAACCTTGCTACCTCACTATCATTCTTTAAGTAACTTATTAAAATGACAGCAATCCCAATATCAGTTCTTTTGGGCTCCTTATTACAACAGGCAGCTTATCCATACTTCTGTAAAAGGTAGTTCATACCTTTTCATACCTCCCGCTTCCTGTCCTTTTAGAACTAGTTGCAAACCGTTTTTTCCTTTGTTATATTTACTTACAAAACTTTGATGTGAAACCTTCCCTTTTTTGTGGGGTGGGGGTGGGGTGGGGGAGACACAAATATAGAAGTCTATAATGGCAGTAATGTAGTTACACAACTGTTGACCTGATCTTGTAAAGGAAAATTGTTTGCTCCTGTTCTGTCAGGCTAGTGCTAGCAGTTGCCCCTGTTCTGTAACCTGAATGTCATCAGTTTGGTCATTTTGTAGACCCTAGGAGTTTTCACCCTCTGCTATACTGAAAATATTTCCATCCAATAAGATCTAATGGTCATTTGCTAGCTGTTTTTACTTTTTACCTGAGCTATACTCTAGTTTTTCCAACTATTCAAAGGACCCTTTGGGTTTGGGCCTGTCAATCACCAGCCAGCCACTGCCCCACATTTTTTCTGTGCTGCTGCTTCTGCTCCTTGGGGGTGAGAGTCACCAGAGCAATTGGCCACCTGCTGCCTGAGGGGAGGAGCTGGGCTCAGGACATTTGTCCCATAGACACCTACCAGCCCCTGCTGTGATTCCACCAGCCAGCCAATGCTGCTCCAGTTAGAAATACCAACTAGATCCAGGCAGAGATATTTTCTTCTACTTCTTCTACTTTTTAATAAAAAACCAAATGGCATAATATAGAGCAACATGACCTGGGATCTATCTTTGATTAGTATTAGCTCATGCTAAAGTTTAGAGTTTTGCGTGGATGCCATACTATTTTGTAACAAGCCGAATGTTTCCATGAAAAGATTATTTGAGTTTCTAAATCTGTGATAAGGGAAAATGGAAACAAGATCCTATGATCCTATGAAGTCCAGTCCACCCACAGCCATCTGTAGCAATATTTTATTTTTCTCTGACAAAACTTTATGGAACTCAACAAGACTGAAAGAAAGGAATAAATATTTTATTTTCATTTTAATATTGTGAACCGAAGACAGAAAATAATTATGTAGAGGTAAAAGGACATTGAAAGAGGTGTGATGCAACTTTTCATTTGCACAATTGTAATCTTTGATCAGCAAGGTATTAATATTTTCTAGCAGTTCAAATACTTACAAACTGTGACAAATAATGATACTGAAACAAGAGATTTGAGTATTTATATCATAGACAACAGTTACACCATTTGTAATGTCTTTAAAATGTATGTATCTTTTGTTTCCATTTATTCAAAGACAAAGAGGGAAACTGCTAAACCAATATTACCTGCTCCTTTTAAATTGCAAAGCTGGTTACCAAATAAATAAAATTATTTAAGCATTTCCTGCTAAACTCATGCTGGTGTTTTGATAGAATTTGAAACTGAAAATAGTCTTAACTATGATTTATGTAAAATGGGGCAGATTAAACAAAAGTTATTTATACAAACCATAATTTTAACTTTCGAACAGATAATGCTGGTTTGGATGAAATGACAAAATGCAGTTGAAAACGAGACTCGGTTTGTCTGCTTTCTTCCATATGCCTATGAGAGAAACACAGGAGTACAGAAGCCAGGGACTCATTCTTGTAGCACTGAATGAGTGGCTCAAGGGTTGATCAGGGAGCTGCCTCCTTCTCCAGTTTATACAGGGCCTGCTCTGATCATGCTCTATCAGTGGCAATAAATTATGTTTTGGTGTCAGTTCCTGAAAGTACCTGTTGAATGTGAGCTTCAGAATTGTTCACAAATAGGAAGTAATGATCCAAGTAATACAGTTGCCCATGATCTATTGTTACTTTTTGCATGTAATGTTACTTTTTCAGCAAAGGGACAACAATAGAATCATCTTTCAAAAACAATGTAACAAGTAGTAACTACATTAGCTGGTTCAGTATAAATAAGAATGTATTCTAGCTATTTTCAAGTTAGAGTGATACCTCGGTTAATGAAATTAGTTTGTGTGCAAGACATTTCACTGTGTGAAAATTCCGTTAACTGAAACGTGGTTTCCCATTGAAATGAATGGGAAAATCAATTAATCCGTTCAGAAGGTCAGGAGAAAAAAAGGCAAAAAAGCCTCCCCCCGCCAAGACCTCTTTAAAAAGTGCACTTTAAAGGCATGCAGAGCCAGATGCATACACCTGGAGTAACCCCCCCCCCCAGTGCAATGCAAACATGGACAAAAGAAAGCAGCAAGACCAAAAAAACCAAGTCCCGCCAAAAAGCGCAATGGGGAAAAATATGCAAATATGGACAAAAGCAAGCAGCAAGACAAACCCAGCCCATTCCTGACTGTGGAGCAATGGAAAAGAATGCAAAGGTGGACAAAAGAAAGCAAGGAAACCTCAGCTCTCTACCTTTCCAAGTTTGAAAGGTCCAAAACCCACTGGAAAAAATGTCCAGAATTGTTCCAAAACATGACAAAAAAACTGCTCCAACTCCTCCTACCCCCCACAAACTATGGGGGTGGGGCACAATGCATTCTGAGTGCACTTTTTTGCAAAGAGTAATTAAAATTTTGTTATCCAAGGCACCTCATAGGAATTTTTCACTAACTGAAACATCCCTATTCCCAGAAATTTCGTTTCATTGTCCGATTTTTTAAATTAACAGAGGCATTCATTATCCGAGGTATTACTGTATTTTTAAAAAGCACCTAAAGACATTTTGTGGCATTTTTGACAGGATTTTGTAAGACCGGTCTTGCTTCCTCTACTGGGAAGTGTGGGCTTACTACCTTCTTGGGAGTAAGGGAATGATTCCTGACCCATAGCTCATCTGTGGACTGGAAGTGGAGCAGTGTTGTGGACAATGCATTGGTAGCTACACATAAGAGCATGGAGGATTGGGGAGAGCAAGGAGGAAGGGGAGGGCTACTGGGTGAATGTGATGAAGCCCAGGAGGTGCCAGTGCAGCTGGAGCATTCCACTGTTGGCTGGGTAATCATCTGCCACTGAGATCCTGACACCAATTGCTGGGAGTTCTTTGTCCCATCAGAAGAAGTAGCTTGAGTGTGTTGGGATGAGAACAGGGCATGCAACTGATAGAGAAAGGCCCCACCACCAGGCTATTTAGAAGGGAGTTATCCAAGCCAACCAGATGGTCTGCTTTCTGCCTGGCCTCCTTCTATGCCTTGCCATCCAGGTGAGTCCTTCCAAGGTCACCTGGACTTTGAATGTACCTGTTGAGAGAAATACCACACTTACGGTATTGTAGAAGCGAGAAACAACTGAGGAGTAGTTGGGGAGAGTGCCCAGGCTACTCTGCTGCAAGGGCAACTGCAGGCATGCATCCAGCATCCTTGTTGTGGCACTCCATGCTTGTTGCAATTGAGAGATGTGCTTGAGCTGGTAGAGGAGGTGGGGCTCCACCCCTTCTAACAATAAAGACCCAAAAGGGTTGTCTTCCGAGAATAAAACTGCTTGGAAGATTATTAAACTCACAGGTGCCCAGTAAGGCATTTGAGTTCATCATTAAACCAGGCTGCCTATGTTTTCAATACAGTTCTTGTGATAAAAGAGCCAGCTCTTGCACATATCTCTGGTAAATCTAGAAAGTTCCAGGTTGAGGAAGACAATGTAAAATTCTGCAGGAGGATTCTTGAAGGGTTCAAGAACCAAATGTGACATGTGCAAGCCATGGTCTCAGCCAATGGTCTCATGCCATTTGTTCTGTCATTTCTATGATTTTTAACATCAGTGTGACATATTAACATAATGACAAGTTTATGTATTAAAATTCCCTCCTTCATAATGTTAACATAAATAAGACAAGATTGTCAAGCCCATTACTTCAAAAAATGCTATGCCTCTTAGTTATTTCAGTCTTTGGACTCACATGTGGCTCCCCATTGGCTCTTACAGTACATAGTCTATGAGTGAACACTGCTCTTTTTATATACCCTAATTTCAAATGTATTAAAAATAGGAGAAATTCCTAAGACTTTGATCCAACTAATGCCAAATTTCTGTTATAGGTGACACAAACCCAGTCTAAATTTATACGGAACAAACCCCTTCATCTGATATACAACAGGACTATTTAATTTCGATTAATTTGCACAACATCTGCTGAGTCTAACTCATTAAATTGATTTAAAATTGTTTGTGTTCTGTTTGGCACTTTGGACTACTAGGAGTAATGTAAAGATGAATAGGGCACAACACAAAGAGTACAGTGATCTTTTTTGGAAAGTGTGCACATGACTGCATTCTGTTTCATTAGGCCATGTAGAGCAACACAGATAAATTATCTGCTGTTGAGAATTGGAGTAGAAAAGGGCTTTCCTTGTTGTGTGATTTTTTTTTCTATTCTAGAAAAGATTCTTGGTTTGGTTCTTGCCCAGGTCTCCTAGTTACACTCCTACAGAAATGGGAAGGGACTACACTAAAAGCAGAATGAAGCCAGATTAATAAAGGCTGTGAAAGAGCTGATACAGGCCAGATGGAAATAAGAAGGTTGAAAGATTTGGCTTCCTAACATTGGTTCTGTAAGCCTGATTTAAGTCAATGCTTAACACTATGCTGTCCACCTTCAGAGCTATGCAATCTGCATACACTTCAGTAGAAATGATAAAATACTGAAAGCCATCAGAAATTCTGCAATTGTAATATGTGTGTGTTGGGGAGGAGGAGAAATGGTGAGACATGGATATTTGGTTTGAGACCAGTTTTACTAATCAGATATATTGTTTGCTTCATATGCCTCCAACAGTTTTTCATACTCAAGCGCTGACCATAACTCTTAAAAGGAAAACAGCAACAGTGTTTCTCTGTGCTAGATAAAATATAGCTCTCTTTCACACACTCTTTATTGTTCATGTGAGATTTAGTTATAATTACTGTATCTTAATAAAATCTGGCTACCTATCATTGATTCAGCAACTGACCAGCACCTCCACCCCCAAATAGGCCATAAAGGATAGTAAATAACCCTCAGAGTAGATAATTCACATTGTTTGATACGATGACTCTGCCTCAAAGCACAATTTTCTGCCTACCTCTTACTGTATTTTCTGGCTGCAGTCCAGGAATGAGTTGCAATTAGGGTAGCCCCATGAAACCAGTAGGGATCTAAGTGAGCCAAGTTTCTCTGCAAGCCCCATTCATTTAATGGACCTACTCTAGTTGTGACTTACCACTAGATTTCTACCACCCTCTTTCTGTATGTGGAGGACATATGATGAATCAAAGGGCTTATTGCTGGCAGCTTAGAAGGGGGCCATATGCCATGTTTGGCTGCTCTAGCAGTTCCCATAGGCCAGTCTGACCACTGTAAGCCTCTCAGAGGCTTTCGTGAAACAAAGGAAAAGGGATGGCAGAAAAGGGTATGGAATGGGTGTGCAACTTTGGATGCTTAGAGCAATGGAGTGAAATGGGAATGCAAACAGACCTTCTGTGGCTGAGGGAACACTGACACAAAACTGGTGGGGCATATGGCTGGATAAAGGAAAACCACAAGGGTTCTAGTTCTGGTTGTGACAACTTTGCTTACCAGTTTGGGAGGAAGATTTATTAAGCAGCACTGGGGGAAGGGGAGCAGCTGCTGTTGAAGGCAAGCAACTTCACTGGCTCACATAAAATTTAAATATAAATATGTAAGAAGAAGGGTTAGGTCAATCCTATGGATTGGCAGAAGCAAGCAACCCATTGCAGGAAGTGGAGTGTGTGTGTGTGTGGGGGGGGTGGCAGCACACAAGCCATTCTCAGCTGGAAGCCAGATAATTCTGTATTCACCCAACTCACCAATATCTGGAGGGCTGAGGGTTCTCCACCCCTGCCTTAGACTGTTGACCTCAAGTGCAGTCAAGATTCAATGACCTTTTCATATAGGTGGAGTGGCACCCATGGTGGAGAGCCCATTGTTCTTATCTTTGTCAGCAAAACATCCTGAGCAGACCTCCTGGATTCAGGGCAAAAGCTTCCGCTGACTCTGGGTTCCTATATGTATAGGATCCCCCTGTATATACCTGTCATAGGAGTGCCCCTTACCAAACTCAGCTAAGGCAGCCAAACCGATATTCTTTGTGAGAAGGGCATGGATAGTCCTTCAAGGGTAGGGCTAGCTGGCGAAGCAAGATGACCTACGGGTCAGCGGATGGATGCCGAAAAGAGCCGTCTCCCACCTCCTCCACCAAGGAGCTGGGTAGCCATAGCACCGGCTGCTGCTCTGCCAGGCTCCTGTCTCCCTCCCTCCCTCCCTCCTGCCCTCCCATCCAGAGCAGAAATCCCCAAAGCGGTGGGCAAGGGAGGAAAGAGGGGGGGAGGGCGCTCTCCGCTCCCCCCCATCTCTGTTCCAGCCCGCTTGCTGGCGGGGTGCCTCGTCGTGGCTGTCTGCTGGGACTGGGGTGGGGGTGGGGGTGGGGGTGTCGGGTCGCCCATCATCCTTCGCCCGCTTTAGACGGAGGCTGCTGGGGAAGTCTCTGGGATGGTGTGAGGATGGCTGCGCCAGGCGCCGGATGGGGTGAGTGGGTGGGTGGGATTGGGGGCGGCGGCTTGTCGCCGGCCAGATCGCGGGTGAGCGGCGCCCTCCTCGGCGACTGGCAGCCGCAGCCATCGATTGGCAGCCTGGGCCGGCATTTGACTTCGGGCATACATTCATGGAAGGAGCGGGACGCTGGGGAAGAAGCGCGAAGGGCGGGCGGGAGAGAGCGAGCGAGGGAGGGAAAGGCACCGTGCTCGCGCTCCTCTCGGCTCCCTTCTTCCAGTTCCTATAGTAACCCTGAAATACCTCCAGGACTCGCCGTGCTTGCTCCTCGCCGGATTGCGGGTGGAGGCGAGCGGGGAAGGGAGGGCAGCCCGGCCAGCGCGCGCTGGGGCTGGGGCTGGCGGCGGCGGCGGCGGCGGCGGCGACAGAAGGCTGAGCCCCCCCCCGCCCCGCCCCGGCGCACAAGTTCCCATGGCGACTGGGTCCCTGAGCTGCAGAGAGGCCAGCGGAGCAGCACCTGTATGGGCAACGCAAGCCAACTCGCCCCGGGAAGGAGAGGCGCTGCCGGCCGCCCTGGCTGACAGGAAACACGCCCACGCGACCCTCCGAAGCGCAGGCAGAAGAAGGCTGGCACGCTGCCGCCCGAATCCCCTCCTCCCTCGCTCGCCTCCCGCTGCCTCGCCAGCCCACCAGAGAATTTGGTCATGTTGACACACGCCCAAACCCAGAGTGGCTCTGAAACTCGACAGACTGACGCAACACAAACATACCCAGGCGCTGACCATTATCAGTGCTGATTCACATTTGGTGCTGTCTCCCCTCCCCCACTTCCATTTAGAGAAAAATGTTTTTTTTTAATATGACGTTTGTGGCAGAGGATGATTGCACATGTGTGTGTGCACATGTATGCACAACAGATGTGTGCACCACTCATAACCTGTTTGGATTCTCACCGCCCCGCCCCCCAAGGCCATCTATGTTAGTGAACAGACCTGCTAATGGATATTCCATGTTCAGGGGCAGCATGCCTTGGACCAGTGCTGGCCCTGGGAAGAAACAGCACACAACCCGCAGCTTCTCATCTTCTTGCTCTGCAAATGAGATTAAAACAATCTAGAGTCTCCTTAGGAGCATCTGACCGGGCTGGTTGCTGTTGGAAACAGAGCAACTAGAAGATGAGCCTTCCTAAAGTGTTACCTGTAAGAAGGGAGCTGGGGGCGGGCGGGCATCAAGGCCACATTGCTAGCAGTGCCTTTGTTAGTCATGTGGCTTCCTTAACCCTTGGGAGACCCACACAGGCAGAGCTTTTCTGTTCGCCCATAGATGCTTCCACCAAATCTGGAGCCCTGTGCGATTGCAGCTGCAGATCACAAGGTAGCCCCACTGGCATAGAACTGTGTGCACATCAGGTTCCCTTCAATGGAAATCCACACTCAACTTGTGGACATTGCAAGGCCGAGAGAGGCATGCATTCTTGGAAACAGTACTGATACCGAGGAGTGTGCAGACCTCTACATTGGAGAAACTAAACAGCCATTAAACAGAAGGATGGCCCAACATAGGAGGGGTAACAGCTCAGGACCAGAATCAGCAGTCCACCTCCACTTGAAGGACAAAGGGCACTCATTCAAAGATGAGGATGTACACATATTAGACAGAGAGGAGGGGTCAGGGAAGCCATTCATGTGAGCATTGAAAACCCCTCTCTCAACAGAGGTGGGGCCTCAGGCACAGTCTATCTCCTACTTATCAGGCTGTGCTTTCAACAATACCCAGACAAATCAAAAAGCTTTCGCCACCAAGGCCATAGCTAACAACCCATACTTTATGGGTTTCAGCACCTTAGGCCATTGTTCACTTTAAGGCTATTGATACTGTTTGTCTCCCTAATGAGCCTATTCAGGCCATTGTTCATCTTATGAGCCTATTTCAAACCAGGCTGACAAGAGGTCAAAACGGACTATAAGATGGAAGACCCGCAATGAGCTTTATTCAGACTGATGAAGCTGTTTGGATGAGCAGCCAAACATTTCTATTTCTCAAGAAATCCAGTGGCCATGACTCAACTTCCAGGTGCTCATAGACCTGCCTTGCTGTGCTTTCTATATGTGAAATTCTCTTCTAGGCTGCTTTTTCACATGGAAAATGGGACTAGGGACCATTGGGCCTGATCTAGCAAATAAAATAAAATGAATTAAATCTTGAGAGAGAAACAAGTATAATGTGTGTGGTTTCTGTCTTGCTAGCACTGACTGATAATGGGTTGAGACAGAAAATAGTGGGCTGCAATGGTTCCCACTCTATAGACTAATGTAGAGACAGACATATATTGATCAAGGTGTAGGGAAATGATTCAAAAGGCATGACAGCACTGACACCATGTTACCAGCTTGTTGAGACTAATACTGGTAATTTTGAACACACACACACACACACAGAGGAAGGAAGGAAGGAAGGAAGGAAGGAAGAACAGGTGACCATTAGAGATTGTATATGATGCTAACATAATTGATTTTAGATCAACAACAAAATGATATATAGTGCAAGAGAGATCCTGATTATCACTTAGGGCTGAGAGAATTATATTAATTTACATTAGCACAGAAAGTCTGTGAAGATTCTCCGTCTTCCAGAAGAGGTTATCTGGATCTGAGTCATGGCAACTGGACTTCTTTTCTTGTGAGATCAAAACATTTCACTACTTATCCAGGTAGTTTCCTCAGGTTGAGGAAAACTGGTGAAAGGCTTTCAGTTTATAGTTCTTTTTGCTTTCATGCCACTCTGGTATGAATAAGTTCATTAGGTGGGCAGTGGCCTGAGTAGACTTGTTAGATTTATAGTTATATAGGTGGGACTTTCATACACCCTGGGGCATTGTACATCTAATGAGCCTGTTCAGGACATTGTCCACCTAATAAGACTATCCAGGTCATTGTCCATCTAATAAGACTATTCAGACCAGCATTATGTGCTTTGACCATAAGATCCTGGCCTTATGGTCAAAGCACAGCATTAAGTGCAACTAGCAAAATTATGAGACTGGCTCTTTTACTGGGTGCAGCTGTAAAATACAAGGCTGCCATGAAAGCAAATTCTAGATCTCGGCCTTCATTCTGAGTCTTATAGTGCCATGGAAGAAAAGGTGTACTCAAGAAAAGCTTACCAGAAAAAGGGTAAACCTGAACATGGTGGCAGCGCCAGCGACATTTAGAATAAAGAAAATATCTCTCTTCTGGTACAACACTAGACAAAGCCACTGGAGATTCACATAGGGAGGTTCATGTGGGGAGACACAATTATTTAAATTTCCTGGTCTGCAAGTATTTGTGATTTTATAGGTAATATCAAACAGCACTTTAAACTGGGCCCAGATGCAAACTGGAATGGAAGTTAAACTTGCTGGTGTTCACTTATGACTTAACTTCAAAGAGTCTCCAGTGTATGTCCAGTGTGCCACCTAGTCAGGCTTCTGGGGAGTCTCATAACATAGACAAGACAATTAAACCTCTCCATCCCACCACATGTAATCTTGAATATTGTTTGTCTTGGTTGACATCTATTAGAAGTGGCTTGACTGGCTGAGTCCAGGATGTAGTGCCTGCTCACTTGAGAGAGATGGTGATATACCTCTTCTGGAGAGGACCTCCGTGGATCCAGAGGTATGTGTGAACCGGTCACAAATATCCCTCTTTTGTTCAAAGTGCTTGAGTCAGCAGAAGCAGCTGGATAACCTCAGATATTATTGGAGGAAGTAGATTATCTGGATCCATTCCAGTCTAGTTTCTGGCCAGGATCTGATGACCTGCTTCAGAATAAGGATGGGGGAAGCACAGACCTATCTATCCTTTAGGATTTCTTGGCAGCATTCAATACCACTGATAATGATTATGTATTGGGCTGGCTCTGTGGAATGGTAATAGGAGGTACTGTGTTGCAGTTGTTCTGTTCCTCCCTGCAGGATTGATTCTGGACCGTGATACTGCAGGATTTCTGTTCAATCCTGTTTAAGCTGTGGTGTGTCACAGGAATGAAGATGACATCCAGCTCTTTTTCTTTTTATCAATGGGATTGGCTAATGGTGTGCATGTGAATTGGCACTTGGAGGCTGTAATGGGCTGAATGACAACCAGTAAACCAAAACAGAATCCTGACAAGACAGAGGCTTTATGGCTCAGTTGTTACCATGTCCAAGAGTTAGGTAGTTAGGTTGCTCTCACATTAAGAAGTTAGATCGCATCCCCTTTTGGCAGTTACTTCACATCTGTTTTGTCTCAGTGTTGCATTTAGGAGCAGAACAAAAAATGTTACTTCACATCTGTTGCGCAACTACTGAAATTTGTCTTGACCATGCCCCCAGAATGGGTGCTAAGCACAATCCTGTACCTGGTGCTGGGGTAGGGTTTTCCCTTGTCACTCTTTGTTCTCGCTTTCCTGTTCCGAGACAAGGGACCATGTGCTAACGACTGTCACGCAACAAAACATTCATTTCTCTCAGAAAACTGTGTCCAGTTTTTTAAAATACAGTGGTACCTTGTATAAAGGAATTAATTCATTCCAAATGAAATTATGTTAAGCAAATTTTCCTTTATACAAATTCCCATAGGAATGCATTGAAAACGGAGTAATCCCATTTTTATGTTGTATGGATTCTCCCCATACGTGATTATGTTAAGCAAATTTCCCCTATCTCAGGAATTTTTTATGTTGTACAGATTTTATGTTATACAAGCTGTTTGTCATACAAGGGTCCACTGTATATATTTTGATTTTCCAGAAGCAAAATATCAAAAAAGATTTTTTTCAGCCCCCACCCCACCCCAAAGGAAAAAGGAAGCTAGACAAATTCAGTGTTTGTCACGAGACAAGTTATCACAACCATGGGAACACTGAAACAGGGACAAAACCACATGATCGCGACCAACGCTGTCACGGTACAAAACTAGTCACGGAACAAAGAAGGATGTGAAGTAACTGCCTTTGTCTTTCAAGACTCAGATGAGCACAGTGGCTCAGAGTGCCTGAGGCCATTTTCAATTGGTCCACCGGCTACCATCATTCCAAGACAGGGAGAACTTGGCTACTGTAGTTGCTTAACAGAGAATTTCCCAGTTAGCCTACTATAATACACTTTACATAGGGCTGCCCTTGAAGATGACACAGGTATTGCAGCAACTGGAATATATGGCAGCAGACTGCTAGTCATCCGGAAAGAACTGCACTGGCTGTCAGTGCACTTCCAGTCCAGGTTCAAGGTCTTGACATTGACTTATAAAGCCCTAAACATTTTAAGACCTGAATACTTGAGGGAAGATTTCTATCTCTGTACACCTACCTAGTAACAAAAGTCTGCTTTGGGGAACATCCTTCATGTCCCTACATGGAGAATGATCCATTATATGTAGTCATGGAGAAGGGCTGCTTTCCTTAGAGGCTTAACTAGCACTAACAAACAGGTGCCAGGTTAAAACATGGTTATCCACCATATCTTCAGGGATTAAGAATCTTTCAGAGGCTATGGGGGCTCCTCTACTGTTTCTCTTTTCATTTTTTAAAAGCAGTGTCTCCCAACTCTTTTGAGTCATGAACCCCATTAATAAAAGCAAAGTAACCTGCAACCTCCCACCATACTTTCATAGAAAAGTATTTTAATGGTATTAAAACACATTAAAATATTTTTCAGATTATGATTCTACCCTAACATATTAATATTAATATAATAATACATAATTGGAGGGGGATATAAATCTGCTTCTATGAGGTAAAATTTGAAAAGGAAAAATAAAGTCAATACACTTTGAGATTTATTTACCTTTTTGAGTGTGAAAATGGCCCTCTTTTCATGACTCCTCCCATACAAAAAAACTACTCAGTGAACCACCCCTCCCCTCAAACCTAAATAAACACTTATCCCACAGGTCCTACCCTGTGTCCCCCCCTCCTCCATGGTTCTCCCTTCTCTCAACATTTTACCCCTGTTGCCTTCATCATCCCTGACTCAGAAGGGGCCTGGTGGCATCTCCTCGACTGTGCCTACTGCAAAAATGCATGTCATATGACAGGATTCAAAGATCCACATAAATGGCAAGGTATACACCCCAAAGAAGGTCATTGACCACAAGGGAGTTATCTATGCCATAGGTTGTCCTTTGAGCAAATTCTACAGTATGTAGGGAAAACTGCTAGACATCTTAAGACACAGATAGAACATCTAAGCAAATTAAGAAATAGAAGACTGGGTAGTCTTCCACTTCATAGAATTAACTGCACAATAAGAGGCTTAATATTCTTGGTCCTAGATATGATTCCTGTGATATGTTTGAGGTCTTTACTAAGGAAGGAAATCAACTTGATACTGAGGATGGACACTAAAAGCCTCTTTGGGGTTAAATGAAGAAATACATTTCTTGCCCTTGTTATGACACAGCCCCCACTGCTTTGCTGATTATCTAACTGTCTTTGACTCTCCTGCCAGCTGATAATAAGTAGGTACCATCCTTTTTGTATTTGCACTTTGGGCCATGGTTGGAGCTGGTACAGACCTAATGAGAGACTAAAGTTCTAAAGGCATGGCATGCACCTTAAATGCTGTTATTAACCTGTACTAGAAGTTTATTGATCTTGTTATGTGCATATTCATTAATATTTTATACTGTTAACTGTATGCATAAGCAAAAAGAGCTGTAATTGTCCGGAGCCAATTGCCTCTAAATGAATATACTGTGTTTTATTACATGCTGAGCTCCCAAAGAAGGCCACAGCCAAAAAGTGTTGAGCCTGAGTTTTTTAGATAAGAATAAAGTCTGTGTCATCAATATTTTTATACACTTGAGATCCTGTCTCTAACTTGCACTTTTCCACCAGTGGAAGTACCAGTTCCCTCTGCTTTATTTTACCATTTATAGAACCATAGGAAAGTATATGAATATTGGTTCGTATAGCTCAGTTTTATTGGCACTGACTTACAGCAGCTGTCCAAGCTTTCAGGCCTACCAGGAAACCCCTTATGATGTTGATAGTCTCCTGTCCAAGTGCTAACCAATCCTGTCCTTGCTTAGCTTCCAAAGTCAGAAGCAATCACATGTGTTCAGGATGATATGGTTCTATGAGGCACCCATCACAGAGTACTTGTGACCCTGTATCACCTGAACATATCTTGATGTCTTGTTTCATCATTTTTATATCTTAGTATTGGTTTCATGCCTGAGAAAGAAACACATGGTGTCATCAATTGTATCTACAATACATATGGGAGCAAGGCAGGAAAGAAATATTTTAAACAAAATAAAACAAACAAACACCCATAAAATGATCACTGCTAATCTGCAATGTCTGTGTCTCCAGGGGTATGTCCTGGAGTGCAAGGCAAAAGTGGTAATCCTGGATTGTGATATTTATGACTTTCAAGAGAGAAAGGAGTTATGCCACTTCTTCCTTCCTCGGTAGAAGGTTTGCTCTTCTTCATTGGACACCATGCCAATCATTTCTTTATCTAGCTATCTTGATCCAAAGTTCAGGACAAGGAGCTGTTCAAAAATCCATAGATCTTGTGCAATTATAATGAGCACTCATGCCATTGCCTATACCGTGGTGAATGAGACAAACGTGCACAAGGAAGTTACTCACCCACTGCAGCTACTGCATGGACTGATTTATGTAGGAATCCAGTGAATACATATGTTAGGCTATGCATTGATGAGGCTTCTGTTTTATGGAGCATGTTATAGTTCCAGCATTTGTTGCATAAATACTTTTGATACATTTAAATACATTTAAATGTACTTAAGCAGTACTTAAGAGAGCATCATGCGTCATCCCCTCCTCTTTACTGTCTGTTGATCTTCACAATGGTAACAGCAGAACTGAAAGAAATTTCAGAAGAAATGTCGAACTCCCTCTACTGGAGGTTGCCTGTAGGCTGACAAGAAAAAAGCAAAACTGCAGTTATGTGTCTTGCAATGAGATCAGTTGAAGAGTTCAAAGCAAAATCAGATATTGGCGGTAAACACTCATGTGATGAAGTAACGTCATGAAGACTTTTCTTGTACACTGGAACTATTTACATTAAGTGGAAGGTATTTTTCTTACATTTCATTATCATCCCTGCTGTTTGTAAAACCAATAAAACTGGATTTCAATGAAATGTTATTTTATTGACATTTAGTGATTTATAGCATGCCTTGCCTTTTTGGCTATGTGAAGAAGTCAAGGTGGATGTAAGCAGATATACACAGTGACAAACTAAGTTGTGTTTTGAAATAGCAGCAATCTGTAGGTTAACTGAGAAAAACGTGTGATGCACACCAACTCTTAACACAACTTCCTTTCATTTGAATAAATACACATGTAGAAATGCACCCCCTAAATGTAAATGAGTTTGGTATAATTTTGACCTTAACGCTCCCCAGGAGCTTTCAATACTGAGTATGTTTCTTATGAACTATAGCCACCAAAAGCTGTGGCATTCTTTGTCACTGCCCCATGTCCAAAAACACAGTTTTGGGTGGCAGATGTGACTATGAAGAAAGATGCTATATTGTAATACTGTGAAAACAATTGTGCTGTGCAGATAAATCATGCCAATAGCTTTAGTGTTATTTTGAATATGTTGCAAGCTAAAACAATATGGTGTAACCTACAGCAAACAGAGTCGATTTTAGGTGAAATAGAGTCTCTCTCTAGGAGTCTAGATTCTTCCCCTTAGAATTATAAGCTGTTCAGCTTTCCTTTTTTCTTACCAAGAATACAAGAAATCCAGAAACTTCTCTTCACACCAGTATTTGTGCAATATAGGTCTGTCTAAATGTCACTTATTAATAGAAGCCTACTGCCTTACAAAATGCTTCTCTTACATCATTGAATATGGAGAAAACTTCCTTATGAACATGTAGGTAGACAAGAAGGGGCAGTGTTACAAGTGATCTGGTCCTAAGTCACTTAGTATTTACTAGAGATGGGCACGAATCAAAAAAATGACATTTTGGTTTTTCATTTTTCGCTACAGGTCTGTTTCGGTTCATTTTTGTTTTTCGTGTATTTTTTGAAAAAAATTGTTTTGTTTTTTCGTTTTTCGTTTTTCATTTTTACCCGCTTTTTGCATGATTTAAAGCATTTCTGCACGTGGACGTCCCCCAACGCCCCAGACCAGAGGGAAAACACTAAAAAAATGATGCTGGCAGAGACACAGTATAGACTAGGTACACAGGGAGGCTGCAAAGGCAGCAGTGGGTGTTGCCCAGGGTGTAAGGCAGCCACAGAGTGACTGCACTGTGGGGCAGGGGAGGGTACTCACCGAGAGGTATGCACGCACACAGGGAGGCTGCAAGAGAAATCTCTTCTTTCTCTCCCTTAAGAGGCAGGCTGCAGCCAGCAGGAATACAGAGACACACACCTGCCTGGCTGGCCTAAAGTAATCAGTCGCAGAGACAGCAATCCCACCCTAACTCCCACCACAGACTGCAAGGAGGACGGGGGCTGCCAAAGCTTTTTATGCCCTCTGTGGCTGCCACACCTACCTAGTCTGCAACCTGGGCATGCTATTGGTTGAAATTGTCCAAGAATTTACATGATCCCATCACATGGCTTGCCTCCATTTTGTGGTTGGATTTTGTGTCATCCTTAAAGGGAAAAGAAAAAATACATCGCGATGGGAGAAAGACAAAAACAAATGTTTTAAGGACCGCAACCCCCTGGTAGGTAATAATTTGAAATATCGCTGCATTTTTACGGATGTCCAGGGCATTTTAATACCCAAGAAATCAATATTAGGCATCTGGGAGCCATTTTGGGTCGATGTCCCCTAACTCCCCTTAAAGGAAAAAAATACAGCGATCTGAGAAAAGACATAAATGTACGTTTTAAGGACCCCACCCTCCTGGTAGGTATTATCAGGCAGAATAAATAATTATTGCTGGGTTTTTACGGATATTCAGGACGTTTTTTAACATTTAAAAACAGCTCATTTCATTGCGCGTCACCATTAACGAAAAACGAAATGTAATGAACCTAATTTTCATGGTTCTGTTTGGTTCGTTCCAATTTCATCACAATTTTCGTTATTCGTTTTGTTATGTAACGTAACGAATAACGGAACAATTTTTTTTCCGTTTCATGCCTATCTCTAGTCTTTACTATTTACTTCTTTGCTAATGTGCCTAATTATACTAGGCACAAGAGAGGGAAGATTTTAGTCCCCTTGTCTTAATTTTCATGAAGGCATACTGAGTACTTTCTCTAACCCTGTAGTTTTTTTCTATGACAAGTAGTAGGATGCCCAGTGATTTGTCAATGATCTCTTCTCATCTCTACTCTCTCTTTTAATTGGTAGCAAAGAACTACTTACTACATCTGATCAGTGTTGTACCAATGGCAGAAACAGACCTTGATCAGGTTTGGGGTCAAAGGTGTACAAAACAAAGGGTCATTTAGAAATTGCCTGTGGCTTCAGCCTTAGTAGAAGCAGAATGGTTGGGCCAAATGAATTGCCGTTTGGTTTCCCTGAGATACCAATTTGTTATAACAACAGTTTGGGGAAAGAAATAACTGTCTACAGGGAACAGCAGGAAAACAATGAACCTGTTTACAACTAGCTATTGTAAAATTGCTACACCAAGGAACATTAGGTGGAAACCATTAGGTCATCAGTTTTGATTGTACGGGATCACTCTTTCTAGCACTTAAGTTTAAAATGAGTATCAATTTAAATTTATCATAAAGAAATTGGGCTACTATGTCAACATTTTGCTTCAGGAAGGTCAAATTATTTACACTCAGAGCTTGCTCTGAGGAGTGAATCTGACATAGTTAATAATGATTTGGTGCCAGTTCATTAAGTTATAGTGTGCAGTTGAATGTCGGGCAGTCAAATCCAAAATTAAGATATACCATATAATGGGTTTAGTATATGCAGAAACTTCTTGAGAGGACAAAACATCTTTGGGAGCAGTTTGTGTTTAGGGATTTTTAGATTTTTTTTTGTACTACAAGTGCCATAATTCTTTTTCTGGGATATAGTCATCAATAGACACCTAGCAGTGGGCTAGTTTCCTTTATGAAAAAAAAAAGGGTCACAAAGGCTTCCAGATTATTCCTTTCTGTCAGGTGAGACACATTTAGGTGTCTGTATATAAGGCAAAACTCCTGGAATGGAGAATTATGGGGTCTGTAGTGCAGAAATGCTGTGCTTATTTGCACAGAGTTTGAATTCATGTCAACTCAGTTAGCCCTCATCTATCCTGCCTAGTTAGCTCTGCTCCCTAAGGTAGGAGGCAGAGAACCTGCGGTTCAGCCAAAATTCTTCTGTGCTGTCAAGTGTCTGCTTGTTACTAGAGGCCAGCTCAAGGATAAACAGCATACTAGCAAGGCATAGCCTTTATGCCCTTTCCACTTATCCAGCCTGCACTAAGGCAACAGGATATTAGAGTTCCCTGACCCCCAGCCTTCTACAAGCTGATTATATGCCAAGAAGGAGAATGAATTTTCACAAGTTTTGTAGTACAATTATTTTCCATTCTGTTATTTATTCTCATATCTAGGAAGTAATGAGTTACAAGCAACACAGTCGTGTATGAGTAATTCCATCTTGAGGATAACAAGAATGTGATTAAGGGCTCTTCCATGTGGAGCTTTTGTTCCCCTTAAAGAAACCATTTTTTGCAGTGATGCTCCAAGTATACTTCCCACTTCCATACAATATCCCTCTTATCTTACTTTGCACAGTGCTTCTCCTCTTAATTTTCCACTTCTTTTCAGTTCTCCTCAAAATCAATTTTCAAAGATGCTTTTCAATCTGTTCATAAATGACCTGGAGACAGGGATAAGCAGTGAGCTGGCCAAGTTTGCAGATGACATGAAACTTTTCCATGTGGTAAAAACCAGGGAAGGTTGTGAAGAGCTCCAGAAGGATCTCTCCAAACTGGGCGAATGGGCTGCGAAATGGCAAATGCATTTCAATGTAGCAAAATGTAAAGTAATGCATGGGGGGGGAATCTAAACTTTATCTATCAACATGTGCTCTGAGCTATCAGTGACAGATCAGGAAAGAGATCTTTATGTGTTGGTGGACAGCTCAATGAAGGTGTCTACCCAATGTGTGGCAGCGGTGAAGAAGGCCAATTCCATATAAAAGGGGGGATTGAAAATAAAACAGCCAAGATTATAATGCCATTGTACAAAATGATAGTAAGGCCGCACATGGAGTATTGTGTACAATTCTGGTCACCGTATCTCAAAAAAGACATAGTGGAACTAGAAAAGGTGCAAAGGAGAGTAAAATGATTACTGGGCTAGGGAACCTCCCTTATGAGGAAAGGCTAAAATATTTTGGGCTCTTTAGTCTGGAAAAGAGATGCCTGATGGGGATATAATTGAGACATAAAAAATAATGCAGGGCATGACTAATGTGGATAGAGGGACACTCTTCTCCCTCTCACAAAATAACAGAACTAGGGGACATCCACTCAAATTGAAGGCTGGGAGAGTGAGAACAGAAAAAAGAATTTTTTTCACCCAGCATGTTGTTAGTCTGTGGAACTCCCTGTCACAGTATGTGGTGATGGCATCTAGCCTGGATGCTTTCAAAAGGGGATTGGACAGATTCCTGGAGGAAAAGTCCATCACAGGGTACAAACCATGATGGAGATGTGTAATCTCCAGTCTTAAAACCGGGGTACTTCAAGGGCCAGATGCAGGGGAGTGGTATCAGGAGACTGATATCTAGTTTTGTGCCCTCCCAGACACATTTGGTAGGGCCACTGTGAGATACAGGAAGCTCGACTAGATGGGCCTTTAGCATGATCCAGCATGGCTCTTCTTAAGTTCTTATGTTCTTATGTACTTTAGTATAAAAAATGAACTCCTTGGCTGAGTCTGGAGTACAAACTATAGCCCCAGTTGCCTAGTCTTAACAAGAGTAGGCTCATTGAATCAATAGCTGAATGGTAAGCTAACACATGCATAACACCTACTGATTCTGTCGGTTTGTCCTATCTGAGAAGTAGCAATTGGATTCAGCTCTATTATGTATGTAGAAGCAGAGACATCTTGAGGGAGAGGAAATCACAGTATATTTTAGTCCTATTCCTATAATTATTAGATTCCACATCCTTTCTTTTATTTGGGCTTTAAATAATGAGTTTAATATTTATTTATACTGATTATTCTCTAGAAAATTGTTTTATGTGTTTAAAATTCCTTTTAGAATTACTCCCCCAATTGCTTTCTGTTTGGGTTGTTTGCACTAAGTATAGTCATCAAGTCAGTTCTGACATAGTGACCCTTTCCAGGGTTTTCTAGATGTAGAATACTCAGAAGTAGTTTATTGTTCCTTTCTTCTAGGAGAGCGCTGGGACTGTGCAGCTTGCCCAAGTCTGTACAGGCAGGCTCTTGTCCTAGGGCAGACATGTCCAAACTTCGGCCTTCCAGATGTTTTGGACCACAACTCCCACAGCCCTTTATCACTGGCAATCTAAGTTTAGGATTCTGGGACTTGTGGTCCAAAACATCAGGAGGGCCAAAGTTTGGACATGCCTGTCCTAGGGTGAACAGTGGGTGGGGAATCAAGGCCCCAACCTCTAGCTCTGCAACCAGACATCTACATTGGCACTACTGTCAATTTTGGGAGGGGGGGAGCAGACTCCTCACATGATTTATGCTTGCATGTAATTAAATTCCTAGATCTTTAATCTTATGCTGTATTGACCATAATTCTGAATTTAGTAGGGCTAAGGTTGGAGTAGTTGTGTACAAGATTATGGTGTTGAAATTATTTTCTGGCTGTTATTAATTGTAGTTTTCCTTGAGTGGCCAGTGCATCTGTGGTTTTCTATTTGATAGTGTCTGTGAGTTGCTGATGTTTTCATTACAATATTCTGACAATCTGAGAAGCAAATCTGTACTAATATGGCCATTCTTCTAGTGCCTATATTGTTGTCTATGCAGCTGTTCATTCCTTGTGTTTTCATTTCCTTGGTGCTAAGAATTTTTCTGAATCATCTCTGGTGAAAACAGAATACTGTACGCACCAATCAGTGGCATTCTCTCATTCTCCTTAGTAAAAGAAACAGCAGTTACGCACATTCTGAGGAAAAGTCTTTGAGTAATGGTACCATAGATCAGAACAGATAACAGCATGTCAGGGAAGCTATGAAAGAAATTTTTTTTCCTAATTCTATCAGATCATCAAACTAAGTTCTATTTAGAAAGATCTGTGCCTGTAACATGGATGAAAAGTGATGCTGTCTAACTGGAGAACTTCAAGGCTATAAGCTGGATGTACCATCTTAGCTGCAGGCTAAGAGGGAAATCATGAGGGGTCAAAGCTCCATGGGTTTTCCTGAGTATTCTGATACACACCAATTAGAGAGAAACTAGTAAGTGCATAGTCTTATCTGCATGCTGGCTTTGGGGGTATTCTATTTAACTAGAATGAAATAGATATAATCTAAGACTAACTGTATGTACAAGGCAGTTTCAGTTCAGTGGGTCATTGCTTTGCAAGTTTGCTACGCTCTTGACGGATTCAGCAATTAAGAAGAAATAAAGCTTGATCGTTCAGAGTTTCTTACTGGATCAAATTTGGTATCATTCCTGAGACAGGTGGGTGGATGAAACGATCCCTTGCTAAATCCTCTTCATTGTCAGGGGAAAATAAGTTTAGAATGGCCATAGTTTTTTAAAAAGTCAGGTAACTCTAAGATTTCAGTCCATCAAAATGTATAGAATTTTAAACTGTACTTTGGTTGCTATTACGTGTGGGGTTATATAGAGAATCAGGGTTATAAGTCTTGCAGGTCAATGTGTTCACATAAGTTCATCAAACCAGTATGTCTGAGAAGAGCAGCAAAGGATGCAGCTAGACAGCTGTAGACCACTGTAGATTGTACTAGACTGGATTACTTTGAGATGGTATGTCATTTGTCACATAACACCTTGAACAACCATGTTTCGTATGATCTTTACCTTTTTTGTTTTAAAGGGAAAGAAAACAAGAAACAAAAATACTCCCTCTGTACTTTCTGTTAGCTGCTTAATGACTGCCAGAAAGGGGAAGCTTCCTTACCACTCACCTGCAAAGAGGAAAAGAAAAGAAGTTTTGCATTTCTATCTAATTGCTTTTCTAATCAGTTTTAAAAGCTGCTCAAGATGGCATTACTTTTTTTGGTAGCAAATTCTATGATATGTTGTGGGGAAAACTCACTTCCATTCAAAGATGTCAGGACCCCCCCCCCCAATTTTCATTATAAAGATTACTATAGCATTTTGCAATGAAGGCCAGTACTATGCTCTTAGAACATCCGATCTCGTTTGATTTTGGAAGCTAAGCAGGGTCGGCCCTGGTTAGTACTTGGATGAGCGACCACCAGGGAATACCAGGTGCTGTAGGTGCCTGGAGTAGGAACTGGCAAGCCACTCCAGTACTCCTACCAAGAAAACTCCATGGACATGGAGTCATGAAGAGTCGGTCATGACTATAACGACACAACACACACACACACACTATGTCCAGATACTAAATTCTTTTCAGAGCTATGGATTTTCCCAAATAATAAAGGAGTCTTGTGTTTTTAAGATTTCTAGTTCTGTACTATGCCTTCTTTGATGTAACAGTGTGACACCACTCTCAGCACCAATGGGACTCCACTTAGGGCGCTTTTACACGACCCCTAAAATCTGAGGCAAAGGGCTCCCAGATCCAGAGCTTAAAAATGTTTTCCCACGAGCTCCGGACTTTAAAAAAATTAAGTATGACCACGCCCACCTAAGCGTGTCCCAGCGCACTTTTAAAGTACCTGGCCTCCAGGAGGTAAAAAATCTTCTGATGCGGATTGTAAAGCTGTGAATGCCGGGCTCCCTCACCTTCTGTTTGTTTGTTTTTGTCCCCGCTGCCCCTTCAAGAGACAGGAATCACTATGGGGCTGCTCGGGGCTGCTTCGACGGGCAAACAGAGGTGAGCCTGCAGTTTCTCTCCCTTTTTTTCTCCCTCCCCTCACGCAGACAGGAACAATGGAGTGCGGAGGGGTGGGAACACAGGAAGAGCGACAAAACCCCACGATCTCTGGTCCGAATTTAAGTTGCCACCGGATTTTAGAGGTTGTGTAAAAGCGCCCTAAGACATCTGTTAATTTGATGGGGTTACAAACAAGCAGGTGAATACAGAATTGCTCTCTAAGGTCTTATCAAATTGTATAGTTCAGTGCAAGTAAATTATGATCCACTATTTGAATGAAATGTATACATAACTGATTGAAGTTGGAGTGGGGATAATACTGCTTTTGTGTGTGATGTGTTCAAACTGGAGAGTATTCAGAGGAAAATTATTTTGAAATAATGATAGGTTTATATTTTAATCCTAATCATTTCTTTGTCCTGCTTATTTGTAAAGTTACTATGTTATGTTTTTATTGTACTGCCATATGTATTGCTCCAATCATGCCAGTTACTACTATAACAAATCTCAAGGTGCATTCAAATATGTAATCTTGCTGTGATTCACTTAGTGTTTAAAAAAGAAAATGATATGAAAATTACAAAGAGGGGCAGGATAGTGGCTTGAAAAAAAGCAAAGCTTGTTTTAAAGTACATTTGTTTGTGTAGAAAGAAACAGGAAATGCATGAATTAGCTGGACATCAGATAAAAAGGCTTCCTGGTTTAGGCATCTGGTTGTTTAGCCAGAGGTCGAGAGAGTTCAGTTCTCCACCGTACCTCCTTGACAGGAACTGGACTCAATGATCCATAGATTCCCTTCTGAGATGAAGATGAAAAAATGATCTCAGTGAACTCTCAATGGCTGATCAGTTATAATCAGACATAACAGAGTAATGAAATCGAGGAATACTTTAGAAGCACCAACCTAGAATATTTTCTGAACAATTGTTCATTAGAGATACTCCGTTGTGTCCCTATATGCTAATCAGCTGTGTGAATTTGGGATGGGCTTTATGTATCAGGAAAAGGAAAATAAGGGAATTAATCCCTGCCTTTGCTTTTTATGTAAGTTACAATGCAAACACCACTTGCAAGGTTTTGAGATGTAGGTGGCACTGTTAACTATGGAATCTATAAAGTCAAATTCCCTCTTACCATGAAAGTAACCTGCAGATGTAATTTTGGTCTGTTTATAAACCGAAATGTTTAGTGGAAGTAATTACTCAAATAATATTTCGTGGGGAAAATGCACTGTGCTACATGATTACTGTAATAGCTCCTTACTTAATGTTATATACTCAATCAGTTTTTAATATTCTGTTAAGTGGTTTGTGGAGAATAAATTAAGTATCTTGTTATGTTTATATCTGCAGGTACTGGATTTTTAAGGATTATAACCTGCTTTGTTCTAGGGTTAAGTGGGACTTAATCCTGGCAATTATTTTCTGTGTTAGAGGTCAATAAATGAAAGGACCATGTACAAATGTAAAGTTGATCTTTCATGTTGACAGTGTCACCATTAATTGCAGATGTAAAGAAAGAGTTTGTAGAAAATCTAGATTAAGTTTTGTGATGTTTCTATACAGCTCTAAAATCTCAATTTCAATCCAATTTCAATCAATGGAAATGTTATATTTTTAGATGGCAACTCCTTTAAACAACATTTAGACCTCCCTCTTCCAGAAACTCCATGGCAGGTGGTATTCTGAGAGCTGTTGCCCAAGAAAGTAACTTTCCAGACTGGTGCAAAACCACCCCTGGATGAAAGCTTTTAATCATTGTGAAAATTTAGTGATATGCAGTCTGTTTTGTGCTTATTGCAGCATATCAAACATAGATTTGGAAACAGATTATGTACAGATTTGTGACAAGATCTTGTTTGAAGCGAAGCAACCCCTTTTCACAGTATGTGTGAATTAGGCAATTTTATTTAAAAAGGCCATGAGCAAATGGCAAACTTCTGGTTTCATAAGCAGGATCAGGAAGGGGTAAGAATCACCATGCTGCAGACTTTCAGTGTCACACAGGGCTGTGGGAAGGAGAGAGAAGGATTGCTGAGGGAATTCCAAGATTGCTTTGGGCACAGTGGTGGATATAGGCCTTTTTAAAAAGAATACAGTTCTTGTATCAAGGGTTTTTGGAAGCTTGAAAGTGATTTAAATAACATTGAAGTGAACATCAATGCAAAATAAGTCAAATTATCTCTCCAGAATTCTTTTCTGAAGATCCTATATTTATTGTGCAATAAGAAAGTCACTGTCATTGATTGAGTTGCTAAGTATCATCCTGGGTTAGTGATCTTTAGATGTCGTCAAGGTCTTTCAATTCTACCTAACACAAAGTGTGTTTCTTGGTTCTTTAGCTATTCATCCTGTCTCCCTGTCATTTTTTTCCCTAGGATGGAGTTGGTGTAGATGAGAAGCTGTCTTTAAGACGGGTAGCCGTTGTTGAAGATTTCTTTGACATAATCTACTCCATGCACGTGGAAACGGGGCCCAATGGAGAACAAATCAGAAAGCATGCTGGACAAAAGAGAACGTACAAAGCAGTAAGTAAACTACCGGGCATTTGATAGAGTGCTACACCTCAACTCTGTTATCTGGATTGCACAGAGTTGTGGTGAGACCTGTTTGGCAACAGCAGTGGCCCTTGTATTCTTAATAACTGCACAGGTTTCTGCTAAAATAAATTATTCTCCCAAAGATACTCAAGCAATTTAGTGTCTCAAGATACTTATGACTTTTAAGAAAAAGTACATGTGCACATTGTGTTTGTTATGTCCAAATGGTGTATCAATTAGTTTCTAAGGTAAAAATTACTAGGGTATACGTACTGGGATCTGTAGCAGGGGGAAAACAGAATTAATTTCAGTATTCTTTCATTTACGTTCTGGTGTTTTTAGGGAGACATTTTATATTACAGTTTTTGTAAATTATTAAAAAACTATATCACATTGATATTTATCATGGCCCAAATCCTATTGTTTACCATAGTAAATTACTCTAGAATCAGTAGAATCATGGAGGAATTGATTGGGCCTACTTCACCATTTCGGGTGAAGATGCTAGAATGTTCTTCTCCAATATGAGCTGTCCAACTCACAAGATCATCTCAGGTGATGATCCTCCAGGTTGCTACCCCATGGGAGGCCTGGAAGTCTTCTCAAGAGGTAGGGCCTTCTGCATGGTGGCTGCGACACTGTGCCACCATGCTTCCAGGAGAGCATCATCTAGTCAAATAAAAAGGTGGCAACTAAAGAGCTCTTCTTCAGGAACATTTTCCACACAGACTCTAACTTACCACCTACAGTATTTTTCTGCCTGGTTTATATATGATTGTTTCATGCCATCTTCTTTTAATGGTGCCTTGCTATTATTTTTAGTACTGTATTTTTATCATGCCTTTTGGTTTTATACTTTATTTCAGGGCTGTTCAACTTTGAACAGGCCGAGGTCTACTTTTTCCGCCCCAAAGTGCCGGAGGGCTACTACACTAAAACCTCTACTTACGAATTTTATCCATTCTGAACACATGCTCATAAGTAAAAACTTTTGTAAGTAGAGCAATGGTTTCCCAAAGGAATGCATTGAAAACCAATTAATCCATTCTGGAGGGAACAGATTTCAGTGTGCCATGGCCCTTGAACGGTCCTGCTCGGCTGAGAGAGTGGGCTGGCAGACCCAGAACTTTGCTGGGGCAGTGGTGGTCCTTGGGATGGGGGAGGGAGGGGTGGATATCTTGTCCCCTCAATTTTTTTAATTGATGGCCAGCGGGCTACTTTTGAACCCTTCACAGGCTACTGGTAGCCCCCGGTCTACCTGTTGGGCAGGCCTGCTATATTTATTGTAAACCACCCAAGGTAGTGCCTTGGCACTAACTGCTGGAGGATAAATAAATAAATAAACAGATAACTAAGTAAATAACTAAATAAATACTTCACTATGATGCCATAAGTTAGTAAGTTAAGTAATTAAGATAAGTTACAGGATTTCAGTCAATACGTTTATATATGTCATAGTTGATCCTTCTGTATTGTTTACTTTTTATTGAAAAATGGAACAAAATATCTTTGTTGTAATTCCTCATCAATAATATATATAGTATAAAATATATAGCTATCTCTTTCTCATATATCTTCTCATGATGTAAGCTCCACAAGTTTGAAAATTGAGTTGTTAAGTTTTATACCTTGCAGATTTAAGAATATTAAAGTGACTATGTGGATTGCAGGCACTTTTATTCTAAAAAGAAAGTACCGTACTTTTAAACTTGTGCTATGAGAAAATAGTTTACTATATAAGTGTTCCAAATCAATGAACCACTTCAGCTCGAACAAGGTCACTGAATTCATAAACACGTTGGCAACAGAATTGCTGCTTTGCTTTTGTGGTTAAAATTTGTAAACAAAGATTATCCTAAACAACAGGCAAAAAATGTAATGAAAAAATGTATAGTCCTATAGTGCCGTCATTAGGAAACTGTAATATCTTTGATGTGTAGGTTTTAAGACTTGTTGATAGAAAGGAAAACCATAATGAGGAAACTCTTGGATTAGGAGAAAAAATTAATAACAGTCTCAGAAAGTTTAAAGCTGGTTATAACAATTTTTTGCCAAGTTAAGGAAGTTAAACAGGAATGACATTAATGGAGAGTTGTATAGAAGTAGAATTTGTAGCATTTCTTAAAGTTGAAAATCGTAAGTTAGGAAAAAGATGGTAATAGAAATGAAAATAATCTTGTAAGAATATAAACAGATCTACACACATTCAGGGTATTCATTCATAACAAGACAGCTTCACGTTGCTGCGTGCATGCTGAACATCAGCAATGCTGATATCATGGGGCAGAGCAGCAGCACCAGAAATCCAACAGCGGAATTTACATAGACTTTAATAGTCAGTCTGGGTGAGAACATATTTTTCTCTGTGTGTCCTTAATATGCTTAAAGCCTAAAACTGCTTTCCATTTTATATATTCTTAAGAACTTTGATTTTTTCCTACGCTTTTAGAAAAATGCTTTAAAGGTTTCTAATGGCTTTTAAAATAATAATGCTTTTTATTTTTAATTCTTTTTAGAGAAACATTATTTGCTCTTTTAATGTGCCTTATTGGGCTATAAACTCTTCTATTCATAAACGGTATTTGAAATATTCCCATTATCATTAAAAGGGATGCTCCTATACTTTGGATTTAAGCATTTGTACCTACAGATTTGTTCACAGCTGTAAGAACGGTTGTTAAAGTAACAAGCGTGTGACTTCTTAAAAATGTACATGTTTTCAATAATTCTTGGATTATGCAACAGAGAAGCAATGTAAATAAGAAGAAAAGCTTGGGAAAGTGGACAAGCTGATGTTGGCTGGCATTATTTTATTATTATTTTATTATTTATTTTGATACTCAGATAAACTTGATGCTTGCCTGAGTTTTTTTGGTTTCATTCTGGAATTAATCCTTTATTGGGCTAAATAGCTGCTGTGATGAACAACAGGCTTCTGTTTTTTTCTAGGGGATATATATGTCTCTGTAGGACTCCTATCTAGGGGTCTGACAGAGTTAAACTTGTGTATGCAATGTAAAATACTGGTTTGATTGGGTTGCCTTTGCAATTCTGATTCCCTTATTTTCTGACCAAAAAAACAACAACCACGATTTATTCATAAGGTGGCCTTGGATAACTACTGACCTTTCCTATCCATCTACTTGTGATACTCCGGAGTTATTCTTGCCACTTAACTTGCTGCTGCTTTGACTTACTCCTCCATAATGGTGAAACTCTCTCGTGGCAGCTTACAACATTATTATGCAATCAACACTTTGGCTCCTCCCTGCGATCATTATGCCTACCTCAAAAGGATGTAAGCCTGAATCAACTTAGATCCAGCTACCTGAATCCATCAGGATTGAACTCAGGTCATGAGCCTGCAGTACTGTAGTTTAACCACTGCACCATGGAACTCATCAACTTCCTTCTTGAACTCTGCTCTTAGCACCTCATAGGTTTTGGTGCCTCTGAATTATGTATTTTTACATCACAATGGGACTTGTTGCCAAGAGTGAAAGGGCAGTCATTGGTTTAATTTACTTAACACAGGAAGTAGTCACTTTGAAGTAAATTGGCTAAATATTTAAGACCTTACAGGATTTGAACTCCAATGGTATTGTGCAGTCCTTCATACATAAGCATTTTTAGTTTATAGCATGAAAAAGCTAGTAAACTAGATGAATTTTCTTCTTAGAATAGAGTGGGCCATTGGAGATACAAAGGACAAAAACCTCTTTGTATATTTTAGACACAGAACCACATCCCAGGATATTAAAAAGAAATGAAGAAATGGCAAAATGGCATTGCAAAAAAGTGAGATTTTTTTCAACTTGAGCCATGAGTGAGGAACCCAGGATAAGTTGCTCTCCTGCCCTACCTCGAAGGATAAACACCAAGTAACTATAAGACACCCTATGAATTTTCCATAGAGGCAAAGGTGAATCTTAAGTCTTTACAACTTTTGTGACAAATTCCAGATGCTCAAGCTAGAGTCAGAAAAAGAAAAGGCACTGTAAGTTATATTGCAAATGTATGTTGGCAACAGGAGTATACTACCACCACCCCCCAAAAAGTCAAAATAAATTTAGTCTATGCTTTTTGAGATAAAAACCTTCAACTGTGTTACTGAAAAGCTATTGATCTTTCTAAAAGATGTGGGTGTATCTCAGCTGTTGGTTGCCCTGATGTATAACTTAGACCAGTTTCGTCAAATCTATGGCACGGGTTCAAAAAGTGGCACTCGGAGCCCTTTCTGTGAGCACCTGACATTGCGTCTTCATAGCTACCTGTATTCAGGTTAAATTGCTGTATTAGCACTTTGTGAGTGGGTTTTGAATTGCAGTTTGGCCGCTCGGTCTCTAAAAGGCTCAGCATCACTGATCTAGACTGTGGACAAGAGCCTACTGTGAGTATGGAAGACAGATTATGAAAGGACAAAATGTTGTGGAGAAACAGAATTGTTTCTACTTGACAAAAGTGTGATACAATAGTGTATTTTACCTTCTATCTTTTTATCTCTAGCCTTACTTTTGGGGAAGGGTGTCACCTGGCGAAATTTAAAAGGACATTTTTATAATTTTAAATAATTTTAAAGCAATTTATAAGTGATCTATGTAATGCAATTCTAATGGAAAATGAAACATAGATCATAAAATAATGAGTAATGACTAACAGTAACAAATCATTATTTTAAATAATATCAGCAAACGAGCGTTTAAAATAAGATTTCCAAACTCTACAATAGTTTGATGATTCTGGGAGTAACTGTAGTCCTGCAATGTTCAGGTATAGGATATTTGTCCAAAAAAAGGAACAGGTCCCCTTTCAAGGTGGCTTTGCAACTTGGCATTTCATCACCTTTCCAGGAGCTTCTGCTGAGCACAATGCTGGTGGTGGTTGTGGAGCTGCAGGAAATAGATGGCTATGCAAGTGGTATTGCTGCATGCTAGACATCTGGGACATGGCAATGCATTTGTTTATTTAAATGATAATTTAAAAAAAACCTTTTACTTTGAATGTTTACCTTGCCTTCAGAGCATAGGAAAATCTTTTTAAAAGTGGGGAAATGCACCTCAGGATGAAGCAAAGGGGTTGCAGTTTTCTTGCTTCAAAAGCAAGAAAATTACTGCCATACAACAATATCCCCACCCTCACACAAAACAAGAGCCTGTCAGTGGCTTGCTTTTGTATCTTAACTTCCACTCCAAATTTATTTATTTATTTATTTATTTATTTATTTATTTATTTATTTATTTATTTATTTTATTTTATTCAACTTATATGCCGCCCACTACCCAAAGGTCACACCACACCACACCACACCTTAATCTCACTAGATACCCATTCACTTTTGTGCGTGGTTAGTGGTGTAGAGGATGTGAAATGAAATGTAGGTCAGAATCTTATTGGTGTTTGTGTACAGTTTTCATAAATTGCCATGGTTAATTGTGGTTAGTTGACAAAATGTCAGGGTTTGTCTCAGTTGTATGGCTGTGCATGTGAACAATTATAAAACTGAGATGCAGCTCCTTACCTTGTCTATCAGGAATGCCAAGTTACATACACTTTGTAAACACGAGTAGCATTCAGACCATCGTGTCAGCATTTAAAAATAGAAGATTGGCAGTGAATTTACATCCACAATTATATATTCTAGTCCAGCCCAATTGGTTTACACTTTGGGAAGATATCGTGTTTTGTGACATTAGTCCTAAATGAGTAAAGCTAGTTTTTTTCCCATTTAGGGAAAGGACCTTTTTGCTTATAAGTCCAAAAAATTGTTGCATCAGTGTGTCCATATTTTGAATGAAGTTAGAGAAGAGTTGATTAGCTATAGGTTTACAATTATAAGCATGTTCCCCAAGAATTCCCTTTATATATAAGTTGTAAAAATAAATAAATAAATAAATAAAATATATAGATCAGCAAAAATATCCAGACAATAGTAAAAAAATTAAGAGGAAGCAATACGTAGAAAATTATATGCTCAAAAACTTGACATGAAGACATGGGGTTCTTAATATTAACAAAAAAGAGGAACATTTAGTTTGTTAAAATCATGACTGAGGAGAGAACTCTATGCAAAGTCAGATAAACGCACCTGGATGACTGAGAAGACCGATGAAGCTGTTTGGATGAACAGCGAAACGTTTCTATCTCTCAAAAAAAGAAGTCCAGTAGCCATGACTCAACTCCCAGATCTATGCAAAGTCTGTTAAACTGGTACCAAGCTCTTTAGTGGCAGGAAGGAAAGACAGCTGTTGACAGGTTGCTGAAGAAGAAATAAACAAACAAGTGAAGTTTTCATATGTAACATTCTGGGCTGCTATATATACAATATCAACAGTTTTACAGCATATATCCTGCTCACTGTAATCTGTTCTGTTTAATGTCAACTCTTTTAAAAAGATTTTCCTGTTTAATTTGTTCTGTTTAAATTTAATGTCTTGGTCTGTCTGATGCCTTTGTCCACCGAGCCTGTAGTAAAGAGACGAGACACAAAGAGCGATCAAATGGGCAAAAGAGGAAAGGCAAGCGGGCTTGAGCTGCAGAGCAATCAAACAGCCCACCGACAGCTGGCTGGCAAAAAAGCCCCAAGCTCCGGTAGCAGTACCAAAAGGAAAAGTGGGAAAGAACAAAATTTATGAGCAAAATAAAAAAATGGGGGCAGCTGAGGACAATGACCCCTCATGGTCAAAATGGTGACACAAAGATGCTGTAATGCAGTGCAGGTCTTGTCCCGTGAGTGGCTGGGGAAGAAAGAAGCTGGTGTCCTCAATGCAAACATTTACATGGGCCTTGGCCAGCAGATCAGTTGACCAGTGGTCAGCAACTGGCCCTGCTCCCTGCATGTGTTAGCAGAACCCTACTGGCTAGCATGGACAGTAGCCAGAGTGACTCGTCCAGGCATGTAGACAAATCGGCCCCTCCCAGCACAGGGCTGGTCAGAGCCTCCCGTAGCACTCTGAGAAACAACAAAGGATCTTGTATCACATTCACATGTATGAATTAAGAAGTCACACAAGGCTTTTTCTTTCTTACCACAACATACATTCATGGCTCACAAAATGTTATCTCCCTTTCTGTCAATATTGCCTCAATATTGCCCCATGCCTCAATCCCTGTGAAATCCAACAGCTACTCTCATCACTTTGTGTATGAGCAGCATAGGAGCAAATGCCAACAGTGCTGTCAGAGGATGCCTTGACTATACATGGCAAGAAAACCCGTTGAGAACGGTGATGCAGGAATAAGGCTTTTCTTGGCAAAGTACAGAATAGCAATAATCTTAGATCAATTATTATCAGCTATATGAACTCATGATAATCTTGATTCAGCAGTGGAAGGAATAACAGTACAAATGCATTACAGATAAATCATTTTATATTTAAAGGGCATATTAGTAATTCCATTTTAAATGTGTCTCTTTTGCTTTTGATGTATGTGCCAAGAAGCCAGTTGACAATTCATATATTGTGTAAACCATTTCCCCTACAGTAAAGTTTGCTGTTAACCAAGAAGTAGATTTTCTAAGCCTGTGAAGAAAGGAGTGAGCGAGCGAGCTGGACGGTGCTGGGTTTAACCCTGGATTGTGGTTTGACATTCACTATGAAATGAGTTACTATCCATCCTCTTTCTTAATGAGCATCAGGACTGGAGCTTGGAAAAACTACTTTTTGGATTTCAATTTCCCAGAATTCTCTGTCTATGCTACATGGGGGATTTTGGCAGAGTATAGCTCAGGGGGCTACAGTTCAGTACCTGCCTATAGAGCCAAGACTTTGACTCCCCACTGTTTCTCCTCTTGAGATCATTAGTAATATGTTTGGTTGTTGAGGTTATATGTCCCACGACAATGGTGTCCAAACCTTGGCCTTCCAGATGTTTTGGACCACAACTCCCACAGTCCTTTGTCATTGGCCATACAGGCTTGGAATTGTGGGAGTTGTGGTGCAAAACACCTGGAGGGCCAAAGTTTGGACACCCCTGTCCTACGACTTTTGAGACCCTGCACAAGTTGTATGGTTCCAGAATGTCACCAGAAGGGAGTGATTAATTACTTCTGAGTGTTTTTTTTTTTTTTTTACTGAGAAGGTCTTGGGATACTTGCCATAAGTTGGACTCAACTTTGTGGCACATTATTAAATTAGTCCAAAATTAAATTAGCCCACCACCTCTCAGTTTCTAATATCTGCTTAGAAAACAAATGGCTGCTTGTGTTTCCATTCCTACATCACACTGTAAACAATCTCCCCAACTTGAATATCAGTATAAGTGCTGAGGAATTTCATGCTAAATTAACAGCTATTGTGCGGAAAATAAAATAGGAAAACCACTTGGGAGATTATGGTTACATGAATTCTAAGAATGCTGTCATGTCAAAGATGCTGTGCCTGCATTGTAGTTTGTGGTCAAATAGGTGACTGGTAATAGATGCTTCATGTGGCAGGTAAGCTGAACTGATAGCTGTTGTATGCCAAATATTCTGGCATCTAGCAATTTATCTGCTGTGTTGAACCGCACAGCTTCCCAGTTCGTGCAACTGCTTTCTTTTCCCATATCAGTTAAAGTACCTTTCTCAAAATTATATTTGACAGGGTCAGAGTTATTTCATACCAAACCAAGTTCTTTACACATTTCTGCCCTCAGTTCTCCTTTGGCCTTTGCTCCCCCCCCTTTATTCCTAACTCCATGCCATTCATGCACCCTGAATCCTACCCAGGCAGTCCTTTTCACCTTCTGTGTATTCTTCTCACTCTCTTGTTGGGGCCAGTGCATGGTTCTCCTGCAGATATGAAGGCAGAGCAAATACTCCCCCCACTCCCAGGACAGAAGGAGCATCCATCCGCCTTACAGCAAAACAGCAAAAATTATACCAGAATCTCCAGTCTTGAATTATTTATTAATGGAGGATAATCTTTCTTTCTATAGCAAAGAACTCACAGAAACTATTTATGTTTATATGGCAGACCAAGAGTTGGTGAAAACTGGAACCTGGGGGAGATTTAATTTTCACCAGCTGGGAATACAGCATTTGCCCGCTGCAATTCTGCAGAAGCTAATCACATGCACATGATATGTGACCTATAATAACAACTCAGAAATGTTCTTCAGATCTTGGTATTCTTTTAGTAATTATGAAAACTTCTCCTCGATACTCTTTCCAGTGCATGCAGGCTTAGGTGGAGACTTCTTAAGGAAAAACAACAGGCCAAATTTTAGTCTCCACAGTTTACTTTAAACATGAAAAAAAATGAAATGGCAAATGTATTTCATTAATTAATAATGCTTGTGTGATTTCCACTTAGGGCAACCCTTTCCAAGGTTTTCTAGGTAGTGCATACTCATAAGTGGTTTAATATTCCCTTCTTCCAGAGGCATTCTGGGACTGTACAGCTTGCCCAAGGCTACACATGCTGGGGGAACTGGACTTCCAAACTCTGTCTCTGCAGCCAGACACCAAACATACCAAACATACCAAACATACTGAGCTATGTATCCATCACATAGTAGATTATTTAAAGAAAAAAATTAGAAGTAATATATAGGCATGTGTTTGCATTCTGAATTTGGGGAAAGAAGAATGAATCCTTTCTTGATATTCTCATCCTGCTGTGGTACAACAATATGCATGAACGATCTGCTCAGATATTAAGGGTCATGCTTTCTTTTGCATTAAATTTGCATTAAAACACATGACCTCTCTAAGTTTCAGACTTTATGTATTATGGACATTTACTATTAAAGCTTGAATAAAAAATATGTGATTTACTCTTAAGCTGCACCATGATATAAGTGGAAATGATTTATATCTTTTTTTCCTTTTCTTTTTTAACTTTATGCGGTGAAAATTGTGAATTTATTTATTTAATTTATTTAAATTTATTTAAATAAATTTATTTAAAAAATATGAAAGGAAAATGACAACATGTTTCCAGAGTTCTTACATTACATCCAAAAGGTCTTTTAAATTAAGCAATGGCCAATCTTTATGTATGGAATAAAGGGAAAGGAAAAAGACTATTTAAATGAATGCAATCAGTAAATACAAAGAAATGTGATGTTGTTGTTTTTTTTTCTACTTTGGGAGTCTTTATCACCGACATGGATAATAAAACTGAAGCTGACCTCCCATGATGGCCTCTGGCTTTTTCTTGCCCACGGCTCTTAATCCCTAGTGGGTTTTTCATGAAAAATAAGTCCTGTGTTTTAGCTGGCCTGTGATTGTCAGTAGGGAGCTCATTAACTTGCAGCTTGCTGGCAAAAAGTGTCTCCACTGCTGCCAATAAATATATTAGAAGATCCCTACATCTGTTATGAGGGGAAAAAATCTCAAAATTGTCCAACAAGATCACTAATAGATCATTGAGGTGACAAGTATAATTGCACCTTAAGCACTAACACAGTTTATCTGGTATAAACCACAGTCCACTGAAATGTATGCGAAATAAAGTGCTGCTTGACCTATTTGTACTGTTTCCTGTGAAAGACTATCGTCGCTACTTTCTTAGAATTCAACAAAAATTCAAGCTCTTATGGTAAAGAAAGCAGACATCCTGCATTTGTTGGACAGAAGTGAGGATGAAAGAGAAAGCAATGGGTCCAAGTTTCAGTACAGCAGCTCCAGAGGAGGGATCACAGCAATGATTTGTAAATTTTGTGTTTAAAATAGCTATTTGACCAGTTTTAATAAGGGTTGAATGATGGGGCTACCTGTTGACTGGAGGTGTGCAATTTGTTTCTTTTTTAGTTTTAGCTGATCTGGGCCTGGGTTCTTGCCAAGAGAGGGGGTTCCTTCTCATTTTGTAAAGAATGCAAAATGTACAAGCCTTCAGATCCAAATTTCTCTTTGAAAAGGTTTTCCCCCTCTTTTAAAACAAAACAAAACAAAACACGTTTGCTTTGGACATCTTGAAGAAAACCTTTTACAAATACTTAAGAAATGGCATTCCCTGCTGGAGTTTTTCTTCTGGAGCATTTTGTTTGTTTGTTCTGCTGTGCCTTCATTTCTGGTCCATGAGCACCTTGTTTGCAAACATGAAGACCCATGAGAATCACCATAGCACAAAAATAAAATAAAATAAAAATAAAGTGAAAGGAAAATGTAAACCGTCATTTCAGGAGATATGACAAAGCGTGGAAAATCATGGTATTCACAATGCTAAAAATCACTGTATTAAGACAAAATGGATGGCAGAAAAATGCCAATATATCGGTGCAGAATTTGGTACAATAAAGAGTACAACAGCTTTGTTTCAAAGCGCCCCCTGTTTGTTTTACAGCTTGAGGAATGATGAACAGATTTATGAGAACTATAATAACATGTAAAGATATTTCATCATCATTTCATTGCTGAGAGCTTATTATGGAGATCAGCTACTGAAGACCCTAAAAGAGTATCAGCTTAGTCCCCTAGCTGTCACCCTGGAAGGAAGATGCATATGTGGAGACAGTGACAGCTGTGGACTCTTCAGGATTTGCAGCCCTTCATTCTGCACATTTATATTCATCCTTTCATTTTTTCCAAATTTATGACTTGCTTTTCTAGTTATATTTAGAGATTTTGTAAAATATACAAAATTCATCCACTGAAAGTTAAACGAATAGAAGCAGGAAGCTAAAAACAAACAAACAACAAACAAACAAACCAATTTCTAACTTTCTTGGAATCTATTCCACATTTGTTCTCTGCAGAATAAATTTCTAGCACTATTTTTCATGGGCTAGAATAGTAAATTCTCAACTTTGGGTCTATGTACAGTACTTTCCAAAAAGATATCCAATATTGATATATTGGTTTTTAATTTGGAAAATGGAAGTCACACAATTAACTATTTGGTGTATTGTATCATCCTGTGATGTACAGTAATGTGGCAATTGCTTTTCCTTGGCCTTTTTACCAATCTTCAAGATCCATCGCAGTATAGAACCTGCTTGGTGTTTATGGTACTACACTATACACCCCATTAAAGTTGCCACCTACCAAATGTGATATTCCCACAGAATTTAAAACCAATTTTTATTTTTATTTTTTGCTAATAGTGGAGGTAGGTTCTATGTAGGGAGAACAGCCTTTGCTGACGTTTCTCTCTGACAGGCGAAGTCACAATAATTCAAGTTTCAAGCAGATTATTGGGGGAGGCAGTTTGAATGGGGGCATAAGATGTATGTCTGTCTTTCTGTCTTGTTTATCAAAAGGGGGCATGGGTTTAAAGGTTGAGAGGCACTGGACTGAGAAAAACCTTGTTACAAGTGTACTAGTGCATGTTGCAACTCAGCCTAAATGAGTCACTTGTAGCTATATACATTTCCCCCTGTCAAGGACACAAAAGAGGCATAGGGCATAGTGTGAATGCAGGGAAATGTTATGCTTTCCTAAAGGAAAAGCACAATCTGTCCTTTTTAGGTGCTCATTCCACCAGAATACCAGACTCTTGCTGGAGTGTAGTGGATTGATTGGAGACAAGAAGGGAGAGACAGTAGACATGACCTTGTCCCTCCTCCCATTTCCTTCCCACCACTCACTTACTGATGAATCATACTGCTAGCAACACTTATCAAGCACATCCTGTGTTCACCTGCTGTACAGCCATCTCTGTTGTGTTCTGTGTGGGTTGAAGCCTAAAGAAATGTCACTTTGGCTACCCTGGTTACATATCCATGGCAGGGACCAGCTAGAAGGATTCTGGGATTTATTACACTGCTTAAAGTAAAACAGATTATAGCTGCATGATGCAGAAGGGACTCGGTGGTTCTGCTAGCTATTTCTGTAACATGCTAATATGTTAGACTAGAGGGTGACAAAATTAGCCAAAGACAGCAGTATTCAGAAATAAACCCCTAGATGTTTAATCATAGTCAGAGAACAGACTGGAAAATGTTTGCCATGTAAGCGAATTTAATGTGGCTATTGAACATGTAAAATCAAGTTCCAGTGGATTAGAGAAGATACATAGCAATCCAGATTGCTATCCTAGTTGAATAGTTTAACACTGCAATATAAATGTTTGATTATCCACCACCCCCTGCCAAATCCAGGCTGGAAATGCATGTATTACATTCACCACTAAGTTCAGTGCAACCAAATTATGAATATGTAAGTGCTGTTGAAGAATGTATAGATCTATTCATTCATTCATTCATTCATTCATTCATTCATTTTAGAGTATTTTACCCCACCTTTCTCCTTGAAAAAGACCCCAGGCAGCTTACAATAATGAGGGATAATATACAGTTCAATACAATTAAGACATATTCAAGTATTGAGAACAGGGAACTCAACTGGTTTGATCTGGATGGCTCTATAGAACAATAGCCTCCAGTGCAATAGTTCCTCAGAGTACAATGAATGTGGAGGAGCCCCGTGGCGTAGTGGTTAAATGCCTGTACTGTAGGTAAAACTGTGCTCACGACCTGGGGTTCAATCCCAGATAGGCTCATGTTTGACTCAACCTTCCATCCTTCCGAGGTCAGTAAAATGAATACCCAGCTTGCGGGGTGGGGGGATGTGTAGCCTGCATACTCTAATTAAAACTGTAAACCAACCAGAGACTACTTCAAGTGGTATGTGGTGGTATATAAGCAGAGCGCTTTGCTTTGCTTTGCTTTGCTTTGGCATGTTCAAACTACAGTTGAGATGGAGGGATATCTGACTGCTACCTCCCGTCTCTCTACCTGCTGGATGCAACATGTGCCTGAATGGCAGTTGCTTAGGAATGGCAACTGCTGATTCTTTGCTGGAAGGGGATCAGGTATGAAGGCTGGATCTATGGCTCCAGTCTTTCCTCTTTTTGTCCACACTAGTTTAGGAATGATGCATGAGACTGTTGTCATTCCTCGGTGAATGGTAGCCATTTTAGCTTTTGGAATTTAATGGCAAAATGCATAGGGGGAGAAAGTGGGAAGAATTTTAACTCATTTCTTTGTTTTATGAGATAAACTTTACTCCTCTTACCCCTGCAATCCTCTAGCCAACTGCACTTTTCTTTTACATGTTTATGCTTTTTGGAGAGTCACAACACTTGTGAAAAAGAAGCAGCAGCAGCAATTAGGTCACTTCATCAGTAAAATATTAGGCAAATGGATGATTGTAATACAGTACATCTTATTTGGGAGGGGATAACAGTGACCAGGTTACCAGTATGCTTGGTGAATCTGCAGTAAAGATGCTATTGAGTCCAGACAGGCAATGTTTATGTCTTGATCTCCATCCCAATAGTCCTAGATTTTCAGAAGCAGGAATATCATGTAGAAGCCCTTCAGATGGAGGGCTGTTCTCCCTAAAAGTGGACTTGTAGCCAGCTCAATTGAGGTTTTTATGTTCCTTATCTGTCACTGTGGAGAGAACCCCCAAGAGTAAGAGAGCAAGCACCTGGCTGCCTTAGTAAACCTTCTCAGTGCCCTACTGATGTGGCTTTTGTGACTATGAGACAGCAACACTCTTTGGGGTGCTCACCAAATTGCCTCACTGTGGTGCACCAGAGGCCTCCTGCCATGGTGTGTATGGTGCTATTTGTAGTACCTCCAATTCTACTTCCTGAGGTGGGGGAAATCCTCTTAGTAGGCCAAACAATGTTTGAGATGACACATAGTTACACACCCCATCAGAAATATTTGTTTGGCCACACCTGCTTCCTAATTTTTAAGCCTCACATCTTCCTCCACTACTTACTAGGAAAAGCTCAGTCCACTCAGAGTGTGCTATATTCATTTTCTTTTTAACAGACCATCTGACTAGGGAGCAGGTGAAGAATTTTCTCAGTTCATATTTTAATGCAAACTTCAAAGTCGAAGACTTTGAAGTTGATGCTTGAAGATGCTATTTGAAAAGTAGTGATCCTTCAGGATTCAAATCTTTCTTAATTTTGTGATCTGGTTCTCTGAACATGGTTGTGTACAAAAAGATTTGTAGCAGAGGAAAACATTATATAATGGAAAACAAACCTAGGTAAAAAACAGAACGGAATTTCTGAGTATGGTAATCTATCAACATCCCAGTGGAATTATACAGCAAACCTGTAAGCACCAACGATAACCATGTTCCAATACTTGTTCCTAGCAGAAAATCTATATTGTGCAACGCAACATGGAAGGCACCTTCTGAGTAGGGCAATTCAATGAAAATCCATGTAAGGCCATTGAGTCCAACCTCCTGGTCCATGCAAGAATCAAAATCAAAGTAGACCTGGCAGATGTTTGTCCAATATTTTCTTGAATGCCTCCAGCCTCCTGAAGGAATTGGCTTCATTGTTGTAGTGGTCTAGCAGGAAAGTTTTTCCTGATAGTCAAAATACAGCTTTCTATACTACTTGAGCCTATCATTGCATTGACATCTCACATCCTGTAACTTGAGCCAATTAGAAGATTTCAGTGGTTTGGGAGTTTGATTCTGCACTGTGGTTCCTTGACAGGAGTTGGACTTGATGCTCCATTGGGTCCCTTCCAGCTCTGCAGTTCTAGGACTGCTGTTGTTGGTATGTGCTGTGAAGACACCTCCAATTAATGGTGAGCCCATGAATGAGCAATCTCCAAACTTCTTTGTCTTCAGCTGCCCCACTAAGCTCCTGTAATGTCGCTTCCTTTAGCTAGTGTTTTCAAACCTGGGCATAATAATCCCAAGGGTGTGTGTGTCACTAAATTATTTCTGGGAGAGTGTGTGTCTAGAGATGTAAAATTTACAGAAATTTTGAAGCTTGGGGGGAAAAATCCTGCCCCCCCGGGGAAAAAACAGACATTTTCAGAAAAATTGAAAAATGATATATTAGCAGTCGCCCCCCTTGATTTTTTTTTAACAGCTTGAAAGTCATTCTTTTACTTTAGGAACATAAAAATGACTTTGGACAATTTGACTTGGAAAATTGGTTGCTCTGTATTTGCTTCCAGTGCCTTGAGGCCTAGTGAAGAGGACAGAACAGAAGCAAACGTACCCACCCACATGCAAAAACAAAAGTGAAACCTTTTTCTTGTGACAATAGCAGCACCTCCCTAAAGGAAGAAATGCATCTTGTTCTTGCATTAGACAGTTCAGTTTGTAACATGCTTGTCACCAGTGCACAGAAATCAGAATAATCTGATACTATACATATATTTTAGAAATGATTTGCAAAATATTTGAATACCCTGTATTAAAATATTTTATTCATCATGTTAAAATAAAACATTCCATAATCACTTTTCATTTTCTTTTTTCAATTTTTCCAATTTTTCGGAAAAAAACCCCCAAAAGGCTTCAAGAAAAAGAAAGAAAAAGCCCCCCCCCATTTTTCCAGTTCTTTTTCTGAGCCTTCACATCTCTATGTGTGTCAGAGGACATCTTATATGTGTTGTGGCCCTTGTTAAATAAGTTAATCCTTGACTTTTCAGATTGGGTTATCAATATTAGTATGTATGTGTATATATGCTAAATAACAACAACAACAACAACAACAACAACAACAACAACTACTACTACTACTACTACTACTACTACTACTACTACTACTACTACTACT
>JAHTLZ010000204.1:44944515-44984737 GCA_023846285.1 Phrynocephalus versicolor
CTACTACTACTACTACTACTACTACTACTACTACTACTACTACTACTTTAGTTCTATGCCGCCTTTCTCCCCGAAGGGACCCAATTAACCCTTTGGGGGAGAAAGGAACCTCAACATTCTGAGAAGCTATGTCTTTGCCCCACTAAAATACCTTTTTATTCAAACATGGTGGTCTTGGTATCACTTGTATGTTATAAAAGGGGGTTGTGACTAAAAAAAGGTAAGTCAATCTCATATTTGCTCTTCTTTTCATGCTGCCTACAACCTATCCCAGCATTACTGACATTTTCAGGAAATCTTGCCATCTCATGATATGCCCAATAGGACAGGCTGAGTTTCAGTGTTTTTGCCTGCAGATATAGTTCAAGCTTAATTTGATCTAGGGCCCATTTGTTTGTTTTTCTAGCAGTTCAGGTATCTGCAAAGCTCTCCCCCAGTACCAAATTTCAAATGAATCCACCCCCCCCATTAGCTTTCTTAACTATCCAGCTTTCACACCCATACAAGGTGATTTAAAAAAATCATACTTTTGTATGGTCTTGGTCTTGGTACCAAGTGACACATACTTATACCTGATGTTCTCTTCTAATTCTGTGATTGCTGCATTACCTAGTCTCATTCTTCTGCAGTCTCTTTTTGGATTGATGATTGGAACTAAGGTATACAAAATTTCAGTTTCAATTTTTTTATTGTAAACACTAAAATCCTAGAGTTCTTCAGTAGTCATGATTTTTGTCTCCATATTCAGTTGTAGTCCTTGCTTTGGTGCTTACTTTCACTAGAAGTCATAGAATGTAAAATGCAACTAGTAACAAATAATCCATAGAATCACATTCCAGTTACTTTCCTGGGTCAAATTCTGTCTTCTGTATAGCATTCCAGAACAGCAGCTTCTGAAACATTCACTTGTCAAGTATGACTGGATGTGATTCTGGAAAACGTTTAAAGCTTATTGTATCACTCCCCTCTAGTCTGAAGGGACTAGTATTTTTAGGTTTCTGTGTGTATATGTGTGCGTCTCATTTCAAAGTAGATGTTCTTACCCTCTTTTTTTGTACAATATGGGTTTCTCTGTCAAAAGCAACAATTCAGTTTGTGGAATATTGATTTTACACCTGGGATTGGTACAGGAATATAGTTCTTGGTGAAGCGATGTTTGGAACTGTTTGAATTGCTATTGTATCAGGCCTCCCTAGTAGAGATGGGCACGACCAGAAAAAAGGACGTTTTGATTTTTCGTTTGTCGGAACGGGTCCTTTTCGTTCCGTTTCCGTTTGTCGCGAATTTTTTCAAAAATTTGTCATTTCAACGTTTTGTTCGTCGTTTGTCGTTTCTACTGCGATTTAGCGCGATTTGACTTCCCAGAGCATGGGGGCGTCCCGCAATGACCCAGAGCAGGCAGAAAACACTTTAAACTGGGTGATGAATAATATATTTAATAAATATATCATAGCATAAGACTGCATCCTATGCAATAATGCAAACAAAGTGGGCAGAATGCAATATTCTTTTTTCTCTCTTGGTCAACGCTGACTGAACTGGCCACCCTACTTGGTCTGGCTGCCTGTTATACTTTTTGTTTTGTTTTGTTTTGAAGCCTTTATCCATCCCATTTCCCCTCCACCTCTCAGAGGCAGCAGGAGACACAGTATTCTGTTCCTCCCCAAATCTGGATGAGGGTTTACTCCTCTCAATGTCCCCTCCCCATGAGACTCCTTGTAAAGCCAAGCAAATGCCACCCTGGTCAACTAGCGTTCAGAGATTCAGACGCTCCCCCCCCCCACTCATCCGGATGAGTGCCCCTCAATCTCTTGGGGAATCATCGCCAGCTGGAGTATCCCGAGGAGACCAGTTCACTCATGGAGCGAGCAGAGTAGACCTTCTCTCTCCTTGACCATGACCAGGTTGCGCATCTTGAGGCCCATCTCCAGGGCAGAGACCCTCCGCTGCCCTCCACCTCATCCGGCTTCCATGCCGTGTCGCTGGAAGTCATCTCGGTGTTGTCTCAGATGGCCGCGGGCGGAGGCTTCCCTCCTGCTCAGCATGATCTGGACATGTGGGCCCACCTTCAGCTGCTCTTGTCTGCTTACAGCAAAGCCACGAAGCCAGAATGGCGGGGAAGTTTGGGGAAGGAATCTTTCAGCCACCTACTTTGGAGGCCAGTTTTCAAATCCAGGAGACCAGTTCCACCAACCCAGTGGAGACAGAGTCCACACACGCACGTGGCAAAGCCACGAAGCCAGAACGGCGGGGAACAATGGGGAGGGATTCTTTCAGCCACCTACTTTGGAGGCCAGTTTTCAAATCCAGGAGACCAGTTCCACCAACCCAGTGGAGACAGAGTCCACGCATACACGCGGCAAAGCCACGAAGCCAGAGTTTTGGAGGCCAGCAGGCCAGAGTTTTGCCTGCCCAGTGGAGACACAGTCCACTCAGGAAAGCCATGAAGCCAGAGTTTTGGAGGCCAGCAGGCCAGAGTTTTGCCTGCCCAGTGGAGACACAGTCCACCCACGAAAGCCACGAAGCCAGAGTTTTGGAGGCCATACAGCCAGAGTTTTGCCTGCCCAGTGGAGACACAGTCCACCCAGGAAAGCCACGAAGCCAGAGTTTTGGAGGCCAGCAGGCCAGAGTTTTGCCTGCCCAGTGGAGACACAGTCCACCCAGGAAAGCCACAAAACCAGGGTGCAAATGTTAGGGAGGGATTGTTTCTTCTGCCTTTGGAAGCCGGAATGCTAGTTGGGAGGAATCTCCCCTCCTTCTGCAAAGGGATTTTCCAACCTGGACTGTAACCGGTGGGAGTGAACCCCCCCCCCATGTTGGAGGACAGAGTACCCCAATTCTAAACAAAATAGTTGATGATGACTGTGCCTGTTAAAGTTGGTCTCCTCAAGTGATTTTCCACCTAGAGGCGGGGGCAGCCGGGGTTGCTGCCTGGGGAAGTCGAGGAGAGTGGCCGACAGGGTGCATGTCGGCTCGGAGGCTGAACTTGAAGCACTGAACCGCGGATAGGCTGAAGGAGAAGCACCTGGAAGGCCTCCTCCAAGCCGGAAGTCCCGGGAGCCTGAGAGGCAGGCAGGTAGGCAGAGGGGCGGGCCGGCAGCCAGGCAGGCAGGGAAGCAGGCAGTCTGGCTTACAGTTCGGAAGGCAGGCTTGCAGGGTACCCACCCAGGCTAGGGAAGGCACAAAGCCAAAGTGCCAGAAGGGAGGATTGTTTCTGCCTTTGGAGGCAGAGTTTCTCCTTCCCAGGAGACCAAGTTTCATCAACCCAGGAGACAGAGTGTATTCAGGAGAAAAGGACTATTTCTTTAAGGCTGTAAGGAGTGCTAGGCCCCTGCTAATCAGTCTTTGAGGTAGGTTGTTGTAAAGTGCGTTTCGACCACTTTGTAAGCAGAGTGGCTCCAAAACCCCAGGGAAGGGAGGAACGCATTGAGGAAGGCAGGTATTAGGGTGCACTATACTCAGACCAGCCATGGCCAACGGGGAAATATTGGGCCTACACTGACCCTAGGAAAAAATATTCCTGAGCTGTTATAAAGACCAGGGAAGTCCTATAAAAACAGGGCTAATTATGTAGCCCTTATTAGATCCATACATGCACCGGAATTACAGGCATTCAGGCAGACAAAGGTGGAAGGCAGGCAGGCAGGCGAAGCATTCAGGCAGCCAGTCATATAGAAAGAGCAGACAGCCAGGCATAACTGTGTTAGGATGGGAGGCATACAGGCATTGGTTAGATTGGGTAGGGTTAGGGTTAGGGGAAGTTGCACGTCTGCAACCCCAACAGTCTTGACCAGTTCAAAATTATAAACATTGAGTGGTCCTCCCTGGTTTGGAGCTAGGCAAGGCCTAGAAAAATTGGGCTTACAGATACAGTATTATTCCCTTCAAATGACACATTGAGTGGTCCTCCCTGGTTTGGAGCCAGGCAAGGCCTATAAAAATTGGGGAATAATCAAACCCTTCAAATTGAGTGGGAAGGCAGGAAGGCAGGCAGGCAGGCAGGCAGGCAGTTAGGCAGGTAGGCACAGGGCCAGCCAGGCAGGTAGGCTGGTAGGCAAGCAGGCAGGCAGGCAGGAAGTTGGGCTTGCAGGGAGGAAGCCAAGCTGGGATGCAGGCATAATTGCAGGCAGGCAGGCAGGCATAAGTGTTGCTCTGGTAGTGCATGTTAGAGCAAGGGAGGCCTGTTTGGAAGGAACAAGTGGAAGAACGACTGTGGACCTAGGTCTTGGAGTGTTGGGGTAATCCCAACGTGGAAAGGTTGAAGCGGATGAAAGTCAACCTTTCCACAGTCTCCGGGTCCAGTCGAGAGCAGCGCGGCCTCAGGACATCTCCCATGTGGGAGAAGACACACTCACTCTGGACACTGGTGGGTGGGATGGACAAGAGGTCCAACGTCAGAGTCGAAAGAGCGGGCCAGATGTCTGCCTTTCTGGCCCAGTAGTGGAGTGGGTCCAAGATGAGGGGTTGGAGGGGCTCGGCCATGTACTCCCTCACCATGGTCAGAGCGGGGTCCAGTTCTTCTTCCTCCCTTGCCTCCACTGAGGAGGAGACTGCCATGGCTAGGGCAGAGGCCAGGTAGTTGGCTGCTGGTACGGAACCTGGTCTCTGGGTGTACACTCATGCAGTAGAGGAGGAAGAGGATCCTTGTGAGGATTCCTCTTCTGCATTGCTCTGGCTTCCATGTGCCCTCGGCAACATCTGGGCCTGATTTGAGGCAGCCCTGTGAACTTGACGGCATAGCTCCATCTTCCAGGAGTTTAGGTTTGCAGCGCTGCCCGCCAGGGAACCCTTGACGCGAGGGTCGCACAGGCATGCCATCTGGTACACCTTTTCCGTCCTCAGTGGGCTAAGGTAGGTATTCACGCTTGTCAGCAGCCTGTCTGCCAAGGCCCTGCTCTTTGGGAGAAGATCTGCTTCTTTCCGGATACTGGTCTCTAGGCGTTGGCGAAGGGCATTGACCAGGAGGAGTACGTGGGCTAGGCTGGCGTTGTAGCTGCTGAGGACGTGGGTGGTCTCCTCAAAAGGCTGCAGGATACCCACCATCTGGGAGAGGGCGAGCCACTCGGTAGCACCAATGTCCAACACTATTTCCCCAGGTAGGATGGGAGTGTGGGACATGACGGATTCCACCACTTGCCTCTGCTCCACCAGGTGCTTGACCATTTCGTAGGTGGAGTTCCACCGGGTGGTCACGTCCTGGATCAAAACGTGCTCTGGTCAGCCCGTCTCCGTCTGCCTCTCACGCATCATCCTGGATGCCTTGACGCTGCGTGAGAAGTGCCCGACTATTTTCCTGCACTTGTACAGCAAGGCCTTGGTCTCCAGGGTCCCCTCATCCCAGGAGTCCTTTGGTGCTCCCAGCCCAATGGCATCGCCCACCACTATGTGCAGTTTGTGTGCTGCACACACGATGCCATGTAGCCCTGCCCTATCAACCGCGTAGATCATGTTACGGCCTGCGTCAGTAACCATGAATCCGCAATTGACCTGCCCCTTGGGTGCCCACTCTCGCAGTGCCGTCTTGAGGACCTCAGCAATGTGGATGCGTTTGGCACTGTCCTCCATGCTTTGTGCCTGGAGAAGCACCACCCTGTACCCTCTTGGGGTGCTCCCTTGTGGCTCCTCCTGCAGCTCTTCTTGGGATGCCCTGGTGTCAAGGACCTCCTTGGGTTGCTACCAATGAGCCGCCAGAGAGAGGTATCCGTAGTGCCCACTGGTCCAGAGGTCGGAAGTGAAGTGGATCTTCCTTCCTCTGGCCGCCTGCTGCAGGGACTGGACCATGTCCCTGATGGACTCAAAAAGGGAGGGAATCACCCGCCTGCTGAAGGTATGACGGGATGGAGGCTCGTACCATGGAACCACGTGCTTCATCAGGTGCCTGAAGCCTGATGACTCCACAAAGGAGAGGGGCAACCCGTTCATGGCCACCATTTCACCAACCACGCGAGTGGTGGTCTCCTGTGCCTTGGCCCTATTTCGTTGGCTGACAAAACTCCCACACAGTGGCACCACTTCCTGCAGAGTGGCCTGCCTCTTCCCACTCTCAGTGGAGCTGTCTCTGGAGTCCTTCCCCATGCCTGCTTCCCCTCTCTTCCTCCCTGAGGACCCAGGGCCTGACACTGTTCCAGGCAGAGTCCCAGGGTGCCTTCGCATGAGGTGGCTACGCAAGGCACTTGAGGAGAGGTGTTTGGAGTCATTCCCCCTGCGGACGACCACAACACATTTCTTGCACACCGCAAGCCTCGAGTCTTCCGGGCTGTTATCAAAATGCTCCCAAAGAGAGCCGCGAGGCTTATGGAAAGTACTGCCCCCTCTGGTACTGCCTGCCGCTGCTGTGCTGGTGGTGGTGTGGCTTGTGCCCTGCTGGGACAATTGACTGCTGCTGTCACTGGTGATACTCTGGGTGGAAAGAGGGCTGCTCCTTCCATCACTGCCTGAAGCCTGCCTTTCGTCTGTTCCTGCCAACAGGTCCTCAGAATCCGGCATATGTAGAAGCAAAGAGCCCGTTTCTGATTCTGAGTCCTTGTCTTCTTCCTGATAAACGGGGTGTGTGTCCATGTCAAAGCCTGGTGGCGATGGGGCTTGCATGCAGTCATCTATGGCATGCTTCCCTCAGTGACAGAAGATGGTCCAGTTGTGCTGGTTGTGCAGATGCTGCTTGGAGAGGGAGTGGCAGCAATATCACTATCTGCACTACTTCCTGTGCCTTCCTTCAGAAATGTGTCCCTATTTATTTTAGTGGGGGTCCCCCTGCCCTTCCCTCTGGCGCTGCCACCCCTCCTCAATTTTTTTATTTCTCAAAAGTATTAGAAATATATTTTCTTATTATATTTGTCTTAAGTAACAAACTATTCTAATAAACTTATCATTTTGACCCACAAGCTTACTCTCACAATGTGTTCTTTTGTACGAGCTTTCAATGTTGCCCTGCTGGCCCTTGGTATAATTTTCTAAATTTGGAATTCAACTTGATCCACTGAAATGGAGGAAAAACTAGAAAACAAATGGTAGTATTTGAAATGAAACGAAATCCAGACCGGAAGTCCAGAAGAACTGCTCTTCCCTTCTTCAGCACTCAGTCAGCAAAACTGCAGTGCATTCAGGCACAGTCAGAGAATAAAATAAAAATAGTTTTCTAAATTCTGAATTCAACTTGATGCACTGAAATGGAATGTGCCTGCCTGTGTGTTCAAGTGCACACACAACACAACAAACAAACAATGAGCTGGAGTAATGAATAAATAATATTGTAAGGCAGATATCAGCAGCAGCAGCAGCAGCAGCTGGACAGGTGGCCTCAGCCACACGAGTAGTGGTACTATGCCTCCCAAGAAAGATATCGGGGTGTAAATAAATACAATATAGTTTAGTAGTAGTTGTAGTCAGGGAATAAAGTAGAAATAATTTTCTGAATTCAACTTGATGCACTGAAATGGAATGTGCCTGCCTGTGTGTTCAACTGCACACACAACACAACAAGTGTATGTATGTAAACAAACAAACACTGGTGTAATGAATCAACAATATTGTAAGGCTGATATTAGCAGCAGCAGCCTCCCAAAAAAAGATATTGGGGTGTAAATAAATACAATATAGTTTAGTAGTTGTAGTCAGGGAATAAAATGAAAATAATTTTCTAAATTCTTCTGATCCACCTAAATGGAATGTGTCTCTGTGTTCAAGTGCACACACCACACAACAGGTTTAAAAACAAACAATGAAGTAAGTAATTAGTAAATTAAATAAATAATATTGTAAAATATTCTCCAGTTAGGATAGAGGTTCTGTTCTTGGCTTGCACCACAAATGTATGTGTGTACAAGCAAATTGAAGTTGGGAAAATAGAAAATAAATGGTAGTATATAATATTTTTAAAATAAATCCACACCTCCCACTCCCAGTCGAACCTCCCCCTTTATCCAATATCAGAAAAAAAAATCCTCACAAACTGCCAGATAACAAATAAAGAATAAACTGTTATTCCCTTCAGCAGAAAAGGCTGCAGGGAATCAAATAAATTATTTTCTAATAAAATCAATTCCCTCCCTACCTGCCAAACTTAAAAGCCTAAAGCCTCCCTCCACCCAGGCCTTGATCGGATAGCCAGCAGCAGCCACAGTCCTCCCTCAAACACATCCAACACCCGACTGTGATTTCTGGAAGGTGCCTCAGGTTTTTATGCCCTCTGGCACATCGAGAAGTGTCAGTCAAAACCTGACCATGCCATTGGTGGAATTGTTCAAAAAATTTGCATGGTCCCATCCCATGCCCAGCCCAAATGGGCAGGTCTAAAAAATAAAAAATAAAATAAAATAATAATATTGCTATAAAAAACCAACTGCTGCTACTATTAAAATTCAGGCATTTAAAATAAATAAATTTCACATGTTTCTGTGGTGATTTGGTGTGTTTTTTGACCACGATTTCAAAAGAAAAATTGCGGTCACCATTTTGGATCCCCCCACCGCATGGCACGGTGAGACAACGAGGATGACCCCCCCAGCCTGGTGCAGGCCGGGGACCCCCCCCCCCAGAAACCACCCCTCTGGTAGGTGGCAAAGTCTCAGGCAGGCATATTTTCGCCTGCTTTTTTGGCCGGGAGTCGGATTTTGTTTTAACTTTTACAAACTTTTTCTGTGCTTGGCATCGCGCGATCGCCACGATGCCACAAATGGAAATGAAAAACCCAACCAAATTTTTCTTTTTTCGGTTCAAGTTCGAGTTGTAACGGCTTAATTACCGTTACCGTTTCCGTTACTTCTGGAAACGAAAAAACGGAAACGGAAACGAAGATTTCGCTGCTCCGTGCCCATGTCTACTCCCTAGTATAATGAGAAAGGGTGCCATTTTGGCTGTTTTGCATTCTACCTTGAACAGATCCCAGAATGTGTTTCCTACAGATGTTCTATAGGTTGTTGCATAATCTTAAAGGATGGGTGAATGTTCTTATTTAATTTTTATTTAAAACATTTATATCCCATCTTTCTCTTTAAGGTTGTCTCACTCACTCTGTCAGTTTTGGGCTGGATTTTTTGGGGGGTGGGGTGGGGGAATTGAAATTTTAGTGAAAGAGTAAAATTTGATGAGTTGATTTCTGAAATAGTTCTGATACATATCCTTCACATCCCACTAGTTTTGGCATCAGTTTTTGTTATCAAGTGCCCATTCTGGCCCACTCCATTCCATTCTGGCTTTCACAAAGTCCTAGGGAACACTGCTTGGAAAAATATGTACATTAATAAGAGTATACAGAAATGTGAGTATTAGGATCTTTGTTGAGATGGCTTTGTCTAAACTATTTTTTCCAGAGTTAAAAACTTATGCAGAAATAGTATGGAAAAGCAGATAAGAATACAAATTGTTAGACTGTTTCATTCGCATTTCAAGGCAAGTGGGTGAGTGGCTCTTCAGCTCTAATGTCAAGTCTACTATGTACTAATACCAACTGTATTCTCCAGTTCTACTGTAGATGCTTGTGTAACCAACATAAAACCATTCAGTAAATAGAGGGTGTTGGAGAGCAGGCTTGGGGAGTACTCATTTTGCTTTAGAATGACTCTAGCTTGGATAGGCACAGTTGAATGTTGAACATGCAGAGTGGCCAACAGAAGAATGATTTTGTGTTCTATAAAATAGAAGTGAGCAAAATACAGCCCAGGGGCATTTTAATGGGTGCATCAAGCTGCCTAGCACTCCCAGATTCCTCAACAAAAATAATATATTTGCTTGGGAGAAAAATAAATTCTAGACAATGATAGAACTTGCAAGTTCTATACCTCTGACAGTAGCTTAGAGAAGGTATTTTAATAGCACCAGCTTTAAGTTATGTTTACTGAAATTGCCTCTCCTGCATAACTCTTCAAGGTACATGAGCTGTGTTCCTTTTTTATCTAGTCACCTGCATGTGGAGGAAGAGTTTTTCTTGGAAATGCATACTTTAGTACCTTTTAGTTTATCATTTATTTTATTGTTGAGAAGAAACCCTAGCTCTTTAAGAATGGCCAATTAATAAACATTTTACCGATAAGCAAACATATTAAATGTTGTTTCATGAAATCTGGTGTATTTCTTGATGCATGCTTTCATTTTCTTTCCAGGAATTATATCAAATTTCTTCTTCAGAAATGTAACAGTTTTGTTAAATCATGTTCAATCAGCTTATAGAATGATGCCTATATTTTGTTATCCAATTCAGATTTCAGAGACCTACGCGTTTTTACCCAGAGAAGCGGTGACACGATTTCTAATGAGCTGCTCAGAGTGCCAGAAAAGAATGCATATAAATCCAGATGGAGCAGATCATAAAGGTAACGTCAGTGTCAAACAGTGGGATGTAAAGTAATTTTATTCATAATGCCCTTTAAATTTTCCTGGTGTACGTGAACACTCATATAAATTTTGCACACTAGAATGGTTTAACAATTCATACCATGCCATCCAAATAGGAATATAGTGAGTTTCTGGCATTCCCTGAAATGATTTTTATATATATATATATCTTACCTTGTTTCTATTGAAAAGCTGGTTTTACATAAAGGAAAAATTCTTTTCTTCTCCCTTTCAAAATCAACCCTCTTCAAGGATGAAATAGCTTGCAAGAATGGCCACCATTTATCTATCTATATATGTATGTACTGTATGTTTCTGTAAAGAGATGTAAGTACCTTTTATCTGCCTAGCAGGATCATAGAATCATAGAATAGTGAAGTTGGAAGAAGCCTACACGGCCATCAAGTCCAACCTTCTGCTTGATGCAGGAACACAATAAAGGATATCTGTGTTGGAGCACTCACCACCTCTTGAGACAACTGGTTCCACTGTTGTACTGCTGTAACAGTTAGGAAGTTTTCCTGATATTCATCCAAAAGCAGGATCTCGTAACTTCAGCCCACTATTGTACATCCTGCACACTGGGGTGATTGAGAACAGATGCTGTCCTTCCTCTATATGACAGCTTTTCAAATATCTGAAAAGTGATATCATATCGCTCCTCAGTCTTATTTTCTCCAGGCTAAACATGCCCAGATCTTTCAGTCTTTCCTCAGAGGGCTTGGTCTCCAGCCCACTTGTCCCCTCCTCTTAACTTGTTTCAATTTGTCAGCATCTTTCTTGAAATGCTGTGTCCAGAACTGGGCACAGAACTCAAGGTGAGGGCTAACCATTGTGGAATACAGGGGAAGAGCACCTCACAGAATTTGGAAATTAATATTTTTGTTAATGCAGCCTAAAATAGCATTTGCCTTTTTGTGTGTGACCACATCAGACTGCTCGGTCATGTTAAGCTTATTGCTAAGCCAGGTATCCCCCATCTTGTAGCTGTGTATTTGGTTTCTTTTTCCTAGGTGCAGTATTTTGTACTTATCACTATTAAATTTCATTATGTTGGTTTCACCCACTCCAGCCTATCAAGATCATTTTGAATTTCATTTTTGTCTTCCTGGGTATTAGCTATTCTACTCAATTTTGTGTCATCAAAAAATTTGACAAGTATTCCCTGTGCTCCCTTGTTCGAGTTGTTAATAAAAATGTCGAAGAGTACTGGACCCAGTACTAAGCCTTGGCGTACCCCACTTGTAACCTTCTTCCACTCAGAGAAGGAGCCAGTAATCATTACCCTCTGAGTAGAATTCTGTTGCCAATTGTGTATCCATCGTATATTTGATGTATCCAGCCCACACCAAGTTTACTAATCAGATTTCATGAAGAACTTTGTCAAAGCTGTGTTGAAGTCTAGATATGTTACATCTACAGTTCTAGCAAAGAGTTTGATACACATAATGCAGCAACCTCATTGTTTGCTGGTACCTGGATGACAGAGAATTTTGACCTATGTATATGCTACCATGAGGTCAATCACGAAATAAAGGAAGAATATAAATGTAACATGTGATAGAAACGGGTGAGCATGTCTCAAAATCAAAATATATTATAAGCAAACCCAAATGTGTCGACAGGGTACAGGGTCAGGTTAACCCAGCAAACTTGGCATCACAGCTGGGAACTTCGCACAATATCTTGCTGTACAGCGTGGGCGCCAGTCCATGAAGGACAGCAAATATTCTGTGGAGACAAGATGGCCCATCATCTAGGATTGTTGACATTATCTCATGGCACCAAAAGTGTCAGTTTGCTAAGAATAACATATGGCAGTTAGTCAGTAATGGGGAACCAGCCTTGAACTAGGGGAATAGGGTCAGATCATCCTAGCGTTGGTAGCCAGATGGTCATAGGCCAAGAACATAAGCAAGCACATGAAGATACGTGTATGCGTAGTAAATACGTCAGCCTTAGATCATAGAATCACACACAAAACTATAAAAACCATCAAATGCGATCACTCCTTGGTCCAGGGCAGCAGGGCCGTCTGGCTGTGCTGCGCCCCGGATCCTTAAGCTAACCCATTTTCTGTACTGTCTGTGTCCTGTGCTGTATCTCTATCTGTCTTTAATAAACCTTTTGCTATATAACTAACTCAGCATGGCAATTTTGATGAACCATCAATGGTGCACTGACAATTTATAATGGTGCATTGGCAACTTATAAAGAAAACAACCAAATAACAATTTTTAGCTTAAATTTTGACCTTATCACATGTATTTGATAAACCCTACCAAAAATGTTGCAAGAGCTCATAAGAACACTAAACAAATTGGAAAAAAACAGCTAGCTTTTAATGGTATGCTGTATTCCGCAGCCTGTAGACTAAGGTTTTGGGGAGAATACAGGGGAACAAATACGGTACATTATGCAGAGAGTTTTCAGAATACTTTATGGAAGCCCCTTGGAGCAATTTCTGATGAATCATTCCCAAAGACAGGAATGAGTTTTATCACAGTCTTATTACAGTAAAGTGGAGTTGGCTAGAGAATGGCGCAATTTCTCATAGGAATGCATTGAAAACTTATTAATCTATTCCAAAGGGAGGGAGGAGGGAACGGATTAATAGGTTTTCAATGCATTTGTATGGGAAGGCTGTCTAACTCCCCCTCAATCAAGGGACAGCAAAATGCTGTTCCCAACCTCTGTGGGTGCGGAGCATGGCACCCCACCAGGTCTGCGCACACAGGGGGGCTGGGTGGGCATGCAGCAGCAATCATCTGTGCAGCGGGTGGAGGGAGAATTGGGGGATCGTGCTGTGGCCCTCCCATTTGCCGCCGTCTCACCAGCCCGTCCCCCAGATTTTCCCCAGCCTTGCCCCTTTTTAGCTTGCCACAACCCCCTTTCAGCTTGCCCTAGCTCTTACTCAGCCTTGTTTCTCTTGCAGCCGGCCATGGCCTCTGGTAGGGTGGGCAGGGAAGTGAGGCTTAGTGATGATCAGCTGGGCAGTGGGTGGGAGGAAAAGGAAGGATTGCGCCATGGCCATCCCCTTTGCTGCTGCCTCACCAGCTTGCTGCAACTCGTCCCCAGCTTAGCTTCCCCTTTTACAGCTTGCCGTGGCCTCTGGCCCAGCAGGAAGGCACTCTTTGTGGCAGGTGGAGGGGAGACGGGGGACCGTGCCACCATCTCTGTTTTCAGCCTGCTCAGCAAATGGGGAAGTGGCACACAGCGGAAAGTATCCAAAGAGTTCGAACTGAGCTGCCATTGGCTCCAACCCTTTGAAAATCGTGCATGCACCAGAGTGAGAGGCTGGCTGTGGCCAGTGAGTGAATTTCAAAGGGCTGCAGCCAAGCAACCGAGCAACCAAGCAACCATCGGCTCCAGCCCTTTGAAAATTGTGTGCCCGCCACAACAAGATCCTCACCCAGACTGGTCTGTTTCCTTGCAGACACACAAGGCTGGTGAGGATCAATGGTACATTGTAAAACGAATGCAAAGAAGAAGGAAAAATTGTGTTACCATTTTTACTATCCCTGGAAATTGCATTAATCTTACAAAGTTTTTGTTTTAAGGGGCAATCGTCTTACGAGGTATTACTGTATATATATCTAATTCTGGGCCCTAACCTATGACATTCAGTGTGAACAAAATATATTTCTATTCTGACAGATAATGGAAAACCCCCCACTTTGGTAACCAGCATGATTGATTACAATATGCCAATCACAATGGCTTACATGAAGCACATGAAGCTGCAGCTACTGCATTCCCAACAAGATGAGGTAAGTATCTAATATTGGTTCACTGTAGAAATGGATCTTACTACTTGATGAATTCATTTGGTCTGTTTTTCAGAATATTTTAATATACTATATTTCATATAATATGTGGCAACTTGTTTTATTCTGATGATATAGGAGATAAGGGAAACATTAAAAAGTATGGTTTTTCATTTATCACTCCAGGTAGGATGTCCAGGTAGCTTGTTCAAATGAAGAAGAAAATGGAGGAAGGTATAAATGGACTTCCATCTGGGTTGTTTTTTTAGCTTGTCTTTAGAAGATAGATAGATAGATAGATAGATAGATAGATAGATAGATAGATAGATAGATAGAATTTAAAATTTAAAAATAAATAAATAAGTGGCTGCAAACTATGGTAACTACATCTTGATCTCCTGGAAGTACTCATTTAGAGTATTCCATTCAATGGTGGGCTCTGCTGATTCATTAGCAATTTTAAATAAAAGCAAATGTGGTGGTTCACCATGCTCACCAGAACATGGTTATGATCAATAAGGCAAAGATGTCTGCAGATCTTATAATTTACTTTTAAAAACAATCAATTACAGTTTCAAGGCACAAAAGTAGCCAGTTTTCATATACATGTAGTCATTTTTTAAAAGTCCTATTCTTTAATTTTCATGATCTTGTAATTAAAGTAGTTAACTTTTAAAAATCTGAATGTTATACACTGCTGATCTGTAGTACCAAACATACTTTATATATGTTAGTGATATGGTAGCAGTGGAGGGATAATTTAAAAGGGATTACGGCAGCTCCTTGTCTCAACTAGAAGCAGAGCTTTCATGTAATTTAAAAATCATCCCAGTCAAACAAAGCACTTCAGTCTGGCTTCAAAAGTGAGCCACTGCTTAAATTTATAGCAAAACCCTAGAGTCTGGGTTTATGCAAGTGGTATTTCAGAATATGCTTAAAGATAAGCTTGCTTAATAGCCTTTCTGAGTAGGGGTTTTCTGACTGGGATTAGCAGAACGAAAATAAAGGATAGTCAATCTGATTATTAGATAGCTAAGAAAATTTTGATTCCCCCTTCTCTGTTTAGTATTCTTTCAAACAACAACAGCATACTATCACAGTCTCTGAAAATATAGTGATACAGAGAGCAAGGGGCAATACTGTTATCCAAACTTGAATAGGGTCTCAAATATCATGTAACTACCATTATAGAATCATGCTGTATTATGTAATGTTTCCTGCTCGACTGTTGTATTAAAGGTGATTGTTGAAAACCAGACACTGCTTTGCTGAGAGGTTTAAAATGGAATCCTATACTATACCTGCTTATCTGAAAGTAAGCCCCATTGAACTCAATCTGTATGGGAGTAGATGTTTATGCAATTTCATTGTAAGTGAGCAAATTGGTCAAGAAAACTGGCATTCTGGAGTATCATAATTATTCATTATACTTTTTATAAAGGCAGTTATAGTTTTGTTAGCATAAAACAAATTCCATGTAACATAGTGAAGTGATAGATGTTTTAGGCCAGAGCAAAAGTCACAAAAAGAGGGCCGAGGTACACAGAAGTGTGCAAAGTTTCAGATTTTTGTTTTAATTTCCGTTGGACAGGATTTAAAAAGGGGGATTCTACAGTAAATGCAGAACTACAAACTATTCAAAAAAGAAGAAGAAAAAGAAAGAAAGAAAGAGAGAGAGAGAGAGAGAGAGAGAGAGAGAGAGAGAGAGAGAGATGAATGTGGCTTCAAAAATGTTCAAAGAGGAGCTGAAAATAAAAATGGACAAAGAGCAGAGACGTCACTTTGCCAACTAAGGTCAGGATAGTCAGAGCTATGGTTTTTCCAGTAGTGATGTATGGAAGTGAGAGCTGGACTATAAAGAAGACTGATCACCGCAGAATCAATGCTTTTGAGCTGTGGTGCTGGAGGAGAGTCTTGAGAGTTCCCTGGACTGCAAGGAGGTCAAACCTATCCATCCTGAAATAAATCAACCCTGAATGTTCACTGGAAGGACAGATTTTGAAGGTGAGGCTCCAGTTCTTTGGCCACCTCATGAGGAGAGAGGAGTCCTTGGAAAAGTCCTTGATGTTGGGAAAGATTGAAGGCAAAAGGAAAAGAGGACGGCAGAGAATGAGATGGTTGGACGGTGTCATTGACGCAACCAATATGGATTTGACCAAACTCCGAGAGGCAGTGGAAGATAGGAAGGCCTGGCGTGCTCTGGTCCATGGGGTCACGAAGAGTCCGACATGACTGAACCACTGAACAACAATGACAATAGGAAGAGGAAGAAAAGCCTAGTCACAAAGGAAGATAGAGGCAAGTAACAAAGAATTGCAGGGGTGGCATTAAGAAGGCAAAAGCTGAGAATGCGCAGAGGTTAGCAAGAGATGTGAAAAGCCTTTTAAAAAAAGGCATTCTTCAGGTGTTGTGTGTGGCAAAACGGAGAAAAGAAATAGGGCCTCAGCTAATCAATGGGGTTGGAAAAATGATGAGACAACAAAATAAAATATGTAAGTACTCAATTCGAGCTTCAGTGTGTTGTTCTCCCAAAAAGAATTCCAGTGCCAATCCACTTTTCCTCTCCAGGAAAACCTGAAGTACAAGTGGAAATGACAAGATGGCAGCTTGAGGCTGATAAATAGATAATCAAGGAATAGCTTATATAGCTGTAATTGAGTTGAAACCTCCAGAGCCAAATGGACCACAGCCAAGAGTATTTAAGGAACTGGCTGAAGAACTCTCATGGAGATTGGATGTTGGGAGTAGGGCTAATGTTGCCCCATCTTAAAAAAGGACAAAAAGGAAAAATCTTGTTTTTTTCTACGTGTTTCACTTTTCTTCTTTATAACTGTTATTCTAATAGAAAATCCTTCATAAAAGTTATTTCATTACATTCTTGATTAAATTACCTTTTCATTGATATATAATTTTATGGTACTCCTTCAAAAAACAAGTGGTGCTATTAGCCATCAAGCCTCAATGATACACTTTTCCTAAAAGGTTTCCACAATTTTGGCCACTACTCTAGTATGGAAGTTTTTAACAGTGAAGTTTGTCCTCCAAACTCTCCAGTTGCAAACACAGGATGCATCATTGACCTTTGCATGTCAATAACAGTGCTATTCCAGAATTCCTTATTTTGCTTGAGGAAGCAGATCTTCTAATAGAATCATAGAATCATAGAATCATAGAGTTGGAAGACACCTCAAGGGCCATCTAGTCCACCCCCCTGCCAGGCAGGAACCCCATCACAATATTTCCGATAGATGGCCATCCAGCCTCTGCTTAAAAACCTCCAAAGAAGGAGACTCCACCACCCTTTGTGGAAGCATTGATATTTGAAAAAGGACAATGAGCCTTACAGAGACTTGAAAGAGATCAAGCTTTCCAAATATTCTGTATTAAATTCTGGAAGAGTAATAGGACTGTGGGGGATACTTTGGCTATCCTGAATCATGCTGTGTTTTCTTTTCAGCAGTAATTATCATAGCAATGTACTGTATAGAAATCTGAGTTATTTTCACTGAATTTCTCCTCACACTTTCAAAGAATCTAATTCTGAGTCCCTTTACACACAACAGCTAAGTTTAAGCATATGTAAGTGGGCACAATGGCCTGTTAATTATTCTCATAAGAAATCTTAGTTAAATTACAAAGAATCAAAGCATTTGAGGTTGTCTATCCTCTGCTGAACAGCATCTAGTAATTGCTTGGTAAGCTGTAATCCACCGTGAACACTGCCTGAAAATTATCTTGACATGTGTTAATATGGTTGTGATATAGAAATTTGTATTTTCAGGATGAAAGCTCAATAGAAAGTGATGAATTTGATCTGAGTGATTCCACCAGGATGTCTGCAGTAAACTCTGACCTCAGTTCAAATCTAGAAGAAAGAATACAGAGTCCACAGAATCTCCAAGGCCAGCAAGATGGTAAGCTTAGTGTTAACAAATGGAACTGATTTATGTGTGACGTTCCTTTTTTTTCCTTTGTGATGGGCAGTGGTTTCTATGGTTTAGTTGTCACTTATTTAATAATTGGTACTGTAATTTCAAACTGATAATTATGAGGAAATACACAGGGTATTCAAATAATAGAGAATGAGAAAGGGGTTTAGGGCAGGAGATGAAACTGTTCCAGCTATTATCAGTCCACCAAGTTGCTTCTGATTTGCAAGTGCAATAGCTTTTGCTCTGTATGTGAAAAATCGGAGGTACTACATTTGTGTGTGTGCAACTGGCTGACTTGGCCTACCTTGTGGTGTCCTTCAGACACAAAAATACCCAGCCTTATTTACAGTACACTACTGGCAAAGGTACCCAGCTCTGGCCAGATTTATGAACCCATTAGATATCCATCTCAGTACACTGCTTTCTTACCCCACCCTAACAATCATTTCCACACTGGTATTTTTACTCTCTGCGTATTATTCCTGAGCCCAGTACTCACAGGAGAGAAATGTAACTTTTGGATAACATATCCCAGCCCAGCATGGTCCATCAAGATATGAGCTATCTATTTATCTAATTTGGAAAATAGATTCTTCATGTGTAACATTGTATCTCATTTCAATAAAAGGACTACAACTCCTAAAATCCCCCAAGTAACTTCCTTGGATTTCAACTCCCAGAATCCCCAAGTGTACATGTCCAAGAGAGATATAATGTCTCTAGTTATGTAGGTTGGGAAATGAGCAATGTTTGTACAAAATATGTTTTGTGCTCTGGCCATTTCAGTAAGAGAACTACAATTCTCAGAATTCTACAGCCTGCCTAGGCAGCCAAGATTTATCTGATCTAATTATTTAATTTGGGACCTTATTGGTATCCAAGCAAAATTATACATTTCTGTCTTTTACCACTCAGATTATTAAGACGAACACACACCCAAGCAAACCGACTGCTTGATTTATATGGCTTGGGGGCTGTTATATCTAGAAGTGCATTCAGCCATTTGAGCTACTACTATATATTTCTACTGAAAAGATAAAATGCTACACTTGAGATTGAGCTGAATGGGAAGCAACTGGCCATATACAGACACATTGTACATAATGGCCTGCCTTTATATTTGCTGAAAAATGATGACTGCCCATCATGCAAATGTCATCTATGACAATGACATTTCATTAAAGTAAATAACAAGGACACCACACATACACAGGAAGACCACAGGCAAGAAAGGCGTATTTAATTGTACTACACTTTAGCAAGCTAGAACAGTTTCATCACCTGCTAAAACACACTCGGCAGGTGTGCATTGAAGATGACAGCAACAATGGCAGCACATTGCTACCAATTAAACATGATTTCAGGGTGCTCATACACATATGGAACAAAGTTGTGTGCACCTAAAAATGACCAAAGGATGCCTTTACTAAGATTTGACACTGCTGATGACATCATTCATATTGTGCATGAGTTGCTGTACAACAGGATTTCAGCCATAGGTGGAGGACTTTCAGTCTGGTAGCTGGCATTGTTTGTTTTTGAATTTAACACAGGAAAATTGGAACAGAGTCATTTTTACTTCTGGCATGTACAGTATGCTGTTGAAAACTAGAGTTGGGCTGTGTGGGGAGGTGGGGGAAGAGCTAGGTGGGCTGCTGCTATGATTGGTGCAACAAGAATGATGACAGTGCATGTCACATGGCCTCCAGTAAGTAGCCAGTCCTTTTCAGGGGGAAGGTACTGGGCCATATCAGCACCTGTGGTGCCCATATTCATATTCGTATCCTCAGTGATTAGAACACAGTTGGCCGAACTCAATTGAAAACCACCTTCAGTAGTGTATTTTCATTCAACCTGGTGGTAGAGTAGATAAGAATTCATTCAAGGAAGTTGAGAACAATGAACAGGGGGAGGTGTGAATATTTTAATACAGGACTGATGATCTACGAGGAGTTTGGGTCAAAACCTTTTCCCCAGATCCCACTGTGAGACACACACCAAGTCTGGAAATTACTGTTTACAACCATTAAAAAACAAAAATGAAGAGGAAAATAGTGATTCCTCTAATAACAGATATAGCACTTATTGTAGCCTTGTGGCGCAGTGGTTAAATGCCTGAACTGCAGGTAAAACTGTGCCCACGACCTGGGGTTCAATCCCAGGTAGCCGGCTCATGGTTGACTCAGCCTTCCATCCTTCCGAGGTTGGTAAATCGAATACCCAGCTTGCTGAGGGGGGGGGCAATGTGTAGCCTGCATAATTAAACTGTAAACCGCCCAGAGACTACTTGAAGTAGTATGGGGCGGTATATAAGCAGAACACTTTTTTGCTTTGTAACAAACAGGTGTTGTTTTTTTTTTTACTGGGAAGGTACTCTAGGATGGCCTTCAGATCGCTATAATATACTTGTGGGTCCTTATGCAGCTCTGGGGCCTCATGTCATTCACTCAAACTGTAGGTTTCCTTTTATACGGAGTGTGTGACTGCTCTTATGGTGAAAGTTTTATGTACATATGCTGTAATCAGGAGGGAATAGTGATACTATGATCTCTACTCCCTCACCCTGTGCTGTAATGAAACCTTAGATGCAGCTTCCACAGTCTATGGACGTTTACTGATTTGGTGCTGGAGGAGTGGAGCACCATTTACCAGCAGCTAGTAGGGTACCATGCTCCTCTTGTTCTGGGTAGACTTCAGGCTGTTGCCCCTTTCCCAGGAAGTTTTGTAGCATCCTGACTCAGATTTCCAGTGTATATGTGTATATTGCTGCCCTGTTAGATAATAGGACTGCAGTATGCCCATTTCAGAAATCCTAAGACTTGGTCTTATGTCTAGCTCCATGTCTCAAATGAATTAATTCATCCATATAGAATCTTCTGTCCTTTGCCCACAGCTAACATCGGGTGGTGGTGTCACCTGTGTAATTCTTTTCAGCTGTATCTTAGAGCCACAGGTGTTCTCTCTCAGAGTAAGTGTAAACCTAGAGTCTTTGAAATTGGTGGTGTGAAACTACTGCTCACGATTGTTTCCTTGGTTTAAACTGAGGACTACCAGATGCCGCATATGAACATTTCATTAACTAAGGGTGCATTCCATGCACATATGAAGAGGGTATGCTTAAAGTTGAGTTATCGTAATCCAGGAACCTGCAGTCACTAGTAAAAAAAGAAAAGGAAAAGGAAATGCTTTTATGAACTCTGCATAATACTAGGCAGTAAGCTAAGGCAAACACTTATCTCAAAGCAGACATGTGCTGGATCGTGAAGACCATTGCCAATAAATTGGCTTTTCTAAAGATACTTAGGGTCAATCACATGTTAAGACAAATGCATATTTTCTCCTCTTATCGCTCCAGAGACACAAAAGTTTCAGTGCTACATCCCTGAGAAATTAGACAAGCAAACTAGCTCACATTATCTCCAACTGACCTTTTCTAAAACAACAACAAGCAAATTTGCCAAATGCAGATTGAGGCAAGCTTTTGTTGAGCACACAAAGTATTCTGTTCATAAGGAAGCATTGATTCTAATGATATTTATCTGTGTTTTCCATATTTTGGCCCTTATACTTTCTGAGGCAATTAACATTAAGAATTGAACTCTAGGCATGTTTGCAAAAATAAGAAATGCACATTTCTTCCTAGGGTCACAGCGGTGTTTCTCTACCTTATTTAGTTTATCAATTACTAACTGTTTCTTATGCCAGGTGGCCCTTCAAACCCCACAGAAGAGGCAAACCTGACTTTTGGATTTAGAGAATAAAAGCAGAGTAGCAACCTAGGAAGTACCTAGATTTGAGAAGAATATTCAGACACTGGTTTCTAGTTCTATTTGAATTTGCAGCAAACACAAAATATGTTATATATATTGGATCCTAGATATTCCAGGAGCCTAATGATATAGAAGTCAGCAGTTGTATGAATTCTTTGACATACTTTTTATAACCTGCAATTAAAACAGAATTCTAATGCTGCTTACTGCTCATCATAAGGAATTATTAATGTCCACATTCCAAACATGTTTGTATGTGTGAACATTCCATTGCTTTCATGGATGTTTGTTGACTTTTTTAGAGCTAAGGCTTATGGCTATGTTTTTGATCCTCAAACATTTAATTCCAAAGTAATACAGTTGAAGCAAAAGGTTGGCGCTCTGAGAACAGTGGCATAAAACATCTTCTTGAAGTAAAAACACTGATCTGATTCAGTTTTGGGTGTCCTTATGAATTGGATAAACTCTTCTCTTTTGTTGCTCTGGAAGAAACATGTTCACAACCAAAATGGTTACATATTAACTCTCCTATCCCTTACAAAGGTAGAAGTTTAGGAGAAGGTGGCCGTGTTAGTCTGTGCAAGAATTCCAGGCAAAAATCAAAGAAAAAAGGAAACAAACCAAAAGACAAAAGACATGTGGCACCTTCAAGACTAACTTTCATATTTTAATGTAACGTTTCGTGGACACATCCACTTCTTCAGACATATAGCAGCAGAATGAGGTGTTCAATGTACTGTAATATATAATGGAATATACATTTCATACCAAATATTCATTGACTGTTGTATGTAAGTATATTTGCATGCAAGATCTGTTGTAAGAATTCCTAAAGAGACAGAAACCAGATCTGGGTGAGGGTGGGGAGGGGAGGGGAGGGGGAAGAGGAAGAAGAAGTGGAAGAGGGGGTTATTACAGGTCAAAGGTATCCTTGCTGCCATGTAAACAAGCACTATGTAACGGTAAAGGTTCCCCCTGCACATGCGTGCTAGTGGTGTCCGACTCTATGGGTGGTGCTCATCTCCATATTTAAGCCGAAGAGCCAGTGTTGTGTAAGTCCATGGCCACGTGGCTGGCATGGCTGCAGGGAAACACTGTGTTTTACCTTCCCTCTTTTTACAGTCGTACCTATTTATCCACTTGCATTTACATGCTTTCGTACTGCTAGGTTGGCAGGAGCTAGGATTATCAGCGGCAGATCGCATTGCCGTGTGGCACCCAGGATTCGAACTACCGAGCGGCCAACTTTGAAATTATTCAGGCACCAGAATTTAAAATGAGCAGTTCATTTAGGCTGCATCCTGCTCTTCCCCCTTATGAAAGTCTGTGGATGGACAAAATCTAGTTTATGGACTGCTCTGCCCGAGAAGAGCTGGCAGAATAATGTAGAGGAAGCTCTAGCTCCCTGGTATAGCAGCAGCACAGAGGATAAAAAGATATTCTCTGCCTGTGAGATTGTCAGCCTGAAACCTTTCACATGCATTGAATTTCTTTGTTGGCAAAGGATATGTGTGTGTGTGTGGGGGGGGGCTCAAATGGGACATTTACATCTGTATGATTGAGAATAAGCCCCAGGGCTGAGCTGAAAATTAACTGAAGTGTTATCTTTTTCATGACAAAACCACAGAAGTTTCTTCATAGTGTGCATAAGTGATATCACTATATCAAAGAAAATTAATGCCTTTGTCACCTGTGAAGAGTTTAAGTGAAGCTGGCATATATTGCTTCTTCACTGACTTAAATTATATTCAGTTGCTTCAATGAAAGGAGCAATATCCACTGAGCTTTGTGTGGTACAGTATGCTTTTCACAACCAAAAAAGAACACCCTGGGTTAAAATTGCTACCAGTATGATTGTAGTATGTTACAGACACTTTAGCGGTTCCTTTGCAGCTGACACAATATCCATTTGTAAGGTGACTGTGGTGACAGTGGGATTATTGTTTTGATAAAGCGCTAGAGATCTGTCGTGTGATTATCTACAGCTTTTCTAAGTGGCAGCAAGATATTAAGGATGCTTTTAAAAAAGATAGAAAAGGATGAGTTTTCAGTGAATCAGTTGCCATACAATTAAGGATCTTGTCCTGACAGTGGACAGTAGAGAGGACTGTGTCTAGGGGTTTTATGTGCTTGCTGACTCTGCTGTCCAGGTGCTAATTGCTTCAAGTCTTCACTTATGCAATTCTAAGCTGTTTCATAGGCTCAGCTCTCCCTTCTTATATAACTACAGTGGTATCTTGTATAAAGGAATTAATTCATTCCAAATGAAATTCTGTTAAGCAAATTTTCCTTTGTACAAATTTCGCATAGGAATGCATTGAAAACGGATTAATCCCTAATCATGACCATTTTTATGTTGTACAGATTTGCCCCATAGGTGATTCTGTTAAGCATATTTCCCCTATCTCCAGAATTTTTTATGTTGTACAGATTTTATGTTATACAAACTGTTATATGAGGGTCCAGTATACTTATAACCTTGTAGTAATGTTGTCTATTAATGCTGTAAGATGTCCCTCAATTCCTTGTTCTCAGTACTTGAACATGTTTTAATTGTACTGAACTGTATATTATCCCTCATTACTGTAAGCCGCCTTGGGCCCTTTTCCAAAGAGAAAGGCAAGGTAAAAATACTCTAAAATAAAATAAATAAATAAACTGAATTTGGACTTTGGTCTTCAACCAGAGGGTTGTCCTTAGTAAAAGAGAATACATGGTCACTGTGACAGAATACAAATAGTAGATGTATGAGAAGGAGAGAGAAATGGACAACCACATGCAAAAAAGCCAGCGTGGCTATTGCAGTTAATGAATGTTGTTTTGTGATTGGGGGGAACTTAAGAACATAAGAAAAGCCTTGCTGGAACAGGCCACAGCCCATCCAGTCCAGCATTTTGTCCCATACAGTGGCTCACCATTTCCTTCAGTGTATTCCCAACCAGATGTCTTTACCTGCTTACGATTCCCTGCAAGTGGCATTGAGAGATATCCTGCCTATCTTTCCAATCCGGAGGTTGTCCTTAGGCATCCATAATGATATCCATTGATACCCTTGTTCTGTATGAACTTGTCCAATCCTTTCTTAAAGCTGTCAAGGCTGACAGCTGTCACCACTTCTTCTGACAGGGAGTTCCACAGACTAGTGATCCTCTGGGTGAAAAAGTACTTTCTCTTATTTGTTTGAGATCTAGCACTCAAAAGTTTCATGGAGTGCCCTCTAGTTCTAGTGTTGTGTGATAGAGAAAACAGTTTTTCCTTATTTACTTTGTCCACACCATGTATGATTTTATAAACTTCAGTGAGGTCACCTCTTAGGTGCTATCGTTCAAGAGTGAAGAGGCCCAGCCGTTGCAGCCTCAGATGGTAAGGAAGGTGTTCCAGTCCCCTAATCCTTTTGGTTGTCCCCCTCTGCACTTTTTCCATTTCCATAATACCCTTCTGGAGGTGCGGTGACCAGAATTGTACACAATAATCCAGATGGGTCCTCACCATAGATTTATAAAGAGGCAAATAATTATGGATTTTAGAGTCCTCAATTATCATGTGATGCTGGCTAAACCATGAAGCTCCCTGGAGAAAGAGTGAAGGAGAAATATATAAAATAACTATAAAGGTATAGGTAAAGGTTCCCCCTGCATATGCATGCTAGTCGTGACCAACTCTTGGGGTGGTGCTCATCTCCGTATTCAAGCCAGAAGAGCCAGTGCTGTGCATGTCCATGGCCATGTGGCCGGCATGGCTCCAAGGAAACACTGTTTTACCTTACCGCTTTTTTCGGCGGTACCTATTTATCTACTTGCATTTACATGCTTTCAAACTGCTAGGTTGGCAGGAGCTGGGGTTATCAGCGGGAGCTTGCTCCGCTGCGTGGCACCCGGGATTTGAACCGCCGAGCTGCCGACTTTGCAGTCTACTGTTTCGGTGCCTTAGTCCACTGAGCCACCACGCCCCATTAACTATAACTATAGACTAGTTTTAAAATAAACAGAACATTGTGATGTATCAGATAGAGTGGTAGACTAGAACTCTGGAGAACTGGGACTGAATCTTCCTTAGCCATAGAAACTTACTGGGGGAGTAGGACTGTAAAAACTACTCCTTAAATATCTCAGTTACCTTGTAGGCCATATTAGAGAGGCTATAAGTCAGTTCCAACTTAATGGTGCTAAACAACAATAGTTTTTTTTTTAAAATAAATTGCACAGTTTAATAACTGCCAGACCTGCTGTTGATCAATGCGATATATAAGAAAATTTAAAAATCAATAGGAGATGTTATAATCCTATTTTTAATAATAATGTTCTTGGATCCTTTTTAAAAATTTGTTCGTTGTTTTACCATTTAAACTTATTTGTTTGCAAGTAAACTGAAATGCTGTTAGATGGCATGAATTATGTATTTAACAGATGCAAGGCTACATTCTGGCTGGTCCAGTAGGATCAGTGAACAGACCCATTTTCCACACCACCACCCCAGCTGTGCAACTGTCATTTTCTATTATTACTTTTGCCCTGCACAGCTGAATGTGTCTTGTAATGACAATAATTGCCTCAGAATTGTTTGTTATGTTTGACTTGTTAGTAGCAACCTACCAGCAGTTGGTTATAATCAAGATCTCAGTTCTTACTGCATAGTTACATATGTGAGGACTTTAAGCCATTGATATTCCTGTAGAGAAAATTATTCCCCCATCCAAATAATACAGAAATACTTGAAGACACTTCAGTCCAACAAGCTGACATGAGTGACTTTATCTCTTTGTCAAGTACTAGTACAGTACCCGTATATTGCTAAAAGATTGGAAAATACAACTAAAAGAAGGATTTTACGTTCACTGTTTCATACAGTTTGGAAGTATAAGGCTTAGGACTGGAGATTTATGGCCCAACAAACAAAAGCAAAACAAGGAGTTAGAAAGGCCCTCCCATCCCACCTCTGACCTCTCAAAATGCCCTGAGTGTACAGTACTTCAAAACTTCGTCCATGTTGCTACAAAATATCATTGACAGCAGATTGCTGTGTAGTCAATACAGGTTGCTTGCTATCAGCTGGAACAGTCTCACTGTTTCCTTTTGCTCTCCTGGTTACATGCTGCCACATATAAGAGAATTTTTGCTCTTCAACAGCTTTTCTGGTAATTGGTTTTTTTTTTTTTGGGGGGGGGAGGCCATTCCTGATTCAATGGGTAAAAGTAAGAGGCATGGGACTGAGAATGAAGGCTGGAGAAAGGACAAAGGTGAGAATTTAAATAGCAAATTAGTTAGAGTGCTCTACATTGTTCCCCCACATACTTAGAATCACAGAATGATGCATTCAGAAGGAGCCTGTAATGTAAGGCTATGAAGTCCAACCCCCTGTTCAATACAGGAATTCAAATCAGAGTATATTTAACAGATAGTTATTTAATTTCCTCTTGAATGCTTCCAATATTGGTTTGCTATGTACCTTCCAAGGTAACTGGTTCCATTGTTGTACTGATCTAAAACATGGAAAGTGTTCCTAAACTTCAACCAAAATCTGGCTTCCTGTGACTTGAGTTCAATTACATATCCTACACTCTGGAATGATAGAGAAAAAAATTCTGCCCCTCTCCTGTGTGACATCCTTTTATGCATTTGAAGAATGCTATCTCTCCTGTCTATTTTTCTGTAGTCCAGTTCTTTCCATCGCTTCTTTTGGACTTGGTTTCCATTATCCTTATCATTCTTGTTGTCCTCCTCTGAACCTCTTCCCTTTTTTGTGTGCATCCTTCTTAAACTGCAGAGTCAAGAAATGGACACAGCACCTCAAGATGAAGTCTAACCAATGCTGAATAAAGAGGAGCTAGTACTTCATGAGATTTGGAGACTGTACTGCTAATGCAGCTTAAAACATTTGCTTTTTTTGCAGGCACATCACACATTTGGCTCATATTCAGTTCATGATATACAACAATTCAAAGGTCCTTCTCGCTCTTGTCACTCTGCATTTTGTTTTTCCTCTCTAGGTATGTTGTTCTTGTGTCGTGTCCGACTCTTCGTGACCTCATGGACCAGAACACGCCAGGCCTTCCTATCCTCCACTGCCTCCCGGAGATTTGTCAAATTCATTTTGGTTGCATCGATGACACCGTCCAACCATCTCATTCTCTGTCGTCCTCTTTTCCTTTTGACTTTGATTTTTCCCAGCATCAGGGACTTTTCCAAGGAGTCCTCTCTCCTCATGAGGTGGCCAAAGTACTGGAGCCTCAGCTTCAAAATCTGTCCTTCCAGTGAACATTCGGGGTTGATTTCTTTCAGAATGGATAGGTTTGATTTCCTTGCAGTCCAGGCGACTCTCAAGACTCTCCTCCAGCACCACAGCTCGAAAGCATCGATTCTACGGTGATCAGCCTTCTTTATAGTCCAGCTCTCACTTCCATACATCACTACTGGAAAAACCATAGCTTTGACTATCCTGACCTTAGTTGGCAAAGTGATGTCTCTGCTCTTTAGGATGCTATCTAGATTTGCCATTGCTTTCCTCCCAAGAAGCAGGCGTCTTTTTATTTCGTTGCTGCAGTCACCATCTGCAGTGATCAAGGAGCCCAAGAAAATAAACTCTGTCATTGCCTCCATTTCTTCCCCTTCTATTTGCCAGGAGGTGATGGGACTGGTGGCCATGATCTTAGTTTTTTTTATGTTGAGCTTCAGCCCATTTTTCACTCTCCTCTTTCACCCTCATTAAGAGGTTCTTTAATTCCTCCTCACTCTCTGCTATTAGAGTAGTATCATCTGCGTATCTGAGGTTGTTGATATTTCTTCCGGCAATCTTAATTCCGGCTTGTGATTCATCCAGACCTGCCTTTCTCATGATGTTAAATAGGCAAGGTGACAATATACAGCCTTGTCATACTACTTTCCCAATTCTAAACCTGTCAGTTGTTCCATATCCAGTTCTGAAGGTTGCTGCTTGTCCCACATATAGATTTCTTAGGGGACAGAAAAGGTGGTCAGGCACTCCCATTCCTTTAAGGACTTGCCATAGTTTGTTGTGGTCTACACAGTCAAAGGCTTTGGCATAGTCAATGAAGCAGAAGTAGATGTTTTTCTGGAACTCTCTGGCTTTCTCCATAATCCAGCGCATGTTGGCGATTTGATCACTAGTCCCTCTGCCCCTTCGAAATCCAGCTTGTACTTCCGGAAGTTCTCTTTCCTCATACTGCTGAAGCCTGCCTTGTAGAATTTTGAGCATAACCTTGCTAGCGTGTGAAATGAGTGCAATTGTGTGATAGTTGGAGCATTCTTTGGCGTTTCCTTTCTTTGGGATTGGGATGTAGACCGATCTTTTCCAGTCCTCTGGCCACTGCTGGGTTTTCAAAATTTGCTGGCATATCGTATGCAGTACCTTTACAGCATCCTCTTTTAAGATTTTAAAGAGTTCAATTGAAATGCCATCACCTCCACTGGCCTTGTTGTTTGCAATGCTTTCTAAGGCCCACTTGACTTCACTTTCCAGGATATCTGGCTCCAGGTCAGCAACTACACTATCTTGGTTATCAGGGACATCCAGATCTTTCTGATATAATTCTTCTGTATATTCTTGTCATCTCTTCTTGATCTCTTCTGCTTCAGTTAGGTCCCTACCATTTTTGTCCTTTATCATATCCATCTTTGCACGAAATGCCCCTTTAATATCTCCAGTTTTCTTGAATAGATCTCTGGTTTTTCCTTTTCTGTTGTTTTCCTCTATTTCTTTGCACTGTTCGTTCAAGAAGGCTGCCCTGTCTCTCCTTGCTATTCTTTGGAAGTCTGCATTCAATTTTCTGTATCTTTCCCTTTCTCCCTTGCATTTTGCGTCCCTTCTCTCCTCCGCTATTTGTAGGGCCTCATTGGACAACTACTTTGCTTTCTTGCATTTTCTTTTCTTTGGAATAGTTTTCATTGCAGCCTCCTGTACAATGTTACAAGCCTCCATTCATAGTTCTTCAGGTGTTCTGTCCACCAAATCTGCTGTAATTCTAATTAAACAATTACATAAGTCAAGAAACTGAGCTGGAATCTCATGGCAGTATTAACAGGGAACCCTGGCCCTGCTGGCAAGGGGCCTAGTGGGGCATACACTAGTGCCCAATGTGGTACAACTCCACTTGCCCCAAGGCACTGGAACTAGCAGGAAGGGCTAGTTCAGCAGCTCACAGCACAACAGAAGCAGCTGCTAAGCTGGCTTTTTGCAGCTCAGCAACAGAGCCTGACACAGTTGTTGCAGCATATGATGGAGTTTGCTCTAAGGGAACTCTCTGCCCATCATTCTCCAGCCCCTGCTAGTGCAAGGACCCCCACCAATCCACACAAATAAGGTAGACGAGTACAACAACCTGGAAACATTTCTGAACACCTTTGAACTCAAGGTGAAGGTGGCTGGAAGGCCTCAAGAGCAATGGGCACTCATAGTGACCCCATGTCTCACTGGCCCCACCCAAGCTCTTGTGGAGTCTATGGACCCAGCTAATTTGGGGATTATGGAACCATTCCAGATCAGGGTGTCCATATTTCCAACAGATATACGTTACTGGATTGTAGCCCATTTGTTCAGAGGCCTATTTCATCAGACACTACAGTGCACAAAGGCTTTTGTCAAAAATATGTGTTAGTAATAAAAGTCCCATGAGACTCTGTTTTGTTTTTGCTGCAACAGCTACCCCCTTGCATATTCGAAGGTGAGACCAAATGAGAAACATGTAAAATACAGTGAAGTAAATATTCCTCCCACAGCATCTGCTTAGCTCTTGGATCTCTTTTCCTATATCCCTGTTTCCCCAATTTTTATATTGTTACCATTTTCCTGTGATACTGCTTTTCTGCTAATGGATAATAATAATCGTGCCACTAGATTGTTTTAATGAGACTCTAGACAGGGATGCAAATTTAGTTTTAATTTTAACATTTATTTCAAGGTGTTTTTTTTTACATTTTAACTTATGTGTCCAAATATATTATTTATTAAAAAGGCAGCCCCCTCAATCTGCTTAAAGTTTCCCAGATTTTTCAGGTTTCTAGGAGCAGCATACCTAGAGGGAAGTGAGGCTCAGCTGTATGATCCACATTTAATGGAGGGTAAGAAAAAAATAATTAAGAGAAAATGCTCTACATTTTTTCAATCAACCTTTTAGATCTGCTTTTCGAACTGAAATTAGCTGACCTCACATCTAATCTTTTCCACTTCAACAGAAAAAGAGCAACAAAGTGCTTGCTATGAAATCAAGGATGTAATCGATAAGAGCCAAGGGCCTGCTTTATGCAGAAGCACTCTCCACGTGCAAAGCACTTGAATCCCCTTCACCACAAAGGACTGAATGCCCATAAGACAAGCTAATTAATTTATGGAATTCGCTTTTACAAACTATGGGGATCAAAACTAGGGATGTAAACCCTTGTGTCACTCATTCTTGCTAGCGAGGAGGAGGACTCATAAAGTATGAATAGCATGTTGACCAACTAAACTAAGAGAGCATAGGGGAGCTTAAAAATGTTTCCCCACCAGCTCCGGAGTTTGCAGACAATTAAGTGCGACCCCGCCCACCTAAGCGCGACCCAGCACACTTTTCTTGTACCTGCTCTTGGGAGGTGAAAAATATTTGATGCGGATGTGCTGGGCTCTCCTTGCTTCTTTTTGTTTTTGTTTTTTGCCTCCCGCCCCTTTAAGAGGAACCAGGAAGTGACCGGGGCTCCCCGGCAGCTTCCACCAGCACCAGGAGGTAAGGCTTTATTCTTTTGTCCCTTTTTTCCCTCCCTCCCCTCATGCAGCCAGCAGCCAGGAAGTACGGAGGGGTGGAGACGCAGGAAGAGCGACAAACCCCTAAGATCTCTGGTCCGAATTTAAGGGGCCAGCGGATCTTAGGGGTCATGTAAAAGCGCCCTCAGTCTATTTTTATGGAATTGGGGTGTGTGGGAGAAATTGAATGCATGTTATTGGCAATGAATCTTTAGGGTCATTCTAGGGTTTAAACTGCCAAAATTTCCATAGATTATATTATTACGCATTTGGTTAGTTCTGTATGGTAGAGAATGTAAATACTGTATACAACTGATCGCTTCAATTCTTACAGCTGCTATTATCTGGACCTGAATAAATAAAAATAGCTCAACAGTGGCTGATTAGCTAAGGAAAGGATGTGGAAAGTGACCTAGAGATCCCTCTGGAGCTCCTCACAATCTCTCTCAGTTTTTACTACCCTGTATAATTTAGTGTCATTGGTAAATTTGGCTACCTTGCTATTTACTCCTACTTCTAGATCATTTATGAAGGGGTTGAAAAGCAGGGGTCCCAGTACTGAACCTTGGGGAGCCCATTTTTACCTCCCACCACTTGGAGAAGTGTCCATTAAGTGCTACCCTCTATTTCCTGTCCCTTAGCCAGATGCTGATCCAGGATAAGATCTGTCCCTTGATTCTATGACTGTCAAGTTTATTCAAGAGCCTTTAGTGAGGGACCCTGTCAAAAGCCTTCTGAAAGTCCAGATAAACAATGTCAACTGGATCTCCCTTACCCAAATGCTTGTTGACACTCAAAGAATTGCAACAGATTAATGAGGCATGATTTGCCCTTGTAGAAGCCATGTTGGTTCTCTTTCAGCTGTGCCTTCTCTTCTATGTGCCTATTAATTTTATCTTTTAGGATGGTTTCCATCAGTTTTCTTGGAACACATGTCAAACTGACCCGTCGGTAATTTTCTGGATCACCTCTGGATCTTTTTTTGAAGATTGGTGTTACATTCACTACCTTCCAGTCATCAGGCACAATACCACATTTGAGGGAAAGACTATATATTTTTGCTAGGACATCAGCAATTTCATCTTTTAGTTCCATGAGAACTCATGGATGGATGCCATCTGGCCCCGGTGATTTGTTAGCATTTAGTTTAACAAGACATACAAGGATCTCCTTCCTGATTATTTCTATCTAGCTTAATTCTTCAGTTTCCTTCCCTATGAATATCGGCTCTGTTTGGGACATGTGGTCTCTGCCTTCTTCAGTGATTACTGAAGCAAATAATGCATTGAGTCTCTCTGCAATCTCTGTTTCCTTTTTAATAATCCCTTACCTTCCATTGTTGTCTCATGCTCCAATGGCCTTCCTTGTTGGGTTCTTACTTCTAATGTACTTAAAGAAGTCCTTGTTATTTCTTTGAGTGTTTTTAGCTATACACTCCTCAAGGTCTTGCTTTGCTTTCCTGATTGTTGCCTTGCATTTGTTCTGCCAGAATTTATGTGTCTGCCTGCTGTCCTCGTTTGGAACTTTTCTTGCTTTTGATCACTTCCTGAACAGCTCCCGTAAGCCACATTGGAGTCCTCTTGGGCCTGGCAGTGCCCCTTTTCCTTTTGGGTATGCATTCCAATTGGGCCTCTGTTATTGTTTTTGTGAAGACCCTCCATGCCTCCTGGAGTGTTTGGACTCTTCCAATTTTCCCTTTCAGCTTCTTTTTTTACTAGTTTCCTCATCTTTGGGAAATCTCCTTTTTGAAAGTTTAAGATCTCTGTGTTAGATTTTTATCAGTGATTTGCAGTCTATGATTAAGTTAAAAGCTCTAGTTGGGTCTTCAACCATCTGTGTCAGAGAACAATCATTTAGCATATCTAGGAACTTTATCTCTTTATCATGTGCTGAACAACAGTTTGCCTAGTCTATCTGAGGATAATTGAAGTCCCTCATTATAACCAGGCTTCCCTTCTTGGATACTTCCTTTACAACATTCTCCAGCTGCCAGTCTCCCTCAGGGGCTTCGGTCGGAGGCTGATAGCAGATGCCTACTGTTAGACAATCCTTGTGTCCAGGTACTCTTACCCACAGAGTTCCTAATGGTGACTCCAAATCACCTAGATATTCCAATTCATACAATTTTATCCCTTCTTTGACATAAAAGGCTACACCACCTCCTGTTTGCCCCTTCCTGTCCTTCCTGTACAGTTTGTAGCCTGGGATAACTGTATCCCACTAGTTATCATCCGTCCACCAGGTTTCAGTGATGCCAGTAATATCAATATTTTTATCTACTGCTATGTATTCCAGCTCGCCTATTTTGTTCCAGAGGCTCCTGGCATTTGCATACATGCATTTATACATGATTTTCTAATGCAGTCTTTTGAGTCCAGTTGCATCATTAGACTGCCTCTTGCATCCTTCTGCTGAAGTGCTGGTGACTAGCTCCTCACTCTGCTCAGTAATTTTTGCATCCTCCTCACTATTCAAGTAGACACTTTCCCGAACTGGATGCTGCCCAGCTCCTGTCGGCTTTCCCCCAGTTATCAATTTAAAAGCTGCTCTTTGTCTTTCTGGTTGTTCGTTTAGGGTGTTGAGTGCCAGCAATCTGGTCCCATCATGGTTCAAGTGCAACCCATTCCCCCTGCACAGGTTTGGCTTGTCCCAAAATGTTCTTCAGTTCCTGACAAATCTGAAGCCCTCCTCTTGACACCATCGCCTAATCCACACACTGAGGCTTCTGACCTCTGCCTGCCTGGTGGGTCCTGCATAAGGGACAGGCAACACTTCTGAAAATGCTATCTTGGAAGTCTGGGACTTCAATCTTTCTCCTAACAACCTGCATTTGGCTTCCACGATTGACCACTTTGCCTTCCCAACATCATTGGTACCAACGTGTACCACGATGACTGGCTCCTTCCCAGTTCTCTCTAACAAACTATCTAGATTTCTCATGATGTCTGAAACCTTTGCACCTGGCAGACAAGTCACCATACAGTTATCATGTGCATCATAAAGCCACCCCTCTGTATTTCTAATAATTGAATCACCTAGTACAAGGAACCTCTCTCCTGCAGCCTGTTCTTCTACATGCACCTCATCAACTATATTAAGGCAGAGGCATTCAGTTTGTTCCTGTTGTTTGTCTTCCTGTATCACATCAAGTGTGATGAGGGAGAGATGCTCAGGTGGAACCAGTTGTTCCTCTATGCCTTCCTCATGAGGTGTGACAAGGGAAAGAGCCTCAAATTGATTATGTAATTTGAGACTCTCAGAGTGATACCTTGGCTTATTTCTTCGAGTCACATTCCTCCATGCATTTACCTCCTGAGTTAGGGAAGCGACTTCTGCCTCAGAAGTGTGCCCTGTCTCTTTTTTGTCCAGGATAGTCTGCTCTGTCCAAGAACAGCAAAAGCTCTTTAATTTGTTGCTGGCTAGATATGCAGGCCACTAACTGCTAGATCTTCTTTTGTAATACTGAGACCAGCTTGTACTTGCTGCACGGGTAGTTCTCCATGTGCTTTGGCAAGATGACAAACATGGCACAAGTGTTGTAGGTAACTACAGCTGCTCCCTCAGAGTCCATTTTAACAAGTGCAGTGTTCTGGGCCTCAAAAATGTACACTGTCACTACCATTCTATCTAGTAAAACATTTTCTTCCTTTGCTGTTTTTTTTTAAATCTAATGGTACATGGGCCTCTAAAGCAGTTCTACTCCAACTGCAAGCACCCCAGAAACTTACCAGTGGTGACTTGCTCCTGCTTGTTTGGCTCTCCTCAGCAGCAGCTCTGCTTGGGAACACACCCAGTAGAAAGTAGTAGGACAGAATGGTCTGTCTTTTTTTTTTTTTTTTGTTATCACATGCCTTCAAGTGCAAGCTGCTGGGAACAGTTATTTAAAGGTAAAATCCCACCCCCTCAATCAGTGTAAGGACAAGAAGTTCACAGAAGCTCCAGCCCCTCGGCCATGTGCTCACTCTATTGTTCTGCAAGCCTCCTCTCTTTCTGCTGCTCTGCAAGAAAATTCTATTACAGTGGATCCTTGTATAACAAACATCTTGTATAACAAAATTTGTACAACATAAAAAATTCCGGAGATAGGGGAAATTTGCTTAACATAATCGCCTATGGGAAAAATCCATACAACATAAAAATGGGATTACTCCATTTTCAATGCATTCCTATGGGAATGTGTATAAAGGAAAATTTGCTTAACATAATTTCATTTGGAACGAATTAATTCCTTTATACAAGGTACCACTGTATTCTATTATTTAAAGGTAAAATCCTGCCGCCTCAATCAGTGTAATGACAGGAAGTTCTCATAAGCTCCACCCCCTCAGCCGTGTGCTTTCTGTGTGCTCGCTCTATATGTTCTGCAAGCCTCCTCTCTTTCTGCTGCTCTGCAAGAAAAGAACTTGGAAGCTGCTGGGAGCAGTTATTTAAAGGTAGAACTCCATCCCCTCAATCAATGTAGGGTCAGGCAATTCTCAGAAGCTCCACCCCCTTGGCCGTGTGCTCGCTCTTGTTCTGCAAGCTGCTTCTCTTTTTGCTGCTCTGCAAATTGCATTTGTTACATTTGTTACATTTTAGTGGTACCTTTAAAATATATATTTCTCAGAGGGAAGGAAAGAAACGCCCCCAGAGGTCCAGGATACTAAATGAAGAGATGCAGGACCAAGATTTACATGTGCAGAACTATTTACCAAGCATTGGCATTGGTCACTCAGAAAATGTACTTGGGGAAGATAGTTGCACCACTGTGCACACCAAATTTGCCAGTATATGTTTGTGTTTTTAAAACCTCATGTTTTAATCCCTAACTTTTTGAATCTGCTATACTACCCTAGGCAGGGGTTGCATCATGTCATTGCAGTACAACATAAACTGTACTCCTGTTTATCCAAACTTTGGACTTTCTAACTGTCTAGGGGGATGTCTTTTTCTCTTTTTCTTCTGCAGTCAAGTAAATGTAGTTCTGAGTAAATAAATGTTTGGAAGAACTGGCATTAAAAATTTCCTACGAATTGCCAAATATGCTGTTTTTTAAAATTACTAACAACATAGCTGCTAGTGAAGAAATGCAGGTTTTTTTGTTTGTTTCATTTTGTTTCTTTTGGCAGTGGTACTGTCTGCTAATGGTAGTGGAAAACTAACTTCTGTAGGACTGATCATTTTGATGTTCCTTTAATATGATATTGTCTATAATTGCTTCTTTTTCTTGTTTTGTAAATTTAGCAGTTTTCTCAAAGTAAAATACTGTATAGATGTTGTGGGTTTTTCAGGCCCTGTTCTGGAAGTTTTTCTTCCTGACGTTTCACTAGTCTCCGTGGCCAGCATCTTCAGAGGGCAAGGAGCTCAGGGAATTAGGAGTTCTCTCCTTGCCCTACGAAGAGGCTGGCCATAGAGTCTGGCGAAACATCAGGAAGAAAAACTTCCAGAACACAGCCAAACATCCCGGCTGTGAAAGCCTTCGAGAATACATTAAAATACTGTAATAAAAAGAACTATCAATTCATACTAATAGCCACTAGAGGTCTGTTGATATCAAAACTTAAGCAGCATGAATTTAATTCATGCTGAAGGTGAAATGTTAAACATGAATTGCTTTATTGCACTTAATGTTTCTGTCTGATATGCTTTTCTTTGTGTATCCCCATTTAAACATGCTTACTCATAAGCCTCACTGCACATAATGGGTCTTTTTTCCAGATAAGACTGCATAGGATTGCAAATTGGCAAAGAATGCTGAAAAAAGTTATATACTGTATTGTATATTCAGTGGAATTTACTTAGGCCATCCACAGAGTTGATGGATTTGGGATGTGATGTTGGAGGTCCCACTGCTCCATGTAAGGGTGGGATGGGGGGGGCGTTTCTGGTGAGTAAAACAGCAACATGAAGGACAACTGTGTGTACGGGATCTCTGCTAGTCCTTTCAGCTACAATAGACTTACTGCTAGGTAATGGGTTTGCAGTATTCCAGCCTATATGCCTTTGTATTCAGAAGTTGATTGCTCTGCCACTGAGTTAAAATTCCCTTCCATTATTTGGGAATTCATGTGATCTGCAGACATAATGGTTCATGCTTATGTCTGTTGAGTATATGTGTGACAGAGGGGATAAGAGGAGGAAATAATATAAGATTCCAGTGAAGCTTACCTAGCAGTAATGGCTGAAAAATGATGTCCTTTTTGATAGAAATAATAAATTGTCCTTTCTCCCACAACAACAGTGATTTTCAACATTATTTATTACAGGCTGCTATTTAACCACATTGGAAATTGACCTCTGTTCCCCTCTTCTATCTTTCTTTCACATTGAATCTCTCTCTCTCTCCTCGTCCACACCACTTTAAAACAAAATAAAAGCCATGACACTGAACCTCAAGCCAATCATGTGGAAATCAAGGCAAGCCAAGATGAGCAATAGACCCTGCATCATGCCAGAGGTGAACACTGAAACTTGATCCAACTTTTGGTACAAACCCAGATAGGTCAAGGTAGTGAATACTCTGAAACACAAAACATACAATTTCTCCAACAGGGTGCATATGCCCTAGGAACTGAAGCACTGTGGATACTGGCTAGTGTCCTGCCCAATGTTATACATGCAGAATTCCAACCATGGAACATGCCACTGGGACCTGATGAGATCATGGACTTGGCCACATGCAAGTGGAGTCACTTCTAATCATTTCTGCAGTTAGACCTCTACTGGCCATCATTTCTGTGAGCATCTTAGAGCTATAGCTCTGAAATATGTCCAAGTGTAATGCTAGAGGCTCCCCCGCAGGAATGATAATATCACTCACCACTAAACTGCACAGTTAGCTACATCTGCCTGGGGAATTCTCATAGCTACATAGTGTGGTGTGTGCAGTAAGAACTTATGGGAAGTGTTTATTTTTCATAGTAAATACAAAACTATGTGATACCTTTAGGATAAAGTAAAATAATAAAACAAGTTGCTAATATTTTGAGAGCAACATCCTCTTCTTCAGAGCTGTACCAAAAGTTCAAGCATGGCAAAAGATGGAATTGCCAGGAGTTATTTCTTAGACATAAAGTTCTTGGCAAGATAAAAATAAATGCCAGGTAGTCTCTTAGTTGAGACTCGGAGCTGAGGTGTAAAGCAGCATCTGAAGTTACAGGCTGTATTTACAGCTCCAATCCTTCAAACATAGTGACATAGATCACGTACGCACATTCACACACCCTCCCCATGTGGCACTTCGAGGCAGATAGCCCCTGCTTGGCCAAAGAAGGGAAAAGGTTGATGCAGAAGACCCATCCGTTCCATTTGGGGAATGGGGTAAAATTTAGAAGAATCCACTAGATGTAGCCAATTGGATCAAATAAAAAGGATATTACCTAGTGGTTGCAGTCTTGTCATACTCCCATTGGTGGTCCATTTGCCTCCTTCTTGGTAAGTATGGGGGGCAGCTCTTTCTTGGCATCTCAGTATTTCCAAATGAAGCAAAACAAGTTGAGGAGCTGTGTAGCCATCAGAAACACCAAATACAAAACTAGACTCGGTGATCTGGAAGTTGAGTCATGGCTACTGGACTTCTTTTTGAGAGATAGAAACATTTCTCTGCTCATCCAAACAGCTTCCTCAGTCCTCGGTGATATGTTTAGGTTACTAATAAAAAAACAAAAAAGTTGCTAATATTTCGAGGGCAACACCGTCTTCCTCAGAGCTGTACCGAAAGTTCAAGCATGGCAAAAGTAATATTCCAAGCTCTGCATTCTGGCATTACATAGAATCATAGAATCATAGACTCATATGCCCACCATGAACTCCCACATCATTTTTTCTGTGCAATTTCTCATTACTCAGTCCACTTTGCTGATGAATTTGGATCATGATTTAATGTATAATTGACAAGAAATGTCAAGAAATTTACTAAAACATATTATTTAACTTTAACATTTTTAAATTATTTGTAATTAGGTAAGTTTGCAGATGATGCCAAATGGTTCACGTAAATGAAATTCTGAAGAGTTACAAATAGAGGTGGGCATGAAACAGAAAACCCATGGTTCGGGTTGGTCTGTTTCAGACCCACCCTTGGTTCGGCTTGGTTTGGGCTCGTACGATTTTTTTTAAAAAAAACTGTACAAACCCAAGCCGAGGCAAATCAGTTCGGGTCCGACTTACCGGGCGGGGGTGGAGGGCAGTATTGGGGGGCAATTTTCTTTCAAAAGCACTGACCGTGTGGCCCCTGGGGCCGGGTTGGTGCTCATTTAATTTTTTAATTTATTTTTTTGTTTTACAGCGCCGATCACACGGCTCCGGGGCCAGGTTGGTGCTCCTTTTAAAAAAAATTATTTGATTGGGGGGGTTAAAAGTCCCCAGATGGGGGCTTTTTGAGGCACTGACTTGGGGCCAGTGCCTCTATAGGCCTACCTTCCCCGCCAGGACCAGGAGGACTGTGGCGATGAGGACAAGGTAGGAGGGGGTAGCAAAAAATGAAGCGAATGAAATGGAAATTTCCGTTTTGTTTTGTTTCATTTTTCTTTGATGGGTCATTTCATTATTCGTTTTGTTAGCTAACAAAATGAATAACGAATAATGAAACAAATTAAAAGTTCATTTCGTGCCCATCTCTCGTTCCAAATGCATGCCATTATTATTATTATTATTATTATTATTATTATTATTATTATTATTATTATTATTATTATTATTATTATTATTATTA
>JAHTLZ010000204.1:44984747-45129325 GCA_023846285.1 Phrynocephalus versicolor
TATTATTATTATTATTATTATTATTATTATTATTATTATTATTATTAGATTTATACCCCGCCCATCTTCCCAAGGGAACTCTGGGCGGCTTACAGAGCTGATTGAGTCAGCAAAATTCAAAATACAAATACAATGGACAGACAATACACAAAGTTAAAATCAAGCATAAGAGCACCCTTTGTTTCCAAAAAAAAAAAAAAAAATCTTGCTGCTAATACCTCAACAGTAAGAGAATGACAGGCGATGGTGGGGGGTGGCGAAGGATTGTGGCAGAATGGGTAAACTGCAGTACTGCAATGAAGACATTGCTAATGACCCAAATTTGATGCCATACTTGGGTAGCTGGCATGAGGTTGACTTGGCTTTCTGTCCTTCAGAGTCAGTAAATTGAGTACCCGTGGAGGAGCACTGTGTAGCTTGCATAATTAAAATGTAAACTGATCAGGGAGAGCTTTAAGTCCTATTAGGCAGTATATAAGCAGCATGTTCTGCTTTGTTTTATATCTCCAAACTTAGGAAACAAAACAGCCAGAGCCACTGAAAGACTTTATAAGCCCAAAGTTATTTAGGCAAGAAACAGTAAGGAAAAATTGTATACCTGTAGACTTCTCCCTTTAATTGTACAGTTCTGAGCAGCACTGCTTTGATTATATGTGATCCTCTCCCCCCACCCCACACACACTTTAGGAAGTGGTAGGAGCAGAGATCATGGCTTTTCCCTCCTTTGATAGAAGCTTTTTCTGATCTATTTATTTATTAGTATCCTCTTACCAGTTTAATAATCTTTTGCCCCCTCCAAATGTAATATATAATTTTATTACTTTTTTGGTGGGGAGCGTAAGAACTATACATGGATTAAGAATTACATGTGTGTCTAGTGCCCCTAATCCCAACATTGTTGAAGGGCAAAGTCTGTTTACATATTGATGATTATGTGTTGATTCCAATTTATGGCAACCTTTGCCAGGTATCCCTAGCAGAAGTTTAAAAGTGCCTTCTTTTAAGGACACTCTGGGACTATGTAGCTATGCACTGTATGATGTCCAGAAGTGAGATTTATTTAGGGTTTTATATATTAGTCTGTGGTCTCAGAATGGTTTATGGTGACAATTGGATTATCATAACAATATGGCTCTCAAAACCTGGGCCCGGCAAAAATGTATTGACTTTAAAAAGGAAGGCACAGATTGAGGCTTGTGATACTGAAGTAGAACTGTTAATAATAGGACACTTGGACACTCATTTATTCAAAGGGTTGTCATAAGTCAGAGGGAAGTTGATGGCATACAAGGACAACAACAAATCTGAAGAAGCTGAAATAACACACTGTACACTAGAAACCTCTTGTTGAAAAGGAAGGGCATCTAGGAAGGGCATTGCTTTTTATACCTATCCCCTCCAAATTCCTGTTGATTAAAAAGGTCCCTTAAGAGGGATGGAGAAAATCGTTCCCCTTACATCTGGAATGTTCCTGTGCAACCAGAGCATCTCCAAAGGTGACTGCTCACAGAATGTGAGATGTAGATTTACAATATAATTTGCCTCTTGAAGAATTCTGTCCTTTGTCTTTGCATTTCAAGCAGGAGTTATTGCTTAGAAATGGAAATATTCTTCCCGCATCTTTCAACTATCAACAAGTCCAGCTTTTATAACAACCTTTTCATGTACAGTACACTTCTGAAAGATACAGTGTCTAATTAGATGCTGCTGCAACAGGCCAAAGGGCTTGCTGCTGGATAATTACAACTCCTTGCCCCAGTTTAGATCTCTGAACTACACAAACAGAAATTAGCCATGAGATAAAACAGGAGAGTTAACAGGAGAACCCACTGCACTAGCTGAATATTAGGCGTGGGCGGCACAAGTGATCACGATCAGATGGAAGGTACCCACTTTCAGAATTTTGAGTGATCCATTCAAGGTAGCTAAAGAGAACAGTAGATAAAAGTGAGGTTAGAATCCATAGAGTGCAATATTAATTTCTGGCATTGCTATTTCAGTGAAAAGTGAAACCACTTAAGATTATGACCCTTGTTGCCTACAGCTGAGCTCCCTTAGCGGTATGATGTAAAATGAAGAGGCATGAACATCACATTTTTGGGGTATAACTAGGCCACAACTTTATTTAATACAGCGAACAGTACTCTGGCTAGGCCATTGGGTCGGATCCCACGCATCAAAGGAGCACCCATACCTTTGATGTCCTGGCTGCTAGGTACACCCCAGGGTGTCCACCCCATCGGTGTCCTGTGCCTCCACTCCCATTACATGATTCAGGGGGTGTCCACCCTCATTGGAGGCCAAGTCATAAATCATTGTCACCAGACCATAAATCATTGTCACCCACTCATCAATTATAGTCAAATGGTCGTAAATCATCCTCCTGGGGGGGCACCTTTCTCCCTGTCATTTTACCGTGACCATATCTGGGTTAATTTTTTTGCCTTAGAGCCTGGATCTGTCCCAATGCCTATTAAATTGCCACTAGAGGCGAGCCTCGCTCGACTCTCCGCCAGAGCACTGCAGCTGAACCCAATCACCTATGGCACTTCTAACCCCTGTCACCCACTGTGAGTTGCCCATCTCTGATAAATGTACACCATCTGCCCGATACATGCCCAGTGCCGCAAAAGTAATATCTGGGTGCTTTATCCAGATTCCACCCCAAGTGGTGATCAGACGACCGATAGCCTTAGCCAACTTCCTTCGAAGCAGTTCAACCCTTCCTGGGGGCCTGGCCCCCCGCCAGTGTCTCCTCTGCAGCAGCTGTGACCAAAACAACACAACATCCGGATAGGTGCTGTGGAGCACCAGTAGGGAAGCCTCCATTTCCTTTTCCAGGTCTATTCCCCTTGATGAGGCAATATCATTCTCCCCAAGCTGGACCACCAGTCCATGAGGTGCTCCATGCCATCAAAACAACATCCACAGCCCTGGCAGCAAGTTACCCCAATGCATGCCCCTGTTGCCAAACCATGTTATGCAGACATGCTCCTCCATGCCAAGGTGTTGGCCCCAGTGGGACTGTTTTGCCCATACGCCAGCCCAATACACGATGCTATGCCTGACTATCCAGAGCCGCATGACAGCACCAGAGTGGGAAACTAAAAGAGAACAGTTGTTAGTGACCCCTCCCCTGTCTGGGGTACGTAGGTCCTGTACGCATTGGAAACTCACCTCCCCACCTGCTTAATCCTCCTGCTAGAGAGGCCCTTTGCAGTGAAACCACTTAAGATTATGACCCTAGGCTTTATCTGTCTTCTGCAATTCAAAATGATCTGATAGTTTGAAATCACAGAAAGATCTGGAACAGTGGTTCCCCACCTGGTGGTCAGGACCCCTTTGGGGGTTGAATGACCATTTCACAGGGGTTGCCATGAGCCAGTGAAGAAAAAGGCACAAATGGCTTGGGTCTGGAGGAAGAGGGGGAGGAAGGGGGGGCGAGTTACAGCTTGATATGTTGGAGGGGATGTCAGTCAATGGCACTGGAGGCTGCGATTGGCTGAGGGTGCCTGTAGAGGGAAGTTCTCTATGGCACCTGTGCCAGTGGCCTGCCAAAGGAGGGTTGTGACCTCTTCCAAGCAGGGCCAAGGGATCACCACAACATGAGGAACTGTATTAAAGGGTTGCAGCATAAGGAAGGTTGAGAACCATTGATCTAGAAGGAATGAGCCAGGGTCATAGTCTTCTGGTCCACTTCCAAGTACAGATCTGCACCCCGGTCATTATTGTGGGTTCCTTTCTGAATTCCAGCCAGAGTGCTGAGACTTTGATGGTTTTCATTCATGATTTTCAATGATTTCTTTTCAGGCAATATAATTTGCCATGGTCCTTCTGTTCCTTAACTCTTGTTAAAAGATATAACAATATATGACACGATAATCAGTGCCAAATGTTTCTGAAAATAGAACCAAACTTTTATTCTGTATTAAGAAATGTGCATGCTTCTCATGTGGACTAAATTAGAACACTGTATTTTACTTATGGGAATCTGCCCATAGCATACCCAGAAAGCTATGGTTTATAATGCCTCAATTGTGCCATGTTAAAATAAAAGACAAAAAGCATTGAATGGGGTTCCCTTTGACTGTTGCAACTAATCTGTATGTATATAGAGAAAATGAATGTGATATGCACTCTGCAATATTCACTGTTTGGAATGCTACTATAATAATACACTCACAGGGTTGCACTACACCAAGTAATATGTCAGGATCAGTAATATTGGAAGGAATTGCCATTACATGATAAATTCACTAAGAGAGAGCACAATCTCTCAATCTCTGAGGACTGCCTCATCTCTGTTGTCCTTCCGGCAACAAGCAAAGACCTTTGTCTTCAGGCAAGCTTTTCCTGAATGATGGACTACCATGTGTATTTTATATGAATCTATGGTTCACATAGACTTTGTGTTTATAACTACGTGTAACCTTGTTGTCTATTAATGCTATAAGATGCCCCCCAATTCCTTGTTCTCAAATACTTGAACATGTCTTAATTGTACTGGACTGTATATTATCCTTCATTACTGCAAGCCGCCTTGCGTGCTTTTCCAAGGAGAAAGGCAGGGTAAAAATACTCTAAAATAAATAAATAAAATAAATAATCTAATTTTAAGCAAAGACTGTTGAACAGAAGAATGATTAAAAGGACTTATTAAGTAATTAAATCTTGATTTTAATAGAAATAAGGCTTACACCTTAAATCACCCTGACTATTTATCCCTGAAGAACCTGTAATATAAGTACAACAAACTACCTATTTTTTATTATTTTTGTATTAATATTCCTATTGTAATATTTTTCTCATCGCTTATACATTACTTACTCTTACTTTTAGCCACTTGGCAACTTCATGCTGTTCTGGAAAGTATAAATCTTCCAATGTCACAATTTTGAGACTGGCTAAAAATGGTTTCTACAAGCTATTCTTTGGAATATCACTGGCATCCTTTCATATATATAACTAGAGGTGCAAATTGTCTTTTTATGGTTGGTCAACCAATTTAGGATGTAGAACTTTGTTTCAACCTGTTCCTCTCTGCTCTACACATTAATTAATATTTGTCGTGAGGATTATATTATATTTCTAGGTACCACCACTATGCTATTAAAATTGTGGTGATGGTGATGGTGATGTTAGAACATTTGCTTTAATATTCATTTTTATACACATATTTTTCCATATATTATAATGTGCTTATCATGGAGGAAATTAGAATCTAATGTTATTGGCTTCTTACACTGAAACAATCAAGAAACTTAACATAGAGCACATACAAATTTGCACACAGGTAGTAATCCTATTTTTCCCATTTTGGATCCTACTAGTGTTTAAAATTCCACATGCATATGGCTGTGTCAGAAAAAGCCAGGGACTCCTCTCCAGCTCTGTTTTTGATCCATGCTACACAAGAATTTTAGGGCTTGTAGAACAAACATCTTTTTTGAAGCAGGCTTTACAAGCCCCTAAAATTCTTCTTGAAACCTGATTCAAAAGAATATCAGAAGCATGTTGCCTTTTAAGTGAGTATTATCATGAACTTGTGTATAGATCATTGAAAGTATATTCAACACAAACTTCTCACTGCGTACCGCTGTTGCATACTGGTAACAAAGACATAATGGCTTCTAGGATTGTCAAGTTAGTACTTTTCCATTTCCTGACATTTTGAGTCTCAACCCAGAAAATAGAGGTGGGCTATTTAATGTCACAAAGGGCAGAATATTCTATCTCAACTGCAAAATAATACATGTGGGTAAGGTATATATGAGTGAGTGAGATAACATGATTTGAGAAGTGTGCCACCAAGCATCAAAGTGACAGAACCAAATAAAATACAAGTTTCTCTTTTTACAGCAGCATTCATGCTGAGATATATTTTCTACCAGGTAACCTAGATGCCCTTTCAAATATTAACCGAGACCCCCAATTTAACCCCCCCAAAAAAACTGGGGAAAGTTATTGACTCAAGTATAAATCTAGGGTGGGAAATGCAGCAGGGCCTGGCAGCTCCTCCTTTGTGAGCTGGAGGAACAGTGTGTGATGTTTAAAATGACTTTTAGCCATCGAGACAAGCATTTGCCTCGGTCACTCACCCGTGATGTGTGTGGGGGTCAGGAGAATCAGTGCACAATTTTTAAAATAACTTTTAGCCACCGACCCAAGCACTTGCCTCAGTGGCTAAAAGTATTGACCCAAATATAAGTCGAGGGCCCCCTTTTCAGCCCCAAATTAGAGCTGAAAAACTAGACTTATATTCGAGTATATACAGTAATTAGTTGTAGAAAGGATACATGCACCTTTTCGCTTCAGATACATTCAATGAAGGCTTGGTACGTCAGGTGGCATCTTGTGTATCTCTCCAGTATTTCAATAATTCTAACACAGACTGCTTTTTGCTCACTGGTAACAATGAAGTGAAAAAGCAATCTGCATAAAGATTGCGGAGGGAGCATCTACCAAGCCTTTTTTGATCACAAATCTGCTAGGGGCGATGGATTTATGACAAAAGTCTTAGCACACATCTGCACAGCTGGAACTTTAGGGGACTGTACCTGTCACAGGGCCACAGGTAACTTACAGTCATATGTCCCCTATTCAGAATTTTGTACAGCGTAAAACCCTGTGCCTCCTGTTTAATTGTGAAGCACAGGTGAAGAGAAAAAGATAGCAACGAGTTAACGGACAGAACATAAATATGAAAGAATGGCCTTCTGCAGGCCAATCAGCTTAACCTGGGCTCAGCCAGAAGTACTAGATTCTCCTGTAAACAAGATAGCAGGATAATAGGATTCAAAGGTCAAATGTAGAATCTCTGTCAATTTTCTTTTTGCATTGTATTTCTGGAGAAACCATAATGAATATATGCATAAGGAGACTCAACTACAGCGCAACAGTTATCACTGTTTCATGTAACAATGAGTATTGGTCACAGCCTATTTTCATCAATGTATTTAAAACCTTCCCTCCCTTATTATGATAACTTAATAAAATGCTTTATAAAATGTTATTATAATTTTACTGAGTGCCCCACATTACATTGCTTCTCTTGTAAAGAACACCAAGTTTAAGATTGTATGATTACTGTTCTAGAAGGTAAGGAATAGAAGGAATATTTTCTCCCAAGAGGCTATTACTGTATTATCGAAATGTATTTTTATATAGACTTATAAGGTCAGATGCCATTATTCTATTAGAATATTATTACTATACTATTAATAAATGTTCATGCAATAAAGTTTTAGATAAGGTTCACCTTTTGCTAGCTTTTTAGGAATCACATTTGGTCTATATATTAAAAGTGTACCTGTATTTATTTTTCTGTTTCTTAGTTCATCATCAGTTCATCAGCAGAACAGTACAGATAAGAAAGAGAAACCACCATTATGTTCATAATCAAAATAAAACACACTGTCTCACTAAGGGCAATATATTCAAACCCCTTCCCAAGTGTGCCTAGTGCCTACCAGTTCATGGCTTCATCTGATGCAACACAGTAATGCAGGCTGTACTGCATCAGACGAAGAGGACACAGGCAGGCACACTGGAGGACAGTAAAAGAAACTTGGGGTAATAGAAAAATGGAGGAATAGCAGCAGGATCTTCCAAAAAAATCTGATCTCCAAGGAATAGCAGTTCTGTGCGTCTCAATTTAAAAAGGATGGTGACAAACTCGAGCGGGTGCAGAGGAGGGCGACCAGGATGGTTGAAGGTCTGGAGGAAATGTCTTATGAGGAACGGCTTAGGGAACTGAGGGGGGGGATATGGTAACTATGTTTAAATATTTGAAAGAATGTCATATTGAAGAGGGAACAGGTTTGTTTTCCATGTCTTCAGAGACTAGGACTCGGGGGAATGGTTTCAAACTATAGGAAAAGAGATTCCATTTGAACATTAGGAAGAACTGCATGACAGTTAGAGCTGTTTGGCAGTGGAATATGCTGCCACAAAGGGTAGTGGAGTCTACTTCTTTGGAGGTTTTTAAGCAGAGGCTGGCTGGCCATCTGTCAGAAATATTGTGATGGGGTTCCTCCATGGCAGGGGGTTGGACTAGATGGCCCTTGAGGTCTCTTCCAACTCTATGATTCTATGATTCTATGAGTACTATTAGCAGGCTAGCAAGGAATAAATCCAGTCCAAAGTGTAGGTTAGTGTAGTTTTCTGAGAAGCAACATTGGACAAATCGTCTATCAACTCATTTTTTCATTGTGGGATGTCCACAACAGAGGAAAGCCAATTTCCAAACTTCTCTTTCATAAAAATGTAATGCCGTGTATAAGCTAACAAAGACAAAAAAACTGCACTGATATAATTACTTGAATTCTAGAGTTATCCTCAGTAAAAGTGGCAATGGTGTTATCTTCTGTTTCAGCGGACAAGTTTTATAACTATATGTGGAAGCAGGAATCATGATTGCCAATTGGCAAATATTTATCAGTGAATTTGCTGAGAGAAAGCTATAAGGTCATCAGTAGAAATATTAAGCATATTAAAGATATTACAATTCTTTGATCTAGCCAATTCCCAGTGTCATATTATCTTTCTAAAATAGCAACCAGAATTTTACTAATTTTCATGAAAAATATGCAAATTGTTGCAAAAATTGTGGCTGATGGGTACCCAGTAATTCCTTGCTTGTGTGCCTGTCCTGTTCCAGAGGATAGAATGGTTATAGAATAGAAGCTTTTTAATTTTTATTCTTATTTTTGGTTGGCCAATTTAGAGTATGCTTTCATGAAAAGTGAGGTTAAAATCCATTAAATAAATAAATAATGCTCCCCATGTGCCTTTTTTTTCTTTGTTGACAAGGGGGCCCAGCAGACTTGATGAAATTTGCTATCTAGAGCAGAAAAATTCTTACCTGTTCCATAAGCTTTCTACAGTCCTTGTCACACAGCATTATATCAAACCTAACTGGCCTCGTGGTCAGTGAAGATAACTGACACTTCAGTCTGGACATGCTCAACAGTAGCATTGTTACACAACCGCTCTGGTTGTCATGGCAACAGCTTGGGCTCACAATATTCATCTTGAAGCCTCTTCACTTTGAGTACAATGAAACTTAAAATGTTACCACAAATCGTGGATTCCTGATAAAGTAAAACTGCAGTAGTACTTATACATGTATAAAGAGCAGATTCTTTGTAGTTTTTTTGAGGTTTTTCTTTCTCATAGTCCACAAAGGGCATTAGCTTTAGATTTTTTGATGCTTCAGATAACAATTTGTCATGGATCTTGTTTCACAGTCTGTGGTACCATTGCAGCATACAATCTATTACCTATTTTTCAGCAGTAGGTCTAAAGGAAGTCCAGTGCCTGAGCTACGTAAGGAATCAGAAGGAAGGTGCTATCATGGGGAAAAGGGTGGAATGGACAGTTAAAGAATATAAATAGATATGAGACTGTACTGAGCTTTTAGGAGATAAAGAAGTCCTCAGAGTAGTGCAGGGATTACACACACTCATAGCTGAGACTGCAGGGAACCAGTAGAGTAGATTCTATGCCAGCATTTCTTCTGTTTCTGAAAATTGGCAAAGTTAGAGTGGTGGTAGAGAAGAGAGGGTATTTAGGCGTTCCGTCAAAAAGAAGCCTTATTTCAAAAACAGGCCAATAACTGCTGAGCTGGTATTGCTTAGTGGGTTGGAACTCCAGTTGGTAGTTTGATTCTCCACGATGCTTCCCCCAAGAGAGACTATTCAGTTTGTGTATGATTTGGATTTGTGTCCCCTCATCCACATCAGATACATTTCATCTGTCTAAGCTTTCTTGGGTTTCATGAATAAACAATGTAAAAAAAAATCAATGGAACTGTTTGTATGGGCACATCCAGAAGCATTTTGATGCTTTAGTTTAAACAACAGAAAGTAGAGATGGGCACGACTCAGAAAAATTGTTCGTTTTCGTTTTCGTTTTCGGCTAGGGGTCCGTTTCGGCTCGTTTCCGTTTTCGTGAGCTAATTTCAAAATTTTTCGTTTTCGTTTCGTTACATAACAAAAACGAAAACGAAATTTTTTCGTTTCTTCCCATTTAGCTCCATTATGTGTTTTTCCAGTAACGAAAAACGAAAATTGGCTCGAAATTAGTCGTTTCGTTTCCGTTTTCGTTCCAGTTCTGAGCCGTTTTTCGTTTCGTTACATAACGGAAATGAAAAATGAAAACGAAAACGAAAATACCGCTAAGTCGTGCCCATCTCTAATAGAAAGGTAATATTTCAGATTTTGTTTACTTCCTTACATTTCAGAAGGGCTTGTGATATAGCTTGGGGAAACTGCAGTTTCAGAAAATTCAAGAATCAGAATACTGTATTTGGAGAACTAGCTGTATAGTACTCTTGATCAAGGTTGGGAATGTTTTTTGAGTGGGGGTGAGAGTGACAGCTGGACTGCTGTCTGGGCTTTGGCATGACAATTATCACTGACCTGGTTTTCTACAAATGGCCACTTGACAGTATGTAAGCAGACTGGCCTCCCTTCATTCTACAGAGTGCCCTCCTTCCCCTCTTCCTTTTACATTAAGAACAAATTTGATGTGTCACCTTGTGCCAGTTTTATACTCAGTAAGCAAACTGGCCTCCTTCTACCTTTGCAGCAACCATATCTCCATTCCTAACTGCAACCAACTGCTTGTATTTGAATTTACTGTACTTGGGTTGTGCCATTTCAGACTGCAAGAAAATGGCTAAATGATTCCCCAAACAAAATATTTTGTTCACATAAAATACAAGATGACAGGCATGACGATTTCTTATTTTTTTTAAATTTCTTACTAGAATATAAAATGTTTACATCAAACACAACAACACAACAACAGAACACAGTGCTCCCATCATCTTGGGGATCAATACATCATACTCAATTTTCCCCTTTAAGGAACTGATGTTCATTCCATTCTTTAGCTGCCCTCACATCCCTTCCAAAAGTATATATAATCCTGGTTTGGCATTCTCCCTTTTTCTTTACTCAACACAGCATATATAAATTCACCCCATATCTCTTTAAATCTATTAATCCCCAGCCTTCCTTTTTAAAACTTCATTGCCAAAGTCAATTTGTCATTAATTGCAATATTCCAGACTTCATTATATCATTCATGCTTCCATTTTGCAGTCCCAGACCTGAAATAAGCAGATGACACAATATATTGGGTTTTAAATTGGGCCACAACTTTATGATTTTCTTCTTCTTTATTATTACCGGAATTCAAGGGGGTCTGCTGTAGAGCCTATTTACCTCCAGGCCCAAATAAGCTAGGTGAAAATCTTCCTGGCAATGTGCTACCCTTATTGGACACATTGCCATGATTAGGGAAACTAACTCCTTCCCACCCCTGGCAGCCATAAACAATATTAACCAGAAACTAATACCTTATTGATGCTCAACTAATCCTAGCCTGCAGTGATGTCATTTTATTAAAGGTTGCCCAGTCCTGTTACAGGGAACTTATAGAGTGTACTCACTTCCAAACAAGATCTTGCAGTACCTGCCATTGTGTCTGAAAGGGATCCCCTACCTATCTCAATGATGAGAATGGAATGGGTGAGAACGCACTAATACTCAAGGCCAGTCAGAGTATTGATCAAAAATTCCCATCCAGCCCACATGGCGACTAGCTAATCTCATTTTCATGAGCAATAGGGTGGGTGGGCAGGGCTTGTTGAAGCTGCAAAGGAGGGCAGTTAAGCTTATTCTCCTGTCTAAGAATAAAGATTCCCCACACACATGAGTGCTAGTTGTGTCCCACTCTAGGGGTGGTGTTCATCTCCGTATTCAGGCTGAAGTGCCAGTGTTGTGCAAGTCCATGGCCACGTGGCCGGCATGTCTGCAAGGAAACACTGTTTTACCTTCTCAATTTTTACAGCGGTACCTATTTATCTACTTGCACTTACATGCTTTCGAACTGCGAGGTTACCAGGAGCTTGGGTTATCAGTGGGAGCTCACTCTGCTGCATGGCACCCGGGATTCGAGCTGCTGAGCTGCCAAGCTCCTGACTTTGTAACTGACAGTTTTCAGAGCCTTAATCTGCTAAGCCAACATGCCAAGAATACCTGAGTGATATATAACATGATTAAACCAAGAAAACTTATAAAATATATTAAAAAACATAGCAATCTAAAAAGCAGAAAATACATTACCACAGAATATTGGAAACATTGATAAAATCAGCAGTATCCCAAAACCCACCAAATTAGTTCCAAGTTATACCCTTCGGAATCTCAAGAAACACATCCCAACAAAGATATTCAACAGGATTAAACCGAGGAAAAATATAAAATATATTAAAAACATAGCAATCTGAAAAGCAAAAAGTACATAATTACAAAGTATTGAAGACACAGATAAAATCAGCAGGATCCAAAAGCCCATCAAATCAGTTCCAAGTTATATCCTCTTCCAAATCACAGCAAAGGCATGTTATTTCACTTGGACTCAGGAAGGGAGTACCCAAACACAGTGGTAACAAAAGAGTGCTTTCTGACATATCCAAAATGGACATATTTAACAGTTGGCATCTATAAAATGGCAGCTCCTTATGACCAGAAGTGGTGGCAGGATTTATATAGGGAGAAACAGTCCAGTGGGTATGGGGATGAGGGCAAGATGTGGAGGATTTTAAAAGTAAAAACCAGCACCTGGACACATGCCTATCACTAATCCCCTTTGTTTTTGATACTCAGGAACAACTACTATTCCTTATGCATCAAAATGGTTGTGGAAGCCTGAATGTTTGCAGAAGTACTGAAAACAAACAAACAAACGACTCTGCTTATTGGTCCTTATTTATTTATTTATTTATTTATTTATTTATTTATTGTTGAATTTATATCCTGCCCATCTTCCCAACGGGAACTCTGGGCGGCGAACAGAGACAGGACGAATCAGGAAATACACATAATTAAATACAATACAACAGAATAGAAAATATAGTCAACAAACCAACATAAATTAATAAAAAGCTAAGTAAAAGAACAGAACAGCAGCAGGGGCGCACCCTTTAATTCAAACCTCACTGCTGCTAGAATACTGACTAATGAGATAAAAACAAATAATCTGGGGAATGTTTATGTGTGTACAATGAAATGGATTGTGAAATGATTTGGAACTTTTTTGTAAGTGCCCCTTGTGTTCAGCTGCTGCATATTGAAATGCAAGCACTATGTACTTGCAACAACGATTTGATGTAAATGTTGCTTAACCCTTCTTAAAAATAGAAACAAAGAAAATAATAGAGCCAAGGCTATGTTAAAATGCAACACAACCAATGTATGTTTACTGTGAAGTAAAATCCTTTGAGATTTGCTCCCATGGTGATGCATGTTGAATTGCTGCCTTGAGTTTCATGGGTTTCAAATGAAACATTAAACATCCTCAATTGAAACAAAGTCCATGGAGTAGCACATGTCTTACTTAACTCCTGTTTGGATTAGTGTGGCAGGCTGTACCTGGAACTACTTTTGGAAGCATTCAGAATCTCCAGTGGGTTGAAAATTCTGTATTCAGACTGTTGACCAGGGTCAGTCAGACTGCAAGTAAAAATTATTTGCCTGTAACATTATCACTAGCTGCCAGTTTGTTTCTGAGCACAACTGCTGGCCTGGTCATGATTTTTTTTTTTAAAAAAACTCCATACATCTTGGAGCCACGATATCTGAAGGACACCATCTTCCCTTTACTTTAGGAAAATATAGAATCTGAAGGATTTGGGCCATATTCAAATCCTATCATTCCCAAAAATTATTTTAAAAAATGTCATTGGGAGCAAAATTCAAACATGAGGTTCCTTGATCATCATCATTTGTTTGGTTTGGATTTGTGTGTTTTGTTTGGGGACTACAATAATATCTGTAGGGCCATGTGTGGCTCATAGGCTTCGCTTTATGTACTAATATTTTAGATTGTCACAATAGGCCATTCTCATGGTCCTTTGACATGGCTTGTAAGGACATAAGAAAGAGCCTTTTCAGTGGCTGCTATAAGGGTGTGAAACTCTTACCCACAGAAGGCCAAGTAAGCCTCCTCGCTGTTTCCTTCCGTGACAGGCAAATTCATTTCTGTATAGCTTGGCGTTCAATGGTCTTAATAATTATTATAATACAGATACCCAACATATGGGAAAATCTAAACTGCCCATTAGAAAACTAGGTGTAGCATTTTGCCTGATGAGAGGGAAGTAATTAAATAAGAGATTTGTCTGTGCTTCTGGATTCTGGTTCATTGACTTTAATTGCAGAACCATATGTTGGCTGAGGTTTTGGTTCTTTTCTAATACTATAGAAAAAGGGTAAAATGTATTTAAAAATACCACACTAATTAAATAAAAACAAATACAGGTGGTGTAGCTTTTTAGTAAATTATAATAATATCTTCATGGCAAACTTTAGAATAGAATCAAAGCTGAAACTTTTTAAAATGTTATGCACATACTACATCTCAAATTGAGGCAAAGAGGTTTGAATAATTTTACTGATTATCTATCAAAACTCTGAGGGGACAAGCCTAGTCTTAGAAAAATATACCACAAAAGATTCTTTACTGACAGCTCCCTCTTTTAAAGTGTTTAACTATGTCCCCAGGGAGTCATTTCTTCTCACTACTTCCAGACTAGTTAGAGTCCAAACACTCCAAGAGGCATGGAGGCTGTTCACAAAAACAATAACATAGGCCCAATTGGAATGCATACCAAAAGTGGGGAAAAGGCACTGCCAGGTTCAAGAGAACTCCGATGTGGCTTACAGGAGCTGTTCAGTAAGTGATGAAAAGCAAGAAAAGCTCATTTAGAAGATGGAAGACTTGTCCAAATGAGGACAACAGGCAGAAACATAAATTCTGGCAGAACAAATGCAAGGCGACAATCAGGAAAGCAAAGCAAGACCTTGAGGAGTATATAGCTAAAAACACTTAAAGAAATAACAAGGATTTCTATAAAGTAGAAAGGCATCATTAAAGAAGAAACAGAGATTGCTGAGAGACTCAATGTATTCTTTATTTCAGTATTCACTGAAGAAGACAGAGACCACATGCCCCAAACAGAGCCTATCTTCATAGAGATGGAAACTGAAGAATTAAGCCAGATAGAAATAACCAGGGAGGAGGTCCTTGCATATCTTGTTAAACTAAATGCTAACAAATCACCAGGGCCAGATGGCATCTATCCACGAGTTCTCAGAACTAGGGGGCACTCCATGAAGGTGCTGCTGTAGGAGAGCCAACATGGCTTCTGCAAGGGCAAATCATGCCTCACTAAACTTTTGAATTCTTTGAGAGTGTCAACAAGTATGTGGATAAGGGAGATCCAGTTGACATTGTTCATCTGGACTTTCAGAAGGCTTTTGACAGGGTCCCACACCAAGGGCTCTTGAATAAATTTGCCAGTCATAAAATCAAGGGACAGATCTTGTCCTGGATTAGCAACTGGCTAAGGGACAGGAAACAGAGGGTAGCACTAAATGGAGACTTTTCCAAGTGGAGGGAGGTAAAGAGTGGGTTTTCCCAAAGTTCAGTACTGGGACCCCTGCTTTTCAGCCTCTTCATAAATGATCTAGAAGTAAGAGTAAATAGCAAGGTAGCCAAATTTGCCAACGACGCGAAATTATACAGGGTAGTAAAAACTGAGAGAGATTGTGAGGAGCTCCAGAGGGATCTCTTCACACTGGGGGAGTGGGCAAACCAGTGGCAAATGAGCGTCAACATTAGCAAGTGCAGCGTGATGCATGTTGGGGCAAAAAAAAACCAAACCCAATTATGTTTATAAACGGATGGAGTCTGAAATCTCTGCAACAAACCAGGAAAGGGACCTTGGTGTCCTGGTGGACAGCTCAAGGTGTCAACCTAGTGTGCCGCATCGGTAAAAAAAGCAAACTCAGTGCTAGGAATCATTAGGAAGGGTATAGAAAATAACTCAGCAAGTGTCATTTTGCCTCTTTATAAATCTATGGTGAGGGTCCCTTGTGTACAGTTCTGGTCACCATACCTCCAGAAGGATATTATGGAAATGGAAAAAGTGCAGAGGAGAGCAACCAAAATGATTAGGTGACTGGAACACCTTCCTTACTATCTGAGGCTGCAACGGCTGGGCCTCTTCACTTTTGAATGATGGCGCCTAAGAGTTGACCTGATCAAAGTTTATAAAATCATACCTGGTGTGGACGAAGTAGATGAGGAAAAACTGTTTTCCTTATTGCACAACACCAGAACTAGGGGGCACTCCATTAAACTTGTGGGTGCTAGATCTCAAACAAATAAGAGAAAGTGCTTTTTCACCATGAGGATCACTGGCCTGTGGAACTCCCTGCCAGAAGAAGCGGTGACGGGTGTCAGCCTTAACAGCATTGGATAAGTTCATGGAGAACAAGGGTATCAATGGCTCTCATTATGGATGCCTGAAGATGCCTCCATTTGCAGGGAATTTTAAGCAGGTGAAGACATCTGCTTGGGAATACCCTGAAGCAAATGGTGAGCCACTGTGTGAGACAGTATGCTTGACAGGATGGGCTGTGGCCTGTTCCAGCAAGGCTGTTCTTATGTTCTTATACACACTTCTCAGATGGCTCCTCAGATACACACATATATCTGGCACCGTCATACCAAAGACAAACATGTCCATATTTGTGCTGCCAGTTTAGGAGTTTGAGTAGAAAGAACTATCCACAAAGCATTTCTAAGTATTTGGGATTGTCCGTTTTATTGTGCCAAGACCTTGGATAATCTCACGTGGATGACTGAGAATCTTCACAGACATTTTTTATTTATTCTTAAAAATTGCTGATTCAGTGTTAAACTCCAGATGTTGTTTTGTATAGATAGCCATACAAAAATTTGGTTAAATCTGCATTAGTATAATAGCCGCACATATAACATGTGTCAGAAGTAAGCTTACATTTCTAGCCGTGTCAGTTTTAAACATGGAAAGAGGAGATAACTAATTTGGAGATTTCAAAACAGCAATGGTAGAGAAAAGGGGAGTAATTTACATTCCTTCTCCATTGACACCAATAAGTGTCATACAAAGTGGGAATACAAATTATCATGTACAATTTGATATATATATATTTACATTATTAATGCTTTGGTGAATCTCCAAAGCCACACAGATAGGTCTTCAGTTATGTGGTTACCCATTCTGTTAGATAACTATGTGCTATTTAGTCAAATGAATAAAAAATGCTGTCTATACTTTCTGAAATAGGAGCATCCAAAAGCAATCCGGCCAAATGTGGATAATTGACAGATGGAATGCAATAAAAAGAAGGATTCTGAAGAGGTGTTTTTAATGTCAATGAGGGTGGAAAATACATGAAAACACAGAGCTGAATTATCATCAGGTGGACATTAAGTGTCTTGAATACAGACAATGTTTGAATGACTAAATTTCCTTTTTCCTTGTGTGCTTGATTTTTCTTTTATAATAGATAATTGCAAACAATTGAGACTAAATTGCTTTTGTCTTCATGGTCTGCTCTTGATGTGGACGTTATACTAAGTTCTTGATATCATAACTGTCCTTCCTTAAAAGAAAGGCTAGTCCTGCAGGTCTAAGCTTCTACGTGCCCTCATTTTTCTTTCACACCAGTGCTTGCTTAAGTGTAGGAACAACATGTAGGAATGGGTTTAGAAATGGCCACACTGCATTCAAAATGCAACTGACCCAGAAATGATAGTTTTGCTGGGGGGGGGGCTTTGATAGACCAACCATATTCTTAACTAGTTAATCATCCTCTAATAGAATACATAGATAATTAACATCTCAGGCTGTCAGTGAACTTGGAAGGAATTAAATCATGGAGGAAGCCCATAGCCCCAGAGGAAGCCGGAGTGTGTGTCTTCTTGTCATTTTTTTCAGCTCATCTTAGTAGTTCCACTGCTAGAATATGTTGTCATGGCAACACCATCTCTTGCTTCATAGGAAAGATTAGCTCATACTGTGCAGTGGAGAGCATGTAGGGGAAGTCAAGTTAATCCCTGGGTGCACTGCAAGAAAAAGGTTGGACTTTGCCTGAGGGATGCTTTATCTGCTATGATAGAATTGGCCTGCCACAGACTTTGGTATTTAAGTTGAAGAGCAGAATTCACAGTACGAGTCAGCTCTTCCCAAGTGGAATATTGGATTGGTGGTTTACTTATGTCCTGTTGAAGAATGTCCCATGCCCAGAGTGAAATGTCATTAGACAGCTATGTTTGTTTTATCAGTATAGCCACAAGTTTCAGAGCTGTTTTAAATAGAGATCCAAAACTTTGATGCCATAAATAATACAAGGAGAACAATTATCCAGAACTATCCATTAGGTGTACATCAAAGTGTAGCATTGCTTTCCTAAGTGGCGGCAGTGATTAGCCTTGATTCAAACTGCAGTCAGTATTAGTGTATTAAATGCTTCAGTATATGAACTGAACCCTTGAAAACCCCTGAGATTCAGGAAGAGCAGGAAGCAAGAAGGCATGTAGAAACTTATTTGAGTCTACTGAAGCCATTACCACTTCCCACAGTGCTGAACAATCCATTTTGAACATGCAAGTTTAGGCATTATTTTAGTTTTGATTTATGATCTTCATTTAAAAACAGAGGAAATTGAATGATAAAAGATTTTTAAAAAATACAGCGTTTTTGTAATGCAATGCTATAAGTGAAACATTACTACATCTCTCCATTATATTAATGAAAGGGAGAAAAGCCAATATTTTAATTGTTCATATTCTTTTTGTTTGTATGATTTTTTTCATTGTTCCCAGAAGGAAATTAAATATTCTGGCAATGAACAAAAAACTTTCTAGAAAGGTTTGAAATCAATAAAATAAATTCACTTCTTTATTTTCAGTAAAGTAGACGAGGGGAGAAAACCACCAAGCATCACCCAAGTATTTGTCAGAAACTCCATTAAAAAGAGGAATATTTTGCAGATCATTATGGAGTGTGGGTGTAACAAGTTGAAATATTAATGAGCAAACACATTGGATATGAAAAGACTGAAATATGACGTCTGATCTTTATACTGAGGTTTACAAATTTTTCAGCATGGCAATACAGTAATCCCTTGTTTTAAGAGTGCCTTGTTTTAAGAGTGTTTTGGATGACAAGCAAAAATTTATTCTAAATTTTGCCTTGATTAACAAGCGGTGTCTTGATATACAAGCACTGGAGCAAATCACACGATCACAAGTGAGCATATGGTGTCTCTCCCTCTCTTCCTCTGCTGGATTGTGGGCCATTGTCTATAATGTTCCATATGAGGCAAGCCTCAAAAGCAGAGGTGGGGGGAGAGGAAGGAAAGTCTCCCTTGGACCAGCCATGAAGATTTTCAAAGGTGAATGCAAGTCAGGAGTTTGTTTTATTTTTCTTTATACAGTATATATATTTTTATTTAAGTTATTTTCAACATCCTTTCATATTTTTCAAACCATTTCTAGTCATAGGGAAGCTAGTCAAGTGTATATATGGCTACGTACGAATTGTGCTTTATTATTGTCATATTAAAATCACAGAGTAAATTTCAGTTATGAGTCCCAAGCAGAGCAGATTCCGCAGCCAGGTACTTAAACCATGGTGTGGATATGGACTTCTAGCCAACTTCTTTTGTGAGTTTTGGCATTTTGTGTATACAGTATGTGGTCTATGGGCCCCCAAAACGTATCATCTGAATTTCCATTATTTCTTATGGAAAAATCTGCTTCCATATAAGAGTGTTTTGGTTTACAAGCATTTTTCCTGAATGAATTATGCTTGTAAACCAAGGTATTACTGTATGCATTTATATTGGATTTAATTTATTTGGTAGAATTGAACAAGGGGGATACCCAGTGTGATACAGTGGATAGAGTGATAGAATGGGACTGTGGAAAACAGGGTTTGAATCCCCACTTGGCCATGGAAAGTCACTTGGAATGTGGAACTGGTAAAGCCACTCTTAAATTCATTTACTTTGAAACCCATGCTAAAATCACAAAGTAGGTTCTGACTTCATAATAATTATGATTGAACAAAATCAGAATCTGTTTTTGTGCGTATATACATAATTAGCAATAGTATGAATAATATTCATGGTGTCAAAAGCTGATGGAAGTAGAAACTGTCTTTTAATATTTCTAATTTTTTTACAGCAATAGGTTTACTCCATTTTCATGCAAAACAATTGAAAGTGTTGTGTAGCTACACTGTGACCATGCCATTTTGCCTTTGCAATGGTGAATGAGTTTAGAACTTTCTCAAGGGAAGTTATATACAGCCATACAGTAATTGTGTGATCACATTAGCTCTTTTCCCTTCAATCATTGATGGAACATAGATGAAATGGTTAAAAGTAGGAGGAATTTTTGTGCCTACTAATAGTTTCAATGGAAAACTGATCAAAAGTTTTCATCAAGAGCACTGTGTGTGTGTGTGTTGTGTTGTTATAGTCGTGACCGACTCTTCGTGACTCCATGTCCATGGAGTTTTCTTGGCAGGAACACTGGAGTGGGTTGCCAGTTTCTACTGCGGGTGCCTACAGCACCTGGTATTCCGTGGCTGACCCTGCTTAGCTTCCGATATCAGGCAAGATTGGATATGCTTAGGGCATCTAGGCAGCCATCAAGAGCACTAGTTAATTCATTTATCATGGAATTACTAAACCCATTTAAAAATACCATGAATGTAAGATCAGACATTAGAGATGGGCACGACTTAGCGGTATTTTCATTTTCGTTTTCGTTTTTTCGTTTTCGTTACGTAACGAAACGAAAACAAAAAACGGTTCAAAAATGGACCGAAAACGGAAACGAAACGACTAATTTTGAGCCAATTTTCGTTTTTCGTTACTGGAAAAACACATAATGGAGCTAAATGGGGAGAAACGAAAAATTTTTCGTTTTCGTTTTCGTTATGTAACGAAACGAAAACGAAAAATTTTGAAATTAGCTCACGAAAACGGGAACGAAACGAAACGGACCCTAGCCGAAAACGAAAACGAAAACGAAATTTTTTTTCTGAGTCGTGCCCATCTCTATCAGACATTAACACCAAACATCAACAGTGAGAAACTCTGTAATACTGTTGAATCTAGCCATATCCATGGGAGCTCCTTCCTCCATCCCTGGATTCATAGACAACATCAAAGTGGTCTGGGTATGCATTCTTGGACCCTTTAATTAATATTACTGCTTGGGTCCTGAATCCCTTTCCCCTAACAGAATTCCCTGAGTCTGCCAGCACTGTGGAGCTGTTGCATCCTTCTGCTATTAAAGTGTAAAAGATGAAGAGCATCTCAGAAAGAAATGGCTGGCAACACAATTAGCTTTAAAATAGTTAAAACATAGTGATTCTAACATAGGCTGTAAAAAGTATTTCACTTAAAGGCCTATATCTGCTTCCACACATTAATTAGTGTCAGTCACTCCAGAACTTATTTTTTTAAAACAATCTGAACATCCAGAAAATGAAGAAACTTGGTTATTTTGATACATTTATACTGAGAATTTGCAGAGACAGAATTGGCATTGCTTGCACTTGGGGGAACAACAAGTCCCTATACAGTATATCTTGCAAATCGTCTCTGGATAATAATGAGTGTGCATTTTAGAAGGTCCTAACCAATATTAATCTGTGCTATTACATTTGGGCCTTCAATATAGTAAGCCAGTATAGAACACCCAATGAATGAAGCAAATCAGATTACCATTGTTCATTCTTATAATTAATTGCACCATCCTACAGTTTAAGCATCTGTAGCATGACTGAAAAAGATTTGGCCAGGGCTGAGGTGTAAACATGCACAACATTTTCATCTACCATAGATGACTCATGTGGTACCCTCCTCCTGCTTGGCCTACGAGCTACCCCACCTTCTACTTCAGAGTTTTAATCCCACCAAGAGAAAGAATCAATGGTCTTGTAGAGCAAACATCTCAAATGAGGTAGGCTATTTCTTTACAGTACTCACTATCATCTCTATAACTACCTAAATGAATGTATATCATAAGAAAACAGCATCCAGCAGGAGGGGGGGAAAGCCATATATACCAATGACTAAATTCATTTCTTTCAGTCTAGATATTAATATCAGGAACATCCACATCTGACATACTACTGTATACTGCTTGCCTTCAATCATGTACTATTTTTTTCTGGATATTAATTTATCTATAGCAACGTGTCTGAGAGCTTTAATATTCACTTCAATGATTGTATCTTGTGAATGTTTTTTCCTATAATTAAGATAACTTTTTAATTACAGAGAATCTTCATGTTTGTTAGAATCTCTTAATTTCAGAACTGATGTACTGATTCAAATATTTTGTTATTCAGCCAATATATACTTGTATATACACACATTTGTTTATACTTGGCATTTTTATTCAGATCAAAAGCAAACTTCACAATTAAAATTCTGCATAAGTAAGAAATGATTTAACCCATGAATGTTTCTTTAGTGTTTTAATAACCAATATTTACTTGAGCTGTGTCAATATTAATCCCATCAAAATCTTGCCATGTGCATAGGGATGTATGTCTCAATTTTCCTGATTTGGAATATATAGCTACTCTCTTGAGTGTGATTGTTCATGATGCCTTCTTGAATGCATCAGTCTTTGGTCTGGGCTGCAGAGGTGCCTAGCAGATACAGAATGAAGCTTTAAGAACAAATCTTAAACTACACAACTGCATGTTCTCAATTCACAGGTCATGTCCATATTCATCATAATTATAAAAGTCCATATACCACACTGATATAAAGAAGTAGTATTGTTTCTCAGAAAACGATACAACATGAATAGATATCTATTCATGTTGTATCTTTTTCTGAGAAACAATACTACTACTTAATACAAATTAAATTTGCTTTCAGTTGTAAAAATATAAGTTGTAAAAATAAAATAAATAAATAAATAAGAGGTACCACCAGTTATATATATAAAATACTTTACAGTGGTGCCTCTTAAAACAAATTTAATTCATTCTACAGGTCAATTTGTTTTAAGAAACTTGTTTTATGAAACATGGTTTCCCCATAGGAATGCATTGAAAATTGATTAATCCATCCTGGAGGATATAGGTCACTTTGTTTTATGAAAATTTTGTCTTACGAAACACGGTTTCCCATAGGAATGCATTGGGAATGGATTAATCTGTTCCGGAGGCTAGGATAAAGACAAAAATAACCAGTTTTTTTTTCCCTGGGTACATGCACAATGTTTTTTTGTCTTGTGAAGCATCCCATAGGGAATTTTTTGCGATGCGAAGCATGCCTATTACTGGAAATGTTTTTGTTCCTACAAGTTTTTTGTCTTACGAGGCATTTTGTCTTAAGAGGTACCACTGTATTTCTAAATCACAACAGGAGCCAACTTTTCAAAACATAATTGAACACAACTGAAATATATAGGATATAAATTCCATGCATGTATTATGCAACTCTTGTTACACTGAAACAATGTTCCATACTCTTGGTTGCTAAGGGCCTTGGCAATTAGTTTTCATTAGCTTTCATGACTGAAATAAAAAAATAAACACCTACCTTCTATAATGTGTTTTTCACTTTACATTTTTACATTTTAAAACATGTAAATTCATAGCATGGACTACTTTAGGCATAAACGTTTGGTAATTGGTATCATAAGAATAAGCCTAGCCTGCTCTTACACTCACAAATTGCCCACTTCCTTCCTCCATGCCAGTAGTGCTGCCTTTACTTACTTTTTCTTTTAATCACAGCTTGTCATGTTGCTTGGACAAAACAAATTGCAGTTAATGTAACTGTAGTTTGTTTGAAACAAGTCAGCTTTGGGTTCTGCGAGTGACTAATGTCAACACATAGCAGTTCAGAACAGCAACAGTTTATAGTTGTACTGTGTGCTGAAATCCAGTAAACCTAAAATAGAAACTGAAACTTCCACTATTTTCAATGTAAGAGTGCCAAATGATGACAGGGGAGAGGAAAATCGGATAAACCTATGGCTTATTATAGCTTGCTCTTGTAAGGCTAAACTATGTTCTATGTCTGAACTTGACTATTGTTAAAGCCAGTTAATTTCCCGTGAAAATTATAAGCACAATGTGTGGAGAATATGCTATTTGGAACTGTGATAAAATAAAAAGCTATTAGGATTGGCCACAAATATCCAGGAATGTCTATTGCAAAATTACAAACACAGTGACTCCATTTTTTAAAGTAGAGAACCACTAAGGGATAGTATCAGTGTATTGAATTCTAAAAAATCTTTTTTATACAATCTGTTCAGTTTGGGAGTACAGTCTGGGAAATATGAGGAAAACAGATCTTTGAAAAAGTTGTTTTTCATCATAAAGAAACCAAATGGCCCAGAATGAGATTTATTAAAATGTGTGAATTGGTTACCTTGGTAACACCTAGAGTAAAAAACTATTTTACAGTATATCCATGCTTTATGATTATATATGACTACATTTAAGTGGAGACAATACAGGGCTTACAACAATATTTTTTCACAAGTAAGTATACAGTGAGTATACACTACAGTATGTACATGGCTTGGAGTGCCTGGGGCCGGCTTCAAGTGGTCTTCCAGATACAACCTTTCCTGGACAGGCATAACCTGGTTAGATTATCGCAGTGTACTCTATATGGGGCTATCCCTGAAGAAGACACGGATAGTGCTGCAAATGCATTGTGTTGCAGCTAGAATACTAACAGGAACAGCCACCTAGAGTGGCTAGATGGCTAGATGGGTGAGCTATAAATTTAATAAATAAATAAATAAATATTCCAGAAGTCACATGATACTGGTTCTGAAGGATATGTACTGGCTACCAATATGCTTCTAGCTTGAGTTCAAGGTATTGACAATGATTTATAAAACACCTTGGGATCTGGACATTTAAAGGAGTACTAATTTCTCTATAATAATCTGCCTATCATTAAGATCTGCTGGGGAGGCCATTTTCTGTCTCTCATCATTGACAAGCCGTTCCATTGTGGGAGTATTCTTCCACCAGGAAAAAAGAACCTTTGAATCCAAACCCATATATTTTAGTGTCTATAACACCGAAGAACTGTAATTTATAACACTCAATGATTGTTGATATGCATTAGGGACCCATTAAAGTATTTAGCTTGGCTTAAGCAATTGAATCTTTGATTACATCATAAACTGATTTTCTCTTGCAGAAATTTCATGTACTGCACTTAAGGTGAGTTACTAGGGACTAGCAAAGAGACAAACAATTTCAGTTATATTCTTAGCAACTCTATGCAAAATGCATGTGCATGTCTATGTGTGTTCTGTTTCAGTAGAGATGGTGTTGACGGCATGCCATTGAAAATCTGTAAATTCATGTGTTCCACAGATGATTCAGCTGCAGAAAGTTTTAATGGCAATGAGACAGCAGGACACGGTTCCAACGCTTCAGGGGGAACACACTGCAGGGAAGCAATAGAAGCAAACAGTAATGGCAAAACAACCCTCGAACCTAATGAACAACCTCTGAACCTGAGTGACAGCCCCTTTTCTGCTCAGCTTGCTTCAGAATACAGGTTAGATGACCAAAGCAGTGATGGAAAGAACAAGTACAAGAACATCCTAATATCTGATCTTAAAATGGAGCAAGAGGCAAAAGAAAATGGAAGCAAGGTAAGATGCTTCCATGTTCACAAGATATTAACAAAAGTACAGTTTAGGAAAGTAGCAATTTTACTGCAGTGGCAGAAGGACTTTTCATGAAAGGTTAGTACCTACTTGTCTCTGCTTCTTGATGCAAATAGTGCATATTAGTATGTATACAGTATTTTTAGAATAACAATACCATTATTTTAACGTCAGAAACAATTTTTTCAGGTTTTTGGTTCTTGGTTCTCAAAAACTTTTGGACAAAACCTCTGGCATCTTCCTGTTGAAGATTATTCATGTAGCACGTACCGTTATGCAAGATAGAGAGATATTCTTTTTATTTTAAGTTAGTATTAAAGTTATTCGCTGTAATTTATATCCCTGCATGTGCATGTTTGAATTCAAACTGACAAATTGCTTTAAGAAGCTGAAAATTCTGTTGTATTATTTTGGATGTAATACAGTGGCCATGTGTAGACCAAACAGGAAGATTAGATAGCTAGAATGATGGAGTCATTTATTTTCTATGGGCACTGTAAATAGAATGGAAATATGATTTAATCTAAAAAGATTTTTTCAATGATACATCTGCAGTTATTCCAGACAACAACCCTTTCTTAATCTAACATGTCCCATTGGATAGCATTGGATACTGTTGGACATAGGGGTGGTAGAAACAATATTGATATTTAAATACCAGTGGTAAAACACTACAAGAAATGTATAAATGTTCTGAATGTTCTGTTGTTTCTCCACAGTTGGAAAATTTATTTAAAAAAATTGAATCCTCAGAACTTTTTCAGTGTTTGTGCTGACTGATGAATGATGATGATCATCATCATTTTAAAACTTCAGAGTCTGAAGACACTCTATGGATCATCAAGTTCAACCTCTGTCAAGGAAGCACAGTGGAGAAAAATATAAATATATCAGAAATAGATACAAATAGAACAAAACACAAAATGAACACAAAATGAGAAATGGAAATATATTTTTCCTATATTTTTCAACATTAGCACAAGGGGAAAAACTGATTTTATAGGTATTTTGAAATGGACATGACATCTGTTAAGAAGAGAAACATACATGCTTTCCTAAAACTGGACATGCTCAAAGAGTCCTGTTAACATAATACAGACACTCTGTTAATGAAAGGAAAGCACTTTCTTCACTAGCTTCTGGTTCTTTTGCTCCAACAATCTTTCTATAAACAAACATCTGACATTGATAGGTATTAGCATACGCTTTGCCTGGAGGTATGTTTCAGCCGCTCCCATTAATCAGTAGCATTATTATTATTTAATGTTATTGAACTGCACTTAAAACAATTATCTCAACGTCTTGAATCATTGGTCCATAATTCATTTACAAAATGGGTTGCCAAAGTTTCAGTCCAACTACATCTGAACTCTTCCCCTTACCTGATAAAGAATTATAAAGGAAATTAAACATCAGTTCACATCCTGTCATGATTCTCACTTGGTTGTCTTGGATAGATCACTTCCAGGGATTTAGTGGTGAAATAATGAGATATTTCTGGTGCTGTTACTGTGTTGTGATCTTTTTACGTATAATATAATACTTGGGGTTTTGCATATTTAAAAAATGAGTATTTTGCAACAATCCAGTTTTCTGGATAAACCTGGGTATCAGTGTGTAGCACTGAAGAATTTCATCACAATATTATTTGGGGGTCTATGTGTGGAATGCTAGACTCCCACTAGACATGAGGCATCAGCCTGGCCAGAGTCCCAATTGATTTCCACTATCATAAGCAGATTACAAAGATACTTTGAGATGAAAAGACAACCCTAGAGGACTGGCTCTTCAGTGAGATCAATGAGACCTATTATACATTTACAAATTACAAATTACTACTAGAGGTGTTATCAGCATCTTGATATTCCAAGCCTCATAAAAATTGGCATGCCTGTTCTTGTTACAGCTAAACTGCATAACTTGGAAATTTTGAGCAATGTAATAAGATAATACTAACTCATCATTTCAAATAGCAGCAGCATAGAGTGGGAAGTCAGCTTTCTGTAGAATTGCTAGATCCCAGGGCACCATCTTGGAGTCTCAGGGGAAATGTTACTATGCTTTCTAGGTGAGGAAACAAATGTAAGAGTAACAGGGGCCAGAGAAGGGCAAAGTACTATCTCTGTGTGAGAGAACGGGCTTTAAAGTCTGAGCACTCATCCTCATCTGGTGCCAAGTCTGTTTGGCTTGGTGTGAAAGTGTTTGTGTGTCACTTTTTGTCATCAGGCCAAAGAGCTAGGAACAAGAACAGGGGGACTAGAAACAGAGCTGAGGGGTGAAACACATGAGCCTATTATAGATGCCCTAAGCACATCCAAGCTCGCCTGATTTCGGAAGCAAAGCAGGTCAGGCATGGGCGACCACCAGGGAATACCAGGTGCTGTAGGTGCTTGGAGTAGTATTCCTCCAGTATTCCTGCCAAGAAAACTCCATGGACATGGAGTCACGAAGGGTCAGTCACAACTGTAACAACACAACACACACACACACACACACACACACACACACACACACAGAGAGAGAGAGAGAGAGAGAGAGAGAGAGAGAGAGAGAGAGAGAGGAATCCAAATGCCATCATTTATGAGGTTCCCTATTGCATAAGCCAAAGAAAACTCCATGGACATGGGGTCACGAAGAGTCGGTCATAACCATAATGATACAACACACACACACAAGCAATCTCAGGAGCCTTGTGGAGTAGTGGTTAAATGCCTGTACTGCAGCTAAAAACTGTGCTCACGACCTGGGATTCAGTCCTAGATAGCCGGCTCATGGTTGACTCTGCCTTCCATCCTTCCGAGGTTGGTAAAATGAGTACCCAGCTCACTGGAGGGGCGGGCAATGTGTTTCACACATTAAAACAAAACATTTCAATCGGGAGGGGGCAATGTGTTTCACACATCAAAATGAAACATTTCAATCTCTCAAGAAAAAGAAGTCCAGTTGCCACGACTGAACTTCCAGATAAACTCAACTGGATGAGTGAGAATCTTTACAGACATACCCCTTTTCTCTTATTTAATCTCATAGCTAACAGTTGCTTTTCTCCACCTTGGCTCTTTGCTACCTAGCATAGATATCCCAAGCCAGCTCACAAAAGGAAAATTAAGCAAAGCAATGATACCAAAGAGGGCAAAGTTATCAATTGCTACTAAATAGGTCTTGCTTGATCTCAACCCTTCTCCTTCATTCTAGTGTGCTTTTCCATATTGGATGGTGGCAAACAGGAGTAGCAAAATACTATTACACTCAAATGTTGCCTCACTTTGTTATGGTATAAATAGAGTGGGGCCGCCCCCACTCCCCACAGCCTGACCTGTCAAAAAACCCCACCTGAGAGGCAGGGGTGGCAAGGGAGAACGAACTGTTTCATTTCAACAGTAACATATGGTGTTTTGTTTCATTTTGTAAGTGTGTCGTTTTTCATTTTGCACCCATCTCTAATCTGAAGCTCTTCCTCGCACCCCCTATCTGCCTTCACTCCAGCTGTCTCCTCACAACTTCTAGTCTCTTGTCTGCTATCTCTTCTCAAGAGGCTTGTCCAGGGAGTGGAGGTGGATGTGGGGAGAGTTACTTCTTGGTCTTTTTAGAAAACCTCTCCTATTGCAAAGTACCTTGTTGCTTTGCAATGGAAAAGGGGAGGAGGAGAGAAACCTCTGAATTGCACCACTGTTTTTTTAAAATAAAAAGATGGATCACATCAGAGAAAATAATGCTAACATTAAAACAATTGGGAACATTCATGTTGGTATATATAGTATGCATATATGAGGTATGAAGGGAATTGATAGAACTGGGGGGGGGTAATTTAGCTCATGTAATCAGACCTTTGTTATGGTAAAGTAAGTCATAACTGGAATATATTTGAATCACAGGAATGAATTGAGCCATTTACCAAATCACCACTGGTTAAATAGGCTTATTCTAGTGCATTTTAGCTTTCTAACATACAGGATTTTGGCCTATACAGTATGTTCAGGGAAAATAAACTAGTTTAGCAACACATCTGAATTCATCTAGTCACAACAAGCAGAGGAAAATATCAGGACGGTTACTGGGATGAAGCCCAAGTTATATTCTCTATCTGATTTATTTTTACTGGGCTTTTACAGAAATGCAGACATTTTCTAAGTCTCACTGTACAGAAGTGGGGCAAAAGGGGGGTTGTATTAGGGCAGCAGAACCTAGATTTGTAAATCATGTTTTAAATCTGTTTATTTAATTACTTTTATAATTTATATAGTATACTTTATCTTGTTGACTCTCCATGCAAATTCTTCCATACGAGCAGGAAACTATTGAAATAAACAAAGCACTTATTTGCATTTAGTAGTAAGTGCACATAGGTCTGATTTTTCTCATGCATGGCCATTACTGTTATTTGTAAGAAATGTCTTGTCATATTTGCTTATGCATACTCATCTCCATAATAACAGTAAATTAAATTTAGGTTTAGAGCAAGCAGAGATGAATTTTTAAGTGATTGTTTTGTCTGCTGCAACAGTAGATATTTTTATACAATTCTAAAAACTGCATCAACTATCCAGCTATAAATTACTCTCATCTGCCATAATTTGGTACAAAATCATGCATCTTCCATGAGAATGAGCAAAATTATTTTATCCCCATTCCAAACATAAAACCCCTGCAGCTGCCATCGAACTATAATTTTGGGCCGGATGAATTCTTATAATTGTTTGCATTTTCCAAGGATAATTTCTTTTGATCCTTTCTTTCATATCAGTTTATGCATATTTTTTAAAGTGCATATTTTGTATAATTGAAAAATCTAACCTTTTTGCACATGTTTTCGTTTGAGTACATATTTTCCTAAGCAAATTCTACTAATGTACACATTTTCTACATGTACAGTATTTTCTGAGTGCTGTTTCCTTTAATATACTATACATGTTTTGCACACTTTTTTAATATCAGAGAACTGCATCGCAAAATTTGGAGAAGACCAACAAAGGATATCTGCCTTCTAGTTCATGCCATCCAATGGGGAGTTTGAATGATGTTAAATGTATTAAACTATCTTCCTCCTCAACCCTAATCCCACCTCTGTTGGGAAATTGCTTCCTTGCATTATAGTCCCTGTTGGGCCCTTTCCTCATTAAATCTAGGCAATCTCAATTCAGCTTGACTAAAAGCTAAACCCTGCTACTTATAACTTAAGCAAACCGAGTGCATTTGCATAGTTTTTCTTTTCTGCATTTTTACTAATATACATACATATTCTGGAGTGGCTAGTGATGTCAAGGAGGAAGAATATGTTTTTCTTATTCTTACTCTTATTGATGTTATATTCTGTTTGAGCAGATGTACTACAGGCAGTTTGCAGCTTGCAGTCTCTCCACAGCCATAATTAAAATAAGTCGTGGCAGTATTCAGATGCAAGTAAAACTGGGTGAAATTATTTCATTTTTTTCTGAGATGAAGTAGTGATAGTGAAGAAACAATTTATGGAAAAAAGACACTTGTGCTGAACAATAATGAGATCCCTGCCCACTTACAGATCTATCCAAGGCCTTTTAGAAATCTGTACAGTACTTAATTTACTATGGGAATTGAACATGACTGAACATCTGGCTTATCAAAACCGTGGCAATGTTTTTCAAAAGGGCAAAACTGTCATCAGATAGACAACAACCCAACAACTGATTACTTGTTAATCAGAAGGGCTGGAAACCCTAGGTCTAGGTTTGAAAGGATCTAGAAAAAGATCTGAAGAATGAAATTTGCTCACAGTCCCTATTTCTTTTCCTTAGCTAGTATTTATTTATTATTTATTTATTATTTACACTTATATACCGCCCCATTCCCACAATGGGGACTCTGGGCGGTGCACAACATCTGAATAAAACAAATAAAAATCATTTCCGAACGACAATTAACAAACCAACACTGTCCAAGAGTAATAAGGCGGGACTAAAAAAAAAACAAAACAAAAAAAAAAACATCGGACTGGGTCCTTACACATCGCCGTAAGCTTCCTGGAAGAGCAAGGTCTTAAGACTCCTCTTAAAAGCTGCCAGCGATGGAGCCCGCCGCAGGTCACTGGGAAGTTTATTCCACATGAATGGAGCCACCACCGAGAAGGCCCGTCCACGAGTACCAGCCTTACGAGCCTCCCTCGGGGTGACCGTCCTCAGTGAAAAGGCCTCCGAAGCGCGGCTGGGTCGAGCCGAAGCTGATTGTCGGGGAAGACGCTCCGCCAAATAAGCCGGGGCCAAGCCATGGAGGGTTTTGTAAGCCAAAACCAACACCTTGAACCTTATTCGGGAGGCAACGGGTAACCAGTGCAAGCGAGCCAGGATGGGGGTGGCGCGGTCATAACGGCGCGCACCAACCACCAGCCTGGCCGCCGCATTCTGGACCCGCTGCAATCGCCGAACAAGGTTCAAGGGAAGCCCCATGTAGAGAGCGTTGCAATAATCCAGCCTCGACATGACCAGTGCCTGTACCACAGTCCTCAAGGAGCCCTCATCGAGGTACGGGCGAATCTGGGCGATAAGCCTAAGGTGGTAAAAGGCTGACCTGACCACGGCTGACACCTGAGGTTCCAGGGTCAGATCCGGGTCCAGGACAACGCCCAGATTCCTCACTCTTTGCGCCAGCTGGAGGGCGGACCCACCCAGACTGGGAAGAGGGCCACAGTACCCCTCCGACGAGCCCCCGAAGAACATAACCTCGGTCTTGCCTGGGTTGAGCCTGAGCCTGTGGGTCCTGGTCCAGTCCAGCACCGCAGCCAGACAACGATCAAGGGTCCTAACGGCCTCCACTGCACAGGTGGAAAAGGAGAGATAGAGCTGCGTGTCATCAGCGTACTGATGACAGCAGACTCCATAACTCCGGATGATCTCAGCCAGCGGCTTCATATAGATGTTAAAGAGCATTGGGGAGAGTGACGACCCCTGAGGCACCCCACAAGAGAGTGTCCAGGGAGCCGACAACTCACCCCCCAAGCTCACTCGCTGGATGCGGCCCCCAAGGAAGGACCGGAGCCAGGCCAAGGCCTGACCACCGATCCCAACCTCCGAGAGCCGCTCCAGCAAGATACCGTGGTCGACGGTATCGAAGGCCGCTGACAGGTCGAGAAGGACCAGCAGGGTAGAGCAACCCCTGTCAGCCCTCCTCAACAGATCATCATGCAGCGCGACCAGGGCCGTTTCGGTCCCATGACGCGGCCTGAACCCGGACTGGAAGGGATCCAGGACATGGTTCTCCTCCAGGAACGACTGGAGACGCAGGGCGGCGACTCGCTCAATCACCTTGCCCAAAAAGGGAACATTGGCTATGGGACGATAGTTGGACAAATCGTCCACAGCCAAGCCGGGTCTTTTAATAATGGGCTTCACCACCGTCTCCTTCAGAAGACTAGGAAAAATCCCGTCTCTGAAGGAGGCCGAAGCAATCAGTGAAGCCCATTTCGGCATGCTCCCCCCTGCGGTCTTAATCAGCCAGGAAGGGCAAGGGTCGAACGGAGAAGCCGCAGGCCTGCAATGTCCCAGCGCCCTGGAGGCATCCACCGGTGTAACAGGCCCAAACTCAACAAACCGAGGCGACCGAGGCGGCCCGACACTAGCCACGACAGGGGCCGGATCAGAGCAACCGGCGTCCAGCTCGGAACGGATGGCCTCTATCTTAGATTTAAAATGGGCTGCAAATGACTCACTAGTGAAATCACTAGGAGGAGGCCCCGGCGGAGCGGGATTGGTGAGGTCTCGGAACACACAGAATAATTCTGCTTGACGGTTCGAGGCCTCACCAATTCTCAGGGCGGCAAAAGATCTCCTAGCCGCCCTTATCGCGCGAGAATAGCGACCGTTCAACGCCTTAACCGCAGCCCAATTCTGAGCCGTCCGAGCGTTCCGCCATCTGCTCTCCAGCCGTCTCCGCTCCTGCTTCATCGCCCGTAACTCCTCGGTAAACCAAGGAGACGAACGGGCTCGGCATCGGATCAGGCGCTTGGGGGCGATCCGGTCAACAACCCCAGCCACCTCCTCAAACCACCGTTGGGCTAGGGAGTCGGCCGGATCGTCATCCAAACCGTCTGGAACATCCCCGAGGGCCTCCGAGAACCGCACAGGGTCCAGGAGCCCCCGGGGATGTGCCCAGATGGACGGGCCCGGCTCCCCGCGGGGCGGGGTGGCTACCGCAAGAGTAGTCTCCCATGTAACTCTGCTAAGGTAAACAGGGATCACAAGAGGAGCTTACAGTTCTAGCTGATTTATAAAACAAAACAAAACACAGAAATATCCCAAGATAATATAAATACATCAGAATTGTCCCAATGTTGTTATTTAACTTGCTACTGTTGGCTTAGTATGCGAATATTGGAAAAGCTCTGCTAATAGAGAGGTGCATTATCTTAAACAGGAGAACTGTAATTCTCATTTTTATGAAATATGGTACCAGTTTTATCAACTATGTAAATACTAGTACTCATGCACTATCACCTCCCACTGTTCATGTATTCTGGCAAAATCTAACTGATGAGTTAATAACCTATTTTATCTTAATATGATCAGCAATTGGTTTGTTTTATGTTTCTGTTTCTTTGCTTTTTATTACACATGTGGACGTTAAGCATTCATTGTATTATTTGTCGTGTAACACCGTTTCTCCATCGTGGCCTTCATGAAGCCACACAGATGGGTTTCCCGATGTGCATGCGCAAGGCTCCAGAACTTCCTAGCCACAAAAAGGTCTACTCCCTCTCCTACTGTGCATGAGTAGGAGCCTTCCCGCCCAAATGCCTCAGTTCCCTCTAACCACAGCATTAGAAGGTACACTCCTGTTAGTCTTCTGCATCTTCAAACTCTTTGAGATATTTCTGTGGAAAATTATATTTTATGGCATTTTTGCCTCCCTTCATGCGTTGTACGATGCGTTCAGGGAAAATTCCCTACATAGGTGGTCACGCTGAATGCCTCTATTGTCTCGAGGAAGGACTTCAGCCTGAGACTTGTGAGTTTTGCTAATGTTTCAGCACTCAAGTGGTAAAGAACTGTTGAAACCATCTCAACCCTTATTTTTTAGAAAAGGCTTTGAGCCCTCAAATGGATCGACCTCAATCATTCATGTCCTTGCCAGCTTCTCAGGCTTTGAAAAAGCCCTGAAAGCCTGCTTGCAAGGACCTTTGTCCTATCCTAGATCTCAGACACTTAAAACAAATTTTTGATCCACGAGAAATTCAGGATGGTCACCCTAGAAAAGATACTTCCCTTTCTCCGCAAAGGGGATTGGTTTGGTGTGCTAGACCTCAAGGATGCTTACTTTCACATTTCAATCCACCCAGCATTCAGAAAATCTCTTCACTTCGCCATCGGAGCTCAGACTTACCAATTCCGTGCTCTACCCTTTGGATTGGCGACAGCACCCTGTGTTTTCACCAAATGTATGGCCGCAGTTTCAGCTTACCTGAGGACTTGCAGAATTTCAATTTTCCCATACCAAGATGATTGGCTTGTGCTGCTCAGTCCCAAAGAAAAAGCTCAAAAAGACACCCATTCTGTCTTATACACTCTAGATACCCTTGGCCTCCACATAAACACCAAAAAGTCTCAGCTGTTCCCAGTTCAAAGATTAACTTAAGGTACATAGGGGCTGCGTTAGATTCATCACTAGCAAGGGCCTTTCCACCCTTGAATTCCTTGCAGGACATTGCGGATCAGGTCCATCTTTTTCAACTGGACAATCTATTGTCTGCTGTAATGGCTCAATGACTTTTGGGGCTAAAGGACTGCATCAGTCCTTCCACATGCCCACTTAAAGCTCTGATCTCTTCAGGCCTGGTTTCTTTCTCTGTTCCATCCTCTAAATGACCATCCATTGAAATAACTGCTAGTCACTCTGGAACTAGCAGAGCAACTGCAGTGGTGGAGCAAAAGGCAAAACCTTCTCATAGGTCGACCATTTCGGCCCCTTTGCCCTACTGCCCTACAGGTTACCATGGACACAAGCCTAGAAGGCTGGGGAGCTGTTTGTGGACACCTTACCATCAACAACACATGGTCAGCAATGGAGATATTATTACACATCAGTCAGATAGTTCCTCTAGCGGTGTTCAAAGCATTCCTCCATCACCTCTCCGGCAATGTAGTACAAGTGGTCACCGACAACATGACCACCATGTACTACATTAACAAACAGGGCGGTATTCACTCTATGCATTTCCGGCTGTTCGCTGTTGAATTCTGGGAATGCTGCATGCAGCATTACATTTTCCCCATTGTTGTGTACATCCCAGGACCAGAAAATGTCATCGCCAATCTCCTCAGCAGAATGTCTACAACATCCCACAAGTGGTAACTTCACCACAATGCTTTTCAGTTGATTCATCAATGGGGAATCCCAAAGATAGACCTTTTTGCCACGCAAATGAACACCGAAATGCATCACGTTCTGTTCACGGGCAGGAAGAGGTCTCCGATCGAAGGGGGATGCCTTCATGTTCCGGTGGGGATGTCGTCAGCTTTATGCCTTTTCTCCGGTTCGCCTTCTACTGAAGGTCATTATCAAGAAAGCCCATGGCAGGGCTAATGTCATCTTAGATGCTCCCTGGTGGCTGCGACAACCGTGGTTCGCACCTCTGTTGAACATAGCCTTGGACTATTTCAAGCGACCACCCAGAGGGAAGGTCAGATTCTACACTTGGATTTAGATCGATTACACATGAGGGCTTGGAGAATTCCCAGTGATTGACAGTATCATTACTGCTGCCCATAAGCCATCTACAATACAGTTATATTCTTACAAATGGCAGACGTTTACATCCTATGCCGTAGAAAAAGTTTTTTTGCCTATTTCTCCTTCTCTGCCTAATGTTCTCTGCCTAATGTTGGATCCACCTCAAGACATCAGGCCTTACTATGTCTTCTTTAAAAGTACATTTATCGGCTATTATTGTTCATCTGCCAAATGGCAGTCCGGCATCTGCTTTTCTTCATCACCCTACACTCAAGCAATTTCTCAAGGGTAAGAATTTCAGTGGTCTCTGTCCCTTGTTCTTCAGAATCTGATGCGTCCTCCATTTCAGCCTTAGACTTCTGTCCTTTAAAACAATCTTTTTAATGGCTATTACTTCAGTCAGAATGTCATCTGAGCTTTGTAGCCTGCATACTGTAATAAAAACTGTATACCACCCAGAGACTACTTGAAGTGGTATGGGGCGGTATATAAGCAGAACACTTTGCTTTGTGCCCATATGTATTTCCAACCAATGTCCAAGGGCCGGTTCCTATCTGTCTACCCATGTTTCCCATCCATCCATCAATTACCATTCTCTTTTCCAAGAAACTTTATGAAACCTTCAAGTACAGTAGGTATCATTAGAAATGGGGGGGGGGGATTAAAGGATTAAAAACTAACTATGCAAAACAAAAAGACAGTCATAGGCCTTGGCAACACCTTGAAGAGATGAAGTTTGCAATGGGATTTATCCTCTCTAGTTAGCCCAATGACCTCAGAGGAATTTGCTTTTGAAAATATATGAATAAAGTTGTGCTCCTATTGCACAGCCAGTGCCTTTTGGGAAATTACACAAATGCCTCTATTACTATAATGTTCTTTTCAATGCCCATCAGTGATTTCTAGTAATAATGAATAAGGTGTAAATATATTTTTAAAAAATAATATTTTGGCCAATGGAAAAAAGTACAGAAATAAAGAGTACAATTTCAAAAGATAAATTGCCCTGAGGAAAAATATGTGACCATAGAGCCATTCATCTCACTTAAAATTATAAAAATGTAAAGGGATTTTAAAAAGAATATAATCCAGAAGAGAAAATGTGTAGAATTTAAATTGCTTTCTTTACTGCTATGTACAAGTTTAAAATAAGACTAATGGTTTTGATTTTTTAAAATTCACTAATAGCATGGAACAGTTGGCTTTGAGCTTTGCTGCAGACATAATTTCATTCAGTCTGTATTGAACTACTTAAGGAGAAAAACTTTACGCTTTTGGGGTCCAACCACCAAGAAACTCTCTCTTGATGACTATCAGAAAATTAATAGCACAGATAGTGATAGGTGGATACTTTCTACTCCTAACATTCAACAAGCAATTGACCGTGTACAAAGAGAGAACCAGAGAACAGGCAGATTGATTTTCTTTTCTTTTGCTTGCCAAGCAGTGTTCAAATAAAACAGTATAGGTGGAAGTGTTTGGCTGAAGAATACATACGGTTTTACCATTTATTGTTGAACACCCATAGGCAAGCAAATATTTTGCAATTAACTTATACCACATAGAGCAGGCATGTCCAAACTTTGGCCCTCCTGATGTTTTGGACCACAACTCCCAGAATTCCAAGCCTGTATTTCCGATGGCAAAGGACTGTGGGAGTTGTGGTCCAAAACATCTGGAGGGCCGAAGTTTGAACATGCCTGACATAGAGTATAGGCTTGCTTGGACGCTGCCTGCCTGAAGAGAAAGTGCTTCTAAACAAACTGGGATTTAAACTGTGATTTAAAAAATCACTTCCAAAACTTTTTTTGGGAAGCATTAAACCATGGCTTCTAGTTTACATGTGATGAGTGACAGGTACCATCAGGGTTGCCTTCAAAGTATGTTCAAAAATTTCAGCCAGTTCAAAATGCTGCAACTGAACTGGTGACCAGTTTGTGCTTTTTACAACAGCATAATAAGTTAAACCTATCTGTTTTCCAAGGCACAATTCAAAGTGCAGTTGATGTCCTAAGATGCCCTATTCAACTTGGGGCCAGTATGTTTAAAATATTCCCTCCCCCACATCCAAGTTGGCTGAGGCTTTGAGATCTTTGAGGAAGATCCTTCTCTGTATAATTTCACCCTCCCACTTCTTGCCAGGGAAACTAATTGTCAGTGACACATTTACTGTGGACATGATAGATGGCTTTTCTGGTAACAATTTTGAAGCCATGGAATTCCCTTTCTTTGACTTCTTGCATTTCTATTCAGGCATTTCACAACTAAGAGTACAATCAGTAATGTGCATCAATCACGCTGTAAACTGAAAGTATCACTTTAATGGAAGCATTCTCCTCTCAGAGTCAGGGTGGAGCTCTGTTTCCGGCACATTGCATAATCTCCGGGAAACAACTTGAAACAACCAGTGCATATGCAGTCTGAATGTGAGGCATAGGCCCTTGTGATTGTCTCAAAGGACAGGGTTTTTAGCAGATGCTTTATACTTTTAAATTATTTTATTAAAATTAAAATTAAATTAAAATTAAAATTAAAATTAAAATTAAAATTAAAATTAAAAATTATATGCCCTGAGCACATCTGATCTCGCCTGATCTCAAAACCTAAGCAGCGTCAGGCCTGGTTAGTACTTGGATGGGCCACCACCAGGGAATGCCAGGTGCTGTAAGCACCTGGAGTAGGAACTGGCAAGCCACTCCAGTATTCCTGCCAAGAAAACTCCATGGACATGGGGTCATGAAGAGTCGGTCACGACTGTAATGACACAACAACAAAATTTCTAACTCAGTTGTGTTCTTATAGAGAGATGATGTATTAGCATTTATTGCCCAATAGTGCTTTTTTTTAAACTGCTTGATTGCATATTTGTTATACTGCCCAGAATCCTGCTGTTGATGTATATTAGCATAGGTGCAACAGCATAAGCCACAGTGATAAAACTGAGTTGCCATTTGCATTCTTGGCATTTACAATGGCGGTAAGGCATGCAATGAGGGATACATGCAGTGACTCCTTAACTAGTGGCAATTTGCCATGGCATGATCTGCACAGTTTCATTACCCCACTGTGTAAGCCTGTATTGCCAATGACAAAGGACTGTGGGAGTTGTGGTCCAAAACATCTCTGGAGGGCCGAAGTTTGGACATGCCTGCTTTAGCTGTATGTAATTAAAAACCATTGTGGCTTGCCAATCACAAGTGAATAAGCAATATGCTCTGGATAGCCTTTCTCCTTCATGGAAACACACTCAGTTCCATCACTGTTCTATCTGTTAACCTCCCAAAGATTTGTTAAATAAATTTATGTTAGGCAAGAAGAGTCATTTAAGAGGAAAAAAAATCTATCAAATCCATTTCATGAAAAGAGTTACTTCATGCCTTGAACAGATTTTGTATAACCATCACTTTAGCTTTTCTGGCCTTTAGTCAAGCAGTGAAGTGAAATTATATTAAATAAACATGGAAAGATTATACCTCAGTCCTGTGTTATATTGTGCTTTACATAATAATGAGAAGGCACAAAAATTTAGATTACCGGGCATTGAAAATGAAAGAGACTTCCCAGGTCACTACTTTCATTTTCAAACCAGCAGAAAGCGGCAAGCTTAGGTTGTAATTCCAGCTGTCAAGGCTTGGCTGCTATAGAAGCAGGCAAATAAATGATGAGAGTTGGAGGAGAATCCAGGGTCAAGAAACCAAGGAAGAAAGGGACTGAAAGAACAAATGTGGTAAGGAGAAACGTAGGAAAGAGCAAACAGGGCCGTGCTAGACCTAGTCCAATGGACTAAGACAAATCCTTCTGCTGATGTATTTTACCTTGATAGCTTACCCTGTTTAATAAACCTATTTAATATATTTAATATTTGTTGTTGTTCAGTCGTTCATTCATGTCCGACTCTTCGTGACCCCATGGACCAGAGCTCGCCAGGCCTTCCTATCCTCCACTGCCTCCCGGAGTTTTGTCAAATTCATTTTGGTTGCATCGATGACACCGTCCAACCATCTCATTCTCTGTCGTCCTCTTTTCCTTTTGCCTTCGATTTTTCCCAGCATCAGGGACTTTTCCAAGGAGTCCTCTCTTCTCATGAGGTGGCCAAAGTACTGGAGCCTCCGCTTCACAATCTGTCCTTCCAGTGAACATTAGGGGTTGATTTCTTTCAGAATGGATAGGTTTGATCTCTTTGCAGTCCAGGGGACTCTCAAGACTCTCCTCCAGCACCACAGTTCAAAAGCATCGATTCTGCGGTGATCAGCCTTCTTTATAGTCCAGCTCTCACTTCCATACATCACTACTGGAAAAACCATAGCTTTGACTATCCTGACCTTAGTTGGCAAAGTGATGTCTCTGCTCTTTAGGATGCTATCTAGGTTTGCCATTGCTTTCCTCCCAAGAAGCAGGCGTCTTTTTATTTCATTGCTGCAGTCACCATCTGCAGTGATCAAGGAGCCCAAGAAAATAAACTCTGTCATTGCCTCCATTTCTTCCCCTTCTATTTGCCAGGAGGTGATGGGACCAGTGGCCATGATCTTAGTTTTTTTTGATGTTGAGCTTCAGCCCATTTTTTCACTCTCCTCTTTCACCCTCATTATTTATTATCTAATAATACAGTACTGTATTTAATATATTTACCCTATTTAATAAACCTATTGCACTTCAAGCATCTGTGTAGAACTTGAACAAATAATTTAATTTGGACAACATAAAAACAGTGCTTTTGTTGCCCAATCCTGGTTCGCAGAAACATGTAAGATAAAAAATAAAATCTTACTTTTGTTCTTGTTCTCTTTATTTTAGGTAAATGAAATGAGAAGAACTCTACATTGGTTTATTTTTTTCATTTTAAAAATGTTATGTTCTGCTCATGAGAAACAGGACTGGATGAGCATATAGAGAAGGCAAATTGAAAATATTGGGGGAGGAGAAAGCATTTTATAGTGTAAACAATTGATAATAAATTGTTCAAGTTCAGAAACAAGAACAGGAAAGGGGGAAGCAAATATGAGTGTGAAATTCAAAGTGCTAATAAAGAACAGAAATTGAGTTAATTGCTTTCACACTTAGTTTCCTTTCCCTTCTTTCACAGTCTAATCAATGTTTTCTAATCCCCTGGATACTCATCACTTCCAGGCAGAGTCTGCAAACATTACTTTATGAATGAATTAAATGCAGTCTTGGTACCTGCTCCACATGCCATAGACCTACAGGGATGCAGGCACTAATTGCTCCAGAGCACTTCCTCTGTATGTTCTTTGAATGCACTTGTTAATCTTTACGTGTATTTTAACTACCTTAATACAACTGAATGTTCATTTTAGGATGATGTACTCCTTGTGTTAAATATAGGGAAAGGATGGCAGGCAGTCTAAAATAGTTAGCAGATACCTGTGGTGTTTCATATTGGTGGTTGCTGCCAAGGTTTTGTCACTTTGAATGGGTTCAGTGAAATGGTCTTGCGTGATTGTGGCGTTACCCCCTAGTCTGGCTTACTAAAGTTCAACGTTCTTTAGCACAGGCCCCCAGTTGTTACATGGACCATCAACCTGCACCACTTTTATTCTCAGGTGGTTTCACTGCCACCATTCAGGGTATCCCAGTTCAATAACTGAGTCCCAGACAAGATGTAACGTGAAAAAATAAAAGAACGTTTATTGAATACAGCAGATCTTTCGTTCAAATTGTCTTGTGCACGGTTACCAGCACAATGGTGCCTTGTATAAAGGAATTAATTAGTTCCAAATGAAATTCTGTTAAATAAATTTTCCTTTATACAGATTTCCCATAGGAATGTATTGAAAGCAGAGTAATCCCTAATCACAACCATTTTTATGTTGCACGGATTCACCCCATAGGCGATTCTGTTAAGCAAATTTCCCCTTTCTCCAGAATTTTTTATGTTGTACAGATTTTATGCTAAACAAACCGTTTGTTATAGAAGGGGGCACTGTACTTAAAAGTTATTCAAATAGTTACACTCAAATACTGATCTTTCCCCCTCAGACCTCTCACATATAACTCATCCTTAGATCTTAACCTTATCACTAAAGTGCAGTTTCCCCTCTGTTTCTGGGTGTATTTCCCTCTCTCTCAGAATGAATGTTCCCTATCTAACTACCCATATGTCAGGGGGAGCTTTTTAAGCACTTCGTTCCACTTCCACATTTCTTCATTGGGCATAAGCATTAACCCTTTATCCCCCTCCTGTATAGACACTTAATCAAGAAAAGGGTGAACGCTACTGTGATTTACTGAGACAGCTACTAGTTCTACAACAGAAGAAACAGAGAATTGTGATACATAAAGTGAAAGGCTTTGCAAGGAAAACAAAACCACAGGGCTTTTGTTTTACATTGCTGGAACTTTTTAAGGCAATAAAATATTTGACATCTATTATTAGAGGATCCTTTTAGAGGATTTGGAGCTGGCCTGGTGTGGCCTTGAGGCCTAGGGGGCTTTTAGATTTTCATTGGATACCTCCTTGCCATAGCCTGAGAAAGGATCAAATATATGAAATAAATCTATATTTTATCATTCAAAATTAAGCTTAGTAGAAAGGTAATAAATGCAGTTTATCAATGTCAGATTCAACAGTATTTTTATTTTATTTTCATTCTGCCCCCCACACAGTTTTTAACTGAGTGGGATCGTAGCAATTAAATTCATTGTGGTGCTGTATGTCTGAAGAAGAGGATGTGTCCACAAAATGTTACATTAATATATGAAAGTTAGTCTTTAAGGTGCCACATGTTTTTTGTCTTTTGTTCTGTTCTGTTTGTTTGATTTTTGCCTGGGATAGCATTTACTATTACTGATAACAGTACACATAAATAATCCATAAGAATATATCCATTAAAACAAATACTTGTGTGTAGTAAAATAATACCTTGTAAAATGCTTCATGGGAATGCAATCATTTACTTCATCTTTCTGAAGATAGTAGGTTAAATGTACAAAATAAAAAGTGATTTCTGTATGAAAACATGTTCCTGTACAGTATGAAATCATGACTATGTGGGTTGGGTCCAAGGAAGTGTGAACAGAAATAGCTTTTAATGCTTGCACAAATGTATGTTCAAGAGTTCATTCATTATAGGTACAAGGTACATACTGTGACAGCTGACTTACTTTGTATTGCGCAAAAGATTGTGAGCTATTCCACAAATCCAAAGAATTCATTTTGGATTTATTTATAATATTTCTATTGCAGTGCTCTACTTTGAGATGTGATGTAGCTCTTCTTTGAGCAGAAGGCACCTTCAGCTTATGAAAGGTTGCCTCCGAGTCTAACGGAACAGAAAGAGACATTTACAAAATCATGATACAACTCAGATAGGGGTATCCATAACTAGACATAGGAACAAATTAAGAAACAAACCAGCTATATCAATGAGTTTCACTGATCTGTAGGCTATTGTCCTTTCAGATTAGTTCCAGAGACCCTAAAAAATATGAAGGGATGATTTTTTTTTTTTTTGCCATTTAATTTGTCCTTTAGTTAGGATTTCTTCTTTGCCTATGCCCTTATGGATGAGCTATTCATTGGAGGCATAGGCAGAGAGGGAGGGGAAAATCCCTTCCTGGAGCAAAGGCAACTCTCCATCTGATTGGTATGCCTTCGGGGGCCCAGGCAAGCCTGGCTGGGCTCAAGAAAGGGATTCCCCCATTGCCACGTTTGTATGTGTGTGTGTGTTTTTCAGACAGCCTGTAGCTGAATTTATTTATTTATTTTTAAATTTCATGTATTTATTTTGCAGGGGCATGTTCCGTCTGTGCAAGTGCCTGCTTCACAACTTATGTTTTTTTTTCATTCAATAAACTAATGAACTGATTCATCAGTTTATTGGTTCACAAGTAGAGGTTTCGACAGCCTCAACAAACCACGAACCATGACGAATCACCATTTTGGCAGTTGATCCCCATCTCTATCCACAACAGTCTATAGCTACAACATAGCTATATAGCTACAGCATTTCCATAGGGCAAGCCTGCATGTATTGTCACATTGCTTTATAATTTTTTTCCACTTAATTAAAAAAGGTGCTTGCTCAACATGACATATATTGAACTATCTAGAAAATAGGCTAATAATAAGACTAAACTTTACAGTCATCTAATGAAAATTGCAGTTGGGAAGAAAACATCTGAGGCAGATGCCATTTTTTCTAGGCAAGGAAGCTAACATGAGATAAAAGGAAAGTTAAATTTAAACAATAATGTTTCTTAGGTCCCCCCCCCAGAAAATAGATCCTTTTCCTGTACCTGAAAATATCCCTTTCCTGACCACGAAACAGTATATCTCAAACCACTTATAAAGAATACAGACTTGTGTAGGATACGAATGCATGAATATGCTGGAGATAAATAAGAGCACATCACTATAAGAACAGAACTTCTAAATAGCTTTTTTAAAAATTGCCCTAAGGCTGGCCTCCCCCCCTCCTTTGTAGGCTTTTATTCCTTGGTAGAGCTGGAATAAACCAGTTCTTGCAGGTCCAAACCCATATTCTGTACACTGAAATGCATAAGCTGGCTTATTTGAGATTTCTCTTGTGAATGTCATGCCTAAATCAAGCATTTATGAATTTATTATGTACATAAATTGTCAGTTAATCGTCTAACTTGATCAAAGGCTCTCTTGGATTTCCTGAACGCCACAGCTCACTTAATCCAATGAGACTTTGGTAGTTTTCACCCCGCCACCCCCAATGGCATAGATGTGTTGAGGTGAAAGAGAAGTTGAGGCATATCTTACAAAATGGCTTCTTTCCTTCCCAGTCACCTGCCCATAGTTATTCAAGCTATGATTCTGGCAAGAACGAAAGTGTTGACAGAGGTGCAGAAGATCTCTCCCTAAACCGAGGAGAAGAGGATGAGGATGACCATGATGAGCATGAAGATGCTGAGAAAGCCAATGAATCTGATGGAGTAGAAGCTGAGCGTCTGAAAGCTTTTAATGTGAGTTGTCTGGTGTTTTATTGTACCCTTCGGAATTTGGTTTCTTCCTTTGGGATTTTTGTTTATGAGTAAAGTTGTCAATACAGTGGGCACCTTAATTTTATTTTTAGAAGAGGCCGTGTTCCCCTCCCTTTTCCATAAGCATGTTGAAGCACGTGGCGCAAACAGAAATCAGGTTCACCAGCTTTAGGTGTTTTAAGGCTCTGTGACCCGTAAGAGCTGTTTCAGCTATGTGTTTTGTTTGTGTGTGTGTGTGTGTGTGTGTGTGTGTGTGTGCATGTCTGCTTGGTGAGTAGAGCAGTGGGAAGGGGTTGTGGATACTCCCTGAAGAGTATTCCAGTGGTTAGCAATGTTCTGCTGTGCCAGAACATTTAAGTAATTTTGCATGACAACACACCAAAAATTGCGCAGGAAGAGGCACCATTCAGAACGACAATGTAGCAATCATAACTCATTGTTAACATGAAATATGATGTGGTACCTGCCTAGCCTTAGAATTTGTGTTTTATTTCCCTCACAATTTCTATACACTACTGTCTAAACTTTTCTTTGTCTTTTTGTTGATCCTAAAATAAAAATCCTTGTTTGCTTAACATTTCTGGCTTTCCATTACAAAACTCTTCACTGTGTAAAACAACAACAACAAAAGTCTTCCTATCTGTAACGGAAACAGGAAGCTTAGAAAGAGAATAGAGCAGCCCTCCAAATCCTTCTCCTCTGTCTCCCTCTTGCCAACAGATGTTTGTCAGGCTGTTTGTAGATGAAAACTTGGACCGAATGGTCCCAATCTCTAAGCAGCCCAAAGAAAAGATCCAGGCTATCATTGACTCATGCAGGCGACAATTCCCTGAATACCAAGAGCGTGCCAGAAAGCGTATACGTACTTACCTCAAGTCCTGCAGGCGGATGAAAAGGAGTGGTTTTGAGATGGTGAGTTTTGATCTAAAACCCAGCCCTAGTTTCCATCAAAAACCCCATATGTAAATCCATGACACTATTTTGTTTTCATCTTAGTGTCTCCTTTTATTTGTATTTTTGGTAATGTCAGGTCACAGGTTATTCTCCCTCCTTTCATATTACCTGGATGCTCCCATTCCTTTTGTCAGTACAGTTGAAATGCCTTGGAAAGTATAGCTCATATACACAAAATTAAGAGCATCACAAGCTATACAGAAAGCTAGACATAGAAAGAAGACTTTGTTCATTAATTTATCCTGGCACCTGTAAAGAAGGCTTGCTAGTCTGAATCTAGAAATACATATATTTAGCAGTGGGCTGCTTGCACATAATTATATCAGCATATGTAACCCCACCTAACAGCTGATACCCTTTGGGTTGGAATCAGATTCAGTCTAGTCCCTATCTTTCCCCAAAATTTTGATCAGTCAAAGCTGACACATCCATATATTTGATTTGAGTGGTACTCATGTTTCCTGATGCAGTAGTGGGAAATATGATTCAGCCATTGGTTGTTTAGTGTGAGAATCTACTTACATTGTGGAATGGGTGAATATGCTCCATTGCCAGCACTTCTATGGCCTTTATCTACCAGGTGGCATTCTGTGTTAACTGCAGAATTTGAAAAGCTGCTGGAGAGTTTTAATGATATTCATGCCGTGCTCATCTGTTAGCCACAATTATTTGTGGTCAACAAACATTCAACATGAAGACAGTAATGTCAAATTTAACATTTCATTATAGTTTGGACACACACATCAGATTTGTAGGTATTTGTAGCTTTTTCAGCCTTCCTTATTTCACTGAGAAAATGAGAATAGAAATCAGTTTAATTAAGTTTGATCAGTTGTATTGCAGTAGTAGCAGTAATAAATTTATTTATGGTCGAAGATGAAAAAGCTGTTGTATTGCAACCTTTTTCTGATTTAACTGACAGAGTACAAATTCAGTTTTGAAAATACCGCACACAAATTAGCCCATTACAGAAAAACAGAATAATTATTTGTACAGGTAATGATCATTTTCAGCATTTCCATAAAAAGAACCCCCAGACACCCACACCCTTCCCTTCATAATTTCCAAGCATCATCTATTTTTAAATGTCATTGAAAGAAATACATCAAATCCTGATGTTTTATAAGGATTACAACTTTTCTTTCTGTCTGTCTGTCTTCTCTCTCTCTCTCTCTCTCTCTCTTGTCCATTTATTTCAGAACTTTAGATGCCTGTACTCAGAAAAAATTAGCTCATTTACTAAAAGCAGTAGCTTAGGTTAGGGAGGGGGGATGTAAATCAGAAAGCTGTATTTGTCTGGTTATCTGCATTTTGTATACAGTATTTGTACTGCTAACAAAATGTCAAGATTTCATAGCTGAGAAAGACAATGCAAATGTATTTGTATAATTCACCACCAAAGTCTAAGGGTATAAAGCATGTCAAATGACATAAAGATTTGAAATCAGTGACAGAATATATATTCTGGAATCTATTCATATTTAGCTTTTCTAAAGTTATTTATAAGTGTAAAAGACTTTGTGTAACTGACCTTGGATAACTATTTTATGGCTAGATTTTGAGCACTTTATTTTCATTAACATGCAAATGCAAACATGTCTAGCCCCAAATGGATAGTCATGTATGGTTTTAATAATTTTAAGCTGCTCTGGATTGTAGATTCCAAGTATGAAGTAGCAGCAGTGTTGTCTGGGAGTAATTTCCACCATTGAGGCCAAGCTATTGGAAAGTTTTCTTGAAAGAGAAAAACAGAGTTGAGAAGGAATATGAACTCCTTTAGGTATTACAGTGACCCTCCGCCATTTTGCGGTTCAGGTACCGCGGCCCCGCCACATCGCGGGATCACAGTACCTGCACTGTTGGGGGGCGGGGGTGACTGAGTCGCTCCGCGCCACCGCCCTGCACCCCCGAGAAGCCTCAGGGGTGCGTGGGAGGGCGGCGGCGGAGCTATCAGGTTGCTTCGCACCTCCCTTCCACGCACCCCCGAGAAGCCTCGGGGCGGCCAGGAGGGGCGGCGCGGAGCGATCGGGTTGCTCCACGCCACTCAACCAGGCTCCCCCGAGAAGCCTCGGGCCATGCAGGCGGGCGGCGGCGAGAGGTAAGATGCCCCCCGCCCCCACCCGCTTCCGCATATCATGGATTTTCTTGCATCGCGGGTGGGGTGGGTCCCTAACCCCACGATCGGTGGGGGGGTTACTGTATTGGAGTACAACTGCTATATTCCTTACTGTTGACTATAATGACTAGTGAGGTTAAGAGTTGCAAACAAGAAAATTAGAGAAATTCAGGATCCCCACTTCTAGCTCAAAGGAAGAATGAATAACAGGATAACCTGTGTTCTTGACTAGGTGTGAGCCTGGTTTCCTCCTGACTTTGTGTGCAATTGTCCACTTTAACTTTTTTCTCTGAAGCAACTGGGGTGGTACACTCCGTGGAAAAGTTCTGTTGTGCTGTGCTCTGTTTAAAGTGTCACCTACATGAAGTAAAAATTCACACATAAAACTTTATCACATTTATAAAGGAATAAGCTTTTATCTAAGCAGTTATTTAAACCTATGTCTCCCCACCCCCAGTGCAGGATTAGGGAAATAAAATCTTTTCTTATCAAGTAAGGATGAGGAACTGCAATACAGTACTCCCCTGTTTATCGTGGGGGTTAGGTGCCTGACCCACCCGCGATAAAGGAAAATCAAGCAAAATGAAGACACCTCAGCAAACTGACCTTGGGCTGTTCCTGCTGGCATGGGCATCAATTGAGAGGCTTTTAACCCTCTCCCGACACCTCAACAAACAGATCTGGGTTCGTTGCTGCTGGCACATGCTGCCAGGAGGAGCCCAAGGTCTGTTTGCTGAGGTGTCAGGAGCTGGTTAAAAACTTCTCTTTGCAGCAGAAGCCCAAGGCAGGTTGGTGAGATGTCAAAAGGAGGTTAAAAACTTATCTTTGGAAGTGCAGGCTGGCAGGAACAGCCCAAGGTCAGTTTGCTGAGGTGTATGCCCAGTAGGTATACCCAGTGTGGTGTAGTGTAGAGAGTGACAGACTATGACTCAGGAGATCTGGGTATAAAACCCTGCTCAACCATGGAAAATTACAGGGGGGTAGGAGGGTGAACTGGAAAAACCAACCCTTATATGTCTCAGTTACACCAAAAGCTCTTTTAGGGCTGCTATGATTTGAATTCAACTCAACAGAACATAACACAAAAAGGATATACACTATCATGATTATGTTAATATTATGTCTTGTCAAGACACATCCAACTCATGGTATCCTTATGCATTAGTGACTTCCCAGTGTCCTATAATTAACAGTCCTTCACAGAATATGATTCAGGAGATTTCTTCTAAATTTACAAGAATAAGAGCACAGTTATATTTGTGGAATACCTCCTGTTATCATTGTGTTTTGGAATTAAGAGGTGATAAAAGCACTGTTTAGATTCTGATGATAAAAGGTAATGTAACCTCTCTCAATTATTGGCTTCTGTAATCTTGAATACATTTAATACTGTACATTTGAAGAGTTGGAATGTTAAGGCTGTGGGCAAATTTAGTTTTATGCGGGTTCCTCCCAATGCAATCTCCCCAATGATAGTATCCTGTTTTAAAAGTGGAACATCAACACTATTTGCATGTGTCTTTTATTCATGCAATATTCTCTGACAGTGTTTTTTCTCCACCTAAAAACGTTTTGCTCTGTCTGAATTCCATTTTCCACCAAATGCATCAAGCATACTGTGCTGTCCCAACCTAGTTACATTCACCATATCACCAATACAATGTAAACATTGTGCCATCAAATTGGTTCTGTCTCATGGCAGAGGATACCCAGAAGTAGCTTACCATTCCCTTCTTCTGTCAAGTGCCCTGGAACTGTGCAGCTTGCCCAAGGACACACAGCCTGGCTCTACTCAAAGGAGGCACTGTGGAGAATTTCCAACCCCTCGCTTCACAACCTGATGCAACCATCAAGCTATCCCGCTGACTACCTATCAATGTATAGCACTCTATAGTACTGTAAGATTTTAAATATTCAAGGCTAATGAAATAGATGCTCTTAGCAGAGAATAAGATCACAAAGATATGGCATGTTACCAATCTAGTGACCTTCACTAAAAAAAAAATTATATGTATAGAATTCACACAACTGTTTATGGCCCCCAGCTGGACAGACAAGTCTTATGTCTCTGCACATAAGGATTGTGTACTCCCAGTTTAGGGAATGAAATAGGTCAGAAATCCAGCTTGCCAACATGATCCTTTCCAAATAGGCAGTTAATGGGTTTCTACTGCTCTTGCAGTTTGTGGCTAGGATGAGCTGACTAAGAAATGGAGGGGGAAAGCCCACAGGTAATTGGAAAGCAGGAACCACCTGTACCTTTTCTCTGTGTTAAAGGAAAGCTCAAGGCCAGGTTAATTTCACTCCTTAGTACTGAGTTAATTGGGAGAATAATTCCAGCAGAATTAAGGGGGGAAAGAAGTGACTCTCATCTTCATGAAAGTTTGAGGAAACATAATTGGCAGATCTGGAAGAGTCTGGAAACTGGAATTTACCAACATCTGGACAATCAGGGCAGTGCCACTGCATGTTTAGTGTGGGCCCCTCTGACTCGGGGTAAAGTAAGTCTCCTGTCTTTGTCACCAGAAATGCACTGTGACCATGGGTTCAACAAGAAGGTCTATAGAGTTACTTGTAAGTATACTTGTTTGGAGACATTTAATGCCATGATCAGAAATATGAAGAGGTCAGGGCTTCCACTAGGAGCTCTGCAAGTGTGTTCTGCCAAACACACTTTGAGGTCCTTCTGTAGAATCTTCAGGTGGGTGTGGGAAGATCTCATTGACTTCCTGGTAAGAAATGCCGTAGTAGTACATACTTTTCTCCCATCACCCATTTCATCCTTTCCATGGTTTCAGGTATAATACCTAAATAGGGCTCATATACTTTGAGCATCTAAGCTAAAGCTGCAGGTCTGTATGATGAAATATTTATATCATCACTAGAAGTGAAAGGATTGCTTCTTGTGATGTTGATTTGCATTTCAAGGGTTTGATTGTGTTAATAATTGAGCTGCAGATTTGTGTTTATTTCTGTGTTGCTGTACTTCCGTTAACTACCTGGATAGATCGGTGACGTAGGTATGTGGCTGGGATTTTGATTCCCCACGGTTCCTCCCAGGAGAAAAGCCAGCCTTGGAAGCCTTAGGCAAGCTGCACAATCCCAAAGCACATTTAGAAGAAGGAAGTGGTAAACTACCCCTGTTTATTCTCTGTGTAGAAAACCCTCTGTGTAGAGGGTCACTGTAAGTCAGAATTAACTTGACTGCACACAACTATTATATTGCTTTTCAGGTAAACTAAACATACACACATATTAGAAAAGGATACAGTTTAGATCACAGTACTTGTTTTACAATAATTTGTCTTGAATCAGTTTGATAGAAGCACTCATAGGACAAGAGCTTACGGGGTTTATTAGACAGATGATACCAGCACAGTTTAACTTCTATGTTCCATTTGTGCATTTCCGCACAATAAACCAGCACAACAGAAGACAATCCTCAAAGCAGAAAATGCCTTATATCTGTATCAATACACCAAATAAATAAATACCGTAAATAAATTTAAAAATTAAGGGAATGGACCCTCGAGGAAAGAGGGACAATAAAACAGCACCATGGTGTATTCGGCCACATTGATTCAGTTAGGAGAAAATAAAATGCAGCTGCTAAAACTGCTTGGGATGTTCATACCAGTACTGTATATGTATATCATATGACCACAAACCCATATAACAAAGGTATGAAAAATATTAGAACTTCACAACATTACCCTTGCATGACCAGGGCCTCAGTTAAGTTTATTGGATACCTTCACCATACTGTTGGTGATGGCTCCTAGCCAAACCCATCTTCCTACTTCCCTGCTTTTAGAAATCACAAGCTTTGTCTGAACATCTGCCTTGTGAAAAGTCCACATCCACATATTCTGAAATCCTAAAGTATACATCTCAAGAGATATACCCTGGATATTAGCCAGTCTTGCCCTGTGAAAATGTGTATTTTTACTTTCACAAGCAGTCCTACTCCTTTCAGAGTTGCAGGTGTAAATGGTGTCAGGATTTGGCCATTTATGTACAGCAAAACAGCAGGGAAGAAAGTACTAATTGCCTGGAATGTGTTTGTTGGCTCTTTTATTTCCAGAATTACAATTTTTGACTGGTGATCATCTCCGCAATTACTGCTGCATAGTTCAGCACTATATAATTAGTCTAAACCTGGTGGCAAATAATACTGCATGATCTTTTGTCTTCTATCAGCAGCTGTCTTTGTTAAGATTATTGGAGTATTGTAACAAAAATGGACTGTATCCACTAAGTGAATTACGTTAACTGAAAATGAAAGTTGTATTTTCTAAATGATTTTTTAGTAAGACTTCATTCAAACCCATTGTTATCAGGCATGCTTTCCTCTACCCTTGTCTGTGTTTATGTAACAGTTCCTGGAGTTTCACTTCAATAATTTCATTTTGTACACTGAATGAATTTCTTTAAACAATCAAATTTATGTCAAAATCTAATACTGTAAGCATTAAGATTAAAAGTATTTTATATATGTATATTTACTGCGGATATGAGAAAAATTAGATTAGAACATTATCAGTGTCTCCAACAGAGTGCAGTGCTGTTCTTCAGTTTGCAACGCAGAACGTTGCTTAGACATATATATTCTGCTAGTTTGAAGTGCTATATAGTTAAAAGAGAATGTTTCAAAAGCATGCCACTATTCTCAAGATTCATTTTTCAGTCCTAATTCTCTAACAAGACATTGGTGAGTAGATTCAGTTCTGTCTGAGGTATACTGATTTCAATGGGTTAATGATTTTAGTAAGCATCTGTAATTGTACCTAATGTACACATAAACTAGAAATGCCATGGTTCGCACTTGTATAGCTATGCTATAGGGAATTTGTTTTCCTTAGAAGACTTTTTAAGGTTGAGGCATGAGTTTAGATTCCTAATATACTTGTGAGAGGAGAGTTGCTTTGAATAGAGAGGTCTGTTAGAAATTTACATTTCCAACACATTTACATTTAGAATGTAGGCTCCTGCCGGGCTTGTCCCGGATTGGGGCCGTTTTGTCACCCCGGGAGCCGTTAGTTCGGCGTGAAAGAGGGAGGCCACGTGACTCCCAGGGTGTGCGGGGATCTAAGCCCTTAAAAGGGCAGCACACACACCAACCCTCCTCTTTCGCGCCAAGCAGCATCCCTCCCTCCCTCCCTTAGAGGTTGTGAGAATGAGATAATCTGGTTGCTTCGGGGCCGAATGGGAATTTTTGACTGGTACCAATATTGGCTGCCTGGTACCAGCGTGTTTTCGCCCATTCCATTCTCATTGACCGTTAGGCAGGGCCACCTGAGTGTCCTGTCGGGTAGTGCAACTACAAAGGGGCCAGGACTGTGACATCAGAATTGTAAATGCACCTTGAATAGGGCTCTGGGCAGCTGTACAATAGATAATAAGTATAACATAAGAGCAACTGATAGGTAAAATGACCCAGTAGGAAAGTAAATTAAACATCTTAAAGTCAAGGAGCTCGTACGGCTGCCCCAAGTAATATTCTGACCTAGTTTTGGCTGGGAGGGCTGCTTTCGTTGAACAGCACCCCCGTACTGGGTCCCATCATGGTGTCACAATAAATGAAATAACATCTGTGAGCTAAATATAAGTTGCACTACGGCAGGCCCATCCTTTTGGCTACAACTTTAGTGACAGTTACAGCAGTTAATAAAGTTATCTGTAAAGTTATTAATAAAGTTATTAATAAAGTTATTAATAAAGTTGTGGCCCGATTTAAAACCCAATAATTCTGTATGGACTCGTTATTTCGGGACTGGGGGGACAATTCAGAGACTGCTGATAGTTAAGGTTGGACACATACCATTAATATAGTGCTTTATTTTGATATGCAGCACCTGAGTCAATAATTAACGCTGTACAATTGTTTTGTTGTGATTCATGTTCAGTTCTATCCATGCACTTCCATTTGGTTTGAAGGTGTAAGAAATGTGATGTTGATCTTTCTGAGTCTGCTGTTTGAGCACTGTTACAAACATAAATTTCACCTATACTTCACTTGGAACCAGTTTGCAGTGGTTTAGTTTCAACTAATCATAATTCAGGATCTTGGCCTCCTTGCCTGAACATCAGCATAGATCTTTTGGCAAATTTCTGAAATAGCATGCAATTTATATAACTTGATTTTTCATGAACTAAATGACATACTGTAGATTTGATTTCAACCTGTTGTCATTATGAATGTAGTTTTTAACTGCTTGGTGAGGTTAATATTTCATTTCATTTCATTTATTAAATGTATACCCTGCCCATCTGGCTGTCTGGCCACTCTGGGCAGCTTGCAACAGATATAACAATCACAAATCACACATATATAAACAACCAATAAGCAATAAAACCACAACAATATCAGAGAGCAACCTATAAATAAATATCTTAAATAAAACTGAGTTACTATTGAGTACAATTAAAATTAGTGAAGCCAACTCAAACAACATTTCTCTTTAAGTAAAATCTCCTCAACTGTTTATTGCTTGAATGCTAGCATTTTCTTCAAATAATGTATGAAGAAATAGGATGACATTTGTGCCTTATTAAGATGCAAATGAACTGTTAGGTTTCAAACAATGTTAAATGATGACATTATCAACAACTTTTGAGTATAAGACAAATTTGTGGTCTGAAGAGGGACTGTTTCATCAAAATTTAAACCTAATTAATGCTGAGTATTGTCCCTATCTCAAATCACAGGATATCTCGTATGGGATTTCCGGTTCACTTCCGGTCTGCAGAAAAGCATTTCTGAGTCCTCCAACATGCCTAGAAAGGCCCTTTGAGGCCCCAAAAGTGCTTTCAAGAAATCCGAAGGTCACTTCCTGTTTTACGGAAGTCACTTCCAGTTCTCAGGGTAGCTCTTTTGGAGCCTTCAAGGGGCCTGGGAAGGCCCTCACGGGCCCATTCAGGCAGCACCAGGCCAGGGGCAAGTACAAGTGCCCCCAGCTAGGCTCCCTAGGCCCGACCTGACCTGCATCCGCATATCACGGACTTTCAATTATCACGGGTCAGGTTGGGTCCCTAACCCCTGTAGCCGGGGGGGGGGGGTTACTGTTGTATTCAGTGAATATTTTGATATGCAAAGTCAAATTAGCAATTTGGAACCAAAACAAATGTATTTCAATATCAAGAGTGGTAGATATTAGCACAGATTGTTCAAGTGTTCAAAGTACTTTATAAACAATTGCTGCAATCTACTTTATCTTCAGATACCTTAAAGTGCTATATAGTAACCCCCCACCTATTGCAGGGGTTGGGGACCCAACCCAACCCATGATAACGGAAAATTGTGATACGCAGATCCTAGGTCAGGTTGGGACTGTGGGGCCTCTTTGGGGGCTCCTACACTTACCTGAGGCCTGTTGGAGGGGTTCATGGGCCTGTTGGAGGCCCCAGAAGTGGTTTCAGAGATCCAGAAGTTACTTCTGATTTGCCAGAAAGAAGTTCTGGGGCCTCCGACAGGCCCAGGAAGCCTGTCAGAGGCCCAAGCAGCTTGCCTCATGGGGCCTTGCCTTTCATATACTGTGATCCTGCTATATACCAGGACCGCTGTATATGAACTGCAAAATGGTGGGGGACCACTGTATGCCATTTAAAAAGACTCTGTAGCCTTTATAGATCATTCTTAAAGGATAAAATAAAATGTATTTGGGTATATCTCTTGGTCAACAAGCTGGGCTACTCAAGCTAATCATGGAAGTATAATAAAGATGATAATTGTTAATGCATGTTTTAATTTTTAAACATTCTTTTGAAACATGTCAGTGTTATTGCCACCTATATATTGTATATGAAACAAATGCACAGCAAAGTGGATTATGTGAAGCCAATTAGTAAGTCCATGGTAGAACTGAGAACCTAACCAAGGACTTCCTGATAATTCAGTCTCATATAACCTATATTACATCAGCTCTTGTATGTCATAATGGTCTCTTAGAAATGCTGCCTTAAAAGTATGCATAAATATTTGCATAAACATATGGGAGGGGAGTACATGTATTTTTGGTTAAGCTTCAGATTTATTCACTAACGTGTTCATATTTTTCATCCTGACAATCTCCATTCCCACTTTCTGTTGAAACAAAATGCATTTGAATAGCCTGAACTGTTTTTGCACAAGTGCTAGCTGATCCTAGTTTTTTATGTTTTGCTTTTCTCTTCTCTCTCTCTCTCTCTCTTTCTTTCACAGTCACGACCCATTCCATCACACCTTACTTCAGCAGTAGCAGAGAGTATCCTGGCTTCAGCATGTGAAAGTGAAAGCAGAAATGCTGCAAAGCGGATGCGGCTGGATCGTCAGCAGGTACCGTGATGGGCATAGGAAATGTAATACACATGTTCAAAGCTAAGCGAACTGAGCAATGCATATAGATTTGGTAAGACTTGCTGAGGAGAGACAATTCCCTGTAGATTCTCTTAAGCCATGGGTGGGCAACTGTCAGTCCTCCAGATGTTTTGGACCACAACACCCAGAATTCTGAGCCTACATTGCCAAGGACAAAGGACTGTTGGAGTTGTGGTCCAAAACATCTGGAGGACCAACAGTTGCCCACCCCTGTCTTAAGCCCTGACTATCAAATGTCACTAAAACCAGAATAAACATAACGTAGAGCTATCTGAATAATGGATGGACATCAAGACCATAGCACAGGTTTTTATGTATAATCAATCATAGCAATATCAAATGGTCTATTATAAAGACCACACACAAGTTATAAGATCTTTAGATACAACCGATGCAAAATGTTCTCTTCACTTTAAGTAATGCAGTGAAATGGGAAACATTTTTATTGTTATTTTTATTAATATTTTATACAAAAAGGCAATTGTCTGAACAAATGAAATGAATTCAAAATCCTTTATGCCTAAAAACATCACTTAAGAAAGGGTATCCACTTTCCACTCTGCTATTTGCCATTGCAATCAATCAATTAACTGCAGTAAATACATTATAATGATTCTATATATGGAATCAAGATACAAAATGACACACTGATGTATAAACGTATTTGTGGATGACTAATGAATGGTATCAGATCCAAAGTTTGAAACCCTGGAATTATGAACTTAATAGGAAAAAATGTAAAAACCTCAGGAGTATGTATTAACTATAGCAATTCCTAATTTATTCGTGCAGAATTAAAACCAGTGATTACAGGAACAAAAAGGCAGTATGTTAGACACTACAGCATTATATCAAATTTCTGGGAATTTTCTTACCATTGTTTGTAGGAAATATCATCAAGATAAACCTAATATTTGTATATCAATAGGTGGGAGCAAAAACAATAGAATGACCAAAACTGCAAAAGCCCAGTTCAGACAAAAAATTGCTATAAAAATGATGTTACTATCAAAGCTTATGTTCCTATTCCAAGTATTACATTTAGTAATATTGGACGGTATCTATAGAAAATGACAAACGTTGTTCACAGGCAAAAACAACACCATCCCTGAAACTTAGTTTTGAAAATTAATATAGACATCAGTACAATGGTGGTATGGGAATTCTCCATCTCAAACAGCACCATGTAGCTTTTGAACTTAAACAACTGTTACAAATTGCTTGCAACCATTGGGATAAAGATTGGATTAATTTAGAAACACAATTTTTATGAGAAATCTCAGCACAGAAAGCTTATTCCCACACCTTCTGCTTTGATTCCTATGTAAACCACCCCACTATTCATTAGCACTGATGAAAGATCAACTCTACAAATGAAAAACTGAGGTTATATAGGAATTAGAGTTATAAAGGGATATAAAATGAAAGATGGAAGATATATCAAGAACAAAGGAGTAGATTAAAGAACAATTGTCAGGAATGACCATGAACTGATTACAGCAAATGATGCACTTTTTATTTGATTCTAAAATCCAAGCAATTCAGAATTCTCTAACTCACTTTGAACCTATAATAATTTTAACTGCTGAAAATAGTGTGAAAGGTGTGGCAGCTAACATATACAGTATTATTATGAATATTCCATACAATAAAGCTGATGTGCTTGAATAAATTCAGTTCTTCAAAAAAAAAAAAAAAAAAACCCTCTGGATTATCAATGTTGGTTATTGTGTTTCTGTATCCATGATTCAGAAATCCAAGAAATGACCCAATACAGTAGGACCCCCATATCCGCAGGGGATTGGTTCTAGGATACTCCCATGCAGATAATGAAATCTGCAGATTAGAGTGAATACTCTTCTCTGAGGTTGACGGCGGCAACAGCAGTGGTGGGAGTAGAGAGGGTGAAAGCAGTGGTGCTGCATGGCCAGCACAGGCCCTTCGTGCTGATGGGGCCACTGGCATGGACCCCACATGTGCGACCACCGTCGGAGACCTTGTGCCACTGGGGCTGCCTGCAGGGACCCCACACTGTGTGGCCTTGCACAGGGACATTGCATCACTCTGTATGTGTGTGCTGGCCTGCCCTTCGCACTGCACTGCTGCCAGCAGGGACCTTACACAGCACTGCCGTGGGCAGGGACCTTGTTCTGTTACACATGCCTGGCGTTGCCATCCACGGGATAACTGAATCTGTGAATGGGGAATCAGCAGATACAGGGCCCTACTGTATTACTGTAAAATACCACACTCATATTGGCAGCAGGAAAAGGGATGCCAAGCTTTACATAGCAAAGGGCAGCCTGAATGTTGATCATACCAATGGCAGCAGTCAAGATGGTCTACAGAATACCTTCTCCTGTTCATTGCCATTCACACTTATTGAAAAACAGCCCTGAGTGACAATTGGTTTGTGTTTGGGTAAAAAGTGGTGAACTGTAGAAAAAAGGATTTTCTCTTGTGTCGTGTCACTTTGTGAATGGTAACGGTGCTTGGGGACTTCTGTTTAACACCTTGACCATTAGCCTGTGGAGCCTCTCAGGGTTCCATGATTTCCCATACTATTTCACATATGCATGAAGAACCTGAACAAGGCTGTCCAGAATTTTGTGCTCTGGTACCACCAGTGTGCTGATGACATCCAAGTCCATCTGCTTTTTAAAAACTCTCAGCCTTTTTTCCTCAGTTCACCACTTCTCACCCAAACACAAAGCAATTGTCAGGGTTTTTTCCCAATAAGTGTCAATGGTAATTTAGTGGAGAACAAGAGTACCTTTCTGCTACAAACATGTCAAATTTTGTGTTGATCCAAGGTCCAGTTTCATAGTTATACGTTTTTATTTGGAGCACTCTTGTTTTTTGGGTTGCCTTATGGAATGTTGAATATTCTAAAGAACAATGTGGTTTAGCTGTATTCCATATTCAAATTCAAAAATTTGATTCTCCAATAATGTTGGACAAAACCTACATAATATCTTCATAATAGGGTAAAATATTGAGTACAACCTATATATCATCAGGAGGCTAGAGAGAATGTCAAGTACAATCACAGATTAATAAACAATAATGCTGCCTAAACTTGGCTTGGATAGCCACTGTGATGTAGCGGATAGAGTGATGGACTAGGAATCAAGAGGTCTAAGTTCAAACCCTCACTTAGCTTTTCACTGGGGATGCAGAATTGGTGAAATCACTCCTTAAATATCTCACTTACCTTAATAGTCCTATTAGGACTGCTATAAATTGATTCCAGCTTGGTGCCACATAACAATAGCAACAAATTAGACCTATTATGTCTATACATTGGGCGAGTGTGAGAAATCTGTGTACATTTTGATTGGCCAAGAGTGGCAATGAGTTTTCACCATCCCATTCTCCTCAGGTGAGGTGTGGTCATTTACTATTCTACCGGTCACAATTGGCAGTTAGTGCAAGTGCTAACCCAAATTAGTCAGTATTAGAAAGTACAGTGTTCGTAATTTACCCAGCAGCCCTCTATATCAGGGCTGTCCAACTTTGAGCAGCCCATGGTCTACTTTTTTCTCCCAAATGGTCCTGCAGTCTACTTTGATCTCTCCAAGGGCCCCCGTGGTCTACTTACAGGAGTATGCGTGTGGCTGCCCAGCCAGGCCAGAGGGGGCCGAGCACGCACAGCTCCTGGCCTGGCTCTCCTCCTTCCCTCCTCCCTCCTCCTCCTCCTCCATTGCTATGGATGCTGCCGCAGCCATGAGACTGCTCGGCCAGACCAGAGACGGTCTATCACTGTCCCCTCCACTCCCTCTGCTCCATGCCAAAACTCAGCTGGTCATGAGACTGTGGGGCACTGATCATCTGGCCGGCGGTGGGATGAGGGGACCACAAAATGCCTCTTGAACTGTCCCGCTCGGCTGAGACAGTGGGCTGGGAGACCCAGAACTTTGCTGAGGCAGTGGTGGTCCTTGGGATGGGGGAAGGAGGGGTGGAGAACTTATCCCCTCATTTTTTAAATTGGTGGCCAGAGGGCTACTTTTGAACCCTTCACAGTCTACTTGTTGTGTAGGCCTGCTCTATATGAATACTCTAGGTTATCAAGATTATTAGTTAGAGCATTAAAATTGGCCTCTAGAGGTTAGGTGAGGGCTGGCCAGACTATTTATTTAGGATGGGTGCTGTGCTAGTGAACAGCACCCACCTAAATTTAATTAGACCCTGTAATTCATGCCACTTGCACTATTCTGAGGCTCCCCTTGGATTTTTGTCCTTTACAGTTCACTTAATGCAGCTAATCAATAAATTGTGGCCCAGTTTGAATGCCACAATTCTTATCTCATCTCTTTATTTTGGGGCTGGGGTGACAAAAGTGTGCAGTAGCCTATCTATCTATCTAAAGCAAGATTTACACAACATTAATATTGACATATAATATACTGAATAATGACTAAGAAATGGAAGTAATGGACTATTTCAGCAAAACATTTCAGCTTCCACTTTCTTTAGTTGCTCTGGTAAAAATATGCTACTAGGAGGCAGTTACAGAACCTCGGGTACTGGTTATTCAAAAGTGGATAAATGATGTTGTGTGGTGTCTTCTAGGTTCAGGCCATGAGAAATTAAGAAAGTCAGTCCATAGATCCAGAAGTTTTCCCTCTTTCCTAATGTGTTTGAATTTAACAGTAGCTCTAGTCTAATCAAAATATGAGATGGGTCAAGATGATTAGGGTTAAAATCCTTAGATACATTGGTCATTTCAACTTCTTAGTCAAGATGACAGATTTCTGAATGTTATAAGAAATCTGTTTATACATATAAATCATATGTATAAAACATAGGAGTTATTTTGGTTGACTGGTCCATGATCATATAGAGCTAATGCATTCTTCTTCTGATTTTGATAGCAGATAATGATCCCTGAACACTTATCGTTAATGGGGTTTAATGAACCAAGTCCAGAGGCATACAGTATTTAGTCTCTGTGTAGAAATATATAAAAACAATTCCATCAATACTGAATAAATTAATTCTATAACCTTATTCAAATTGAGGGGACATTCTTAGCTACTATGATATGCTAAAACCTGTTTGAGTTTTCAGGTTTATTGCTCATAAAAGTTAAGACAGGTCAAGTCCAGGAGACTTAAAGTTAATGGAAAACACAACATTATACCATGATGTGCTTTTACTGGCTTATGTGTAGTGAGGAAAGGCCAGTGAAACTGAGTACTCTAAGCAGAATGCCTCCAACCCTCTCTAGCTATGCACAGCTTATCACATTCACAATTTATTAAATTTAAATTATTAATTTATTAAAAGGATTTGGGTATTCAATAAAGCCACTGAAATTTCTACAAATCCAAAATGGCTAATAGAGCATTACTCAGTGTTCAGGTATACTGAATGTTAGCACATGGTAATGTTAAATTATTAAGTATTTTTAATGCAATATTAGCTAGCATTTGAAGCCAATGTTGAATGCTGAATAATAAAACAATTTAAAAAAATCTCTCTGTGTGTATGTGTGTGTGTGTGTGTGACCCATATATGTAGTGCCTTTTTGCTTAATGTGAGTTGTAAACAAAGGGTTCTACTAGCACAACTCATGAGCTGTAGCAAGCTAACTAAGCAGGGAAGCCAAAGAGAGTGGCATGATCCTGGCTGATCAGAAAGTCATGGGCTTCAACCCTCGGAGCCCTGACTTCACTGCATAACTGTTTGATTATGTGGACCAAATACTTATCTGATGTACATTTTTGTATGTAGCATCTTAGTATGTTCCGTCGCTACAGTTGTGACCGACTCTTCGTGATACCATGTCCATGGAGTTTTCTTGGCAGGAATACTGGAGTGGTTTACCAGTTCCTGCTCCAGGTGCCTACAGCACCCAGTATTCCCTGTCTTAGATCCTCTTAACTGTGTAGCTGCCACAATCCTTCCACTTTCTGTGACAGATGCTCCTTGAAGTATATCTTGTGATATGTACATCCACAGGCACTGAAGGTGTGGAGGAAGGAAATAAAATAACACAGAGAAGATCTTTTGGTGAAATTGGCATCCTGCAGTTTATTGTGGATAAATGTTATAGACAAAATGCAAGGAGGCTAGGGACAAGACCCAGAACAGATGTGACCCCATCCAGCCTTTCATACATTTACTAAACATAACAAATGGGATACCATGTGTTGCAGAACTGTGTTTCAGATCAGGGGAGTAGTTTGAATCCCTTTCAGTTTGCTTCAGTCTTATGATCCTGTCCTGACTTCTCCTCCATTTCCCCCCATTTCCTAGCCCTTTTTTTCTTCCCCTCTCTGAAGAACCTGCCATTTTAATTCCTCTAGAACATATTGTTTGTTTTTGGCAGCAAGAAAATAAGTTCATTGGCTGGCATAATATTTTTTCTTTCTTGCTCTCCCTGCTTTATCTGCATTTGATCACACAAAGAATCCTTTAGGGCAAAGGCAGAGGGATTGAACAGGCTGGCTAGAACTAGTTATAGCATAGCTACAGGTTGGATCCCCATGAATGACAGTGTAACATCTCTCCCTCCCCCTCCGCTGCTGGCATTCTCATGCCTCCTTTTTGGCTGATAGCATCAATTAAAATTTTGCATGTGCATTTTTCAAGCTGTTTTTAAAATTGTTTAAGGGAAAAGTCCATTAAAAAGTAATATATCTGAATATGCAGTCCCCTGAATAACAATATATTTGAAGAGAAAAATGCACTGGTGATTTGACCCTGTCTGCTGAATCATTGATTTTGCAGGATGAGACTACTGCTGCTGACAAACCATATAAACAGGAACCAACACAGGTCACTTACTCAACATCAGCTGTTTCTAGCACACAGGAGGTGCTGTACATAAATGGAAATGGGACCTACAGTTACCATAGTTACAGAGGGTTAGGAGGAGGTTTGCTAAATCTCAGCGATGCTTCCACCAGCGGTGAGTATTTTTACAGAACTTGGCATGTATATTTACAGACATAAATCCCTTCTTTATCCTGCAGTGTGTAAAATGGCAAGTTGTGCCTCTTCAAAAATTACAGAATATAAATGAGCCTAGATATTTACTATCTTTGGGTTTAACTTATGTACTTATGCGCTAATGGAATACAGATGGACAAAAAGAGAATTCATTCAGAGTATTATTAAATAACACATATCTCCATAATAAAATGATGTAATAAACACTACCTAGTATAGAATATAGAGTTCAGTGGTACCTCTACTTACAAGCAGCTTGACTTAAGAGCAATTCGACTTAAGAGCGAAAAACCATTGGCATTTTTAACTGCTGCCTTACACATTTTAGATGTGGTCTACTCTACTTACAATTTTTTTAAAAAAAATTTTTTTGGATAGGGCTGCTCTACTTAAGAGTTTTTTTTACTTAAGAGCATGCATTTGGAATGCATTAAACTCATAAGTAGAGGTACCACTGTGCTAGATTAAACAGAGAAAAATAAAATAAAGAAAAAATAAATATAAGTAATATATCACAAACTTTCCTTGGTATGCAGCCTGAGGAATGTGGATTACCAATGAAAGCTAGCTGTTAATTTGAATTTTTTCTTTCTTTCTTCTTTTTTATTGCTCTGATAAAGGTATCACTTGCTCTTGCATTTAACCAAAGAGTTACTTAAGCCCATAAAATAATTTTATGGTTATCCATAGAACATTTTACATCCTGCATCCCCATAACATCCTATGTGATGTCCCAGATTGCTTGTGAAGCACCTCTCAGGTTTCTGAAAATGGACTTGGTTCATCATATAGAGAGCTGGTTTTCAAGAAGACAAATGTAAATGACCCAGGCTTATTAGTCTAATCTCAGGGTTCTTAAGATTTCAACCATTGTTAATTGTCAGTACAAAAATTATTTCACATCTCATTGCAGATGTCTAGACAACCTTCCACTTTTCAAAATTATATATTGCTGGTATTAGTTTTATAGACAATCATTTCTTATCAGCTTAAGGTAAGGTTTGAATTTGCAAAGGGCTCTTTTGTCTCCATGATGTGATTGAGCATCAAAGTGGCTCCCATGTTGGTAGCTGATGTGGGTTATTGCAGAGATAACTCACATATGGCTTTGCTACTCATGAGCCATCACTGGTATTATCGGTGAAATAAGCTGCTGCATCATATATCTGGCCCGCATTTGAGAACTAAGTAATTGATGCTGCCAATGAGTAATTTATGAAGCAATAACTACCTCATGTTAAATCTTGCAAGTCATTTGTCCAGCAGTGTATTTAGTGTCAGATTTACTCAGTAGCTAATATGATAAATGAACATCTTGGAGAGGATTCAGAGTGCTTGTAGCATTTTGAATGATTTAGTTAAAACAAGAACTGCTTAGCTTCCAAAAATATGTGATGTCTGTGCAATTTGAATTAATCCATAAACCACGGCCAGTAACCAGTTACAGTATAAATGATTGACTGTGTCATCCCAACGATGGCTAGAGAAATTATATCCTGTGAACATAAAAGAAAGGTTTTCTAAAATTAACACTATACAGTGGACCCTTGTATAACAAACAGCTTGTATAACATAAAATTTGTACAACATAAAAATTCAGGAGATAGGGGAAATTTGCTTAACATAATCGCCTATGGGGAGAATCCGTACAACATAAAAATGGGACTACTCTGTTTTCAATGCATTCCTATGGGAATTTGTATAAAGGAAAATTTGCTTAACATAATTTCATTTGGATTGAATTAATTACTTTATACAAGGTACCACTGTACTTAATTTGCTAATTTATAAGCAGCTGAACTTCTATATGATCAAAGGAAAAAATGCTGGCTTACAAAAATATGCAACAATCTATGGCAACTGGTGACTTTTGCTACTGATTCAGGGAGGGCTGCAATGCATCGTCAAACAATGTGCACGCACAGCCCATCTAAGCTCGTCAAAGACTGAGAATTAACTAATTCAGATAGCAAAGGAAGCCAAGATCATGGTTATGACTGGTTATGATCTCAAGTAGAGATGGGCACAAAATGAACAATTTTTCGTTTTCATTTTTTCATTTCGTTATGCAACGAAACGACAAACGAATTTTGTCTCTAAAATAAAATGAAAACAACAGAAACACTGGAAATTTTGTCATGCATTTCGTTTTCGTTACGTCAATACAGTGAACTGCTTTAAATGTTAAAAAATCACAGAAAATTGAAATAAATGGTAATGAAATGGTAACGAAATGAATGAAAATGAAAATGATTTTTTTGCAAAAATTCATGAAAAATGGAAACGAACCGAAACGGACCCTCTAAACGACAAACGACAAATGAAACACCATTTTTTTTTATTCGTGCCCATCTCTAATCTCAAGTTTAATAACAACACATGCAGTCAGAAAGGTGGCAAATTAAGTTTAGTAAACCAATTTTTTAATTTTAAAAGAAAAACTATATCAAAATTTCCTTGAGCATAAGTAATTATTTTAATCAAAAACCTATAAAAAGATTTAAAGTGCTTTGATATTGTTCTCAATTGATTATTGTAGCACCTTGAGAACACTGATCTTATCTGATGCAAGAAGCTAAGCAGGTTGGAAATGGCTGTTATTTAGATTAAAAACCATGAGGAAATATTAGGAGTTTGCAGATGGGCTAGGAAACAGTTCAGCAAAGTATGCAATACTGAAGCAATCACTGACATTTTTTTCTTTTATGTCAGGCCCCAACTAGGATCTGTATCCCTCAGGGACAACATGGATTTCACCTTCTGCATGGGTTGGTGAGGGAGGTGCTAGCACCTTTAGACCTGCTCCTCCGCTCCACTTACCTACTACAATGTTTGGCTGTGCATCACCCAAAGGGCTCCAATGCCTCTAGTTCCAGCGGACCCCCCTCTAGTTGCCATCCATCCACTCATGCAGTTTCCTCTTCAACCTACTAGAGCCCTACGGTTGGGCTTGCCTGCCTCCCCACCCCGAAGGGAGCCCCATTTTGCAGTGAGTGGGGAGGCAGACAAGCAAGCAAGCAGGACTCGCTAGCACAGCAGGAGGACACTCAGTACAGATGCACCTTCACACATGGACACAGTGGTCATTCACTGTGTGGAGTGTTTGGGTGGGAGCCCCATCCCCAACCGAGGGAACTCTCCCTCCCCAGCAAGTGCTGCAACCACCTCAGGTTCACAATCCGGTGGGGAGGCTAGAGCAGCTGGTCCTCCCAGGCACCTAACTTATGAGGTGGTCGTACTTGCCAGCCAATATATGATGAGGGCAAGTGGACACCAAAAGACAAGCCAGCCATTCCCGTTCCCACCCCTGTGCCCACAGCTGGGCTGCCCTCCAGTGAGACCCACCCCTGTGTCATTCCACAAAGGAAGGAGGAATTGAGGGGCAAGCCAGCCATGGGACTGCTGTGGATGCCCCGCCTTTCTCCTCTCGTCTCCAAGTAGGGTTCCGTGGAAGGCAGCAGGGGACAGACCAGGACACCAGCCTGGAACTTTGCCTCTCTTTGGAACATCATTTTGGCTCAGCAAGTTATAACTAAGCCAACCTTATGTTTCATTTGTGTCCGTTTGTCATTCCAGGTCCAACTGATTTAAGTATGAAGAGGCAGTTAGCAACTACTTCTGGATCTTCCAGCAGTACCAGCTCTAGACCTCAACTGAGTCCAATTGAAATCAATGCAGTACGGCAATTGGTTGCAGGGTATCGAGAATCAGCTGCATTTTTATTGCGTTCTGCAGATGAACTGGAAAATCTTATTTTGCAGCAGAACTGAAATATGGCACCATCCTGCTGACCTAGTTTTGTTAAAGAATTTCCACTAATGACATTGTGATTTTCCAGAGCAGATCTTTCAGTTACTGCACAGTCTTGTTGACAAGTTAATTGCCACAATGCCACTCTGTTCTTGGGTATTCTTGGTGTGTTAGGGTTCTTCAAGTGAACTTGAACCTCTAAAATGTTAGAGGTGCTTTAATATATCAGCATATTGCTTAATGTTCGTTTGTTCTAGTGTGTCAGCATCAATAGCAAAAGTGGCTAGAAATGTTAACTTGTTCTAACATGGGCAGGAACAGAAGATAGCTGGGGGTTTGAAACTGGTCCAAATCCAAGTGCAATATTAGTGGAATGTGCTATTGACTCAGTGGACTCCAAGCTGCATTATATGGCAAAGAATTGCCATGCCCTGCTGTTAACAGGATGCAATTGCAATGAAAAGGATCTTGTATTTTAAAGAAAATGTAATTTTATATGGGCAAAAACAAGACAAAAAATGTTAGTTCTCATTCTAAATTGAACATTTTTACTTTGGTAAACTTTTCACTGATTTTTGAAATAATGTCTTGAGGAGTTAATGTTAAGTCCACTGTTCCAAAATCTCTATCCCTTTCTCCAATCCATAACTATTCTTACAAGAGTACATTTTTGTGCTGAGCCGCCCAATCCCGGATGTATCTCTATACAAATGCCTCTGGAATGACTTTCAAAGGAAGCAACAATTTCCTGAGCTTGCACCATTTCCATTTCATGAGTTGCAGCTTTGAGCCTTTTCACACGACCCCTAAGATCCGCTGGCCACTTAAATTCGGACCAGAGATCTTGGGGGTGTCGCTGTTCCTGTGTTCCCACCCCCTCCGCACTCCTGGCTGCTGTCTGCGTGAGGGGAGGGAGAAAAAAAGGAAGAAAAGAATGCCGCTCACCTCCATTCTGCCATCTTGCTCTGCATTCCAGCCTCTTAGTATCTCTTAAAGGGGCGGGGGGCAAAAAACAACAACAAACAGAAGCAAGGAGAGCTCGGCACTCACTATGTTACATCCGCATCAGGGATTTTCACCCCCAGAGAGCAGGTACCTGAAAAGTGCGCTGGGATGCGCTTAGGTGGGCGTGGTCGCACTTAATTTTCTGTAAACTCCGGAGCTGGTGGGGAAACAATTTTAAGCTCCGGAGCTGGGAGCCATTTGCCGCGGAATTTAGGGGTCGTGTGAAAAGGCCCTTTGTTAGCAATTAATAAAGGTGGAAGAGTTATTTTTAAGGCACATATCATTATTATTTTTTAAAAGGTGGTTTCCTACAAACTAGCTCATTTAATTCCAGGATTGCTGCTGCTGTCTTGTACAAGTCCTTTTAGTAGTGAATGGATGTAGATGAATGAATGTGAAGAGGTTGCAAGTGACAATCGGAAAATTTGCACTCTTGTGTGTATTTATTTCTTCTATTTCTTTTTAAATGAATACATAATTGAAAAGGGCCATTGACACTTCTGATGTGATTTTATAATGCTATCATTGAATTAAATACTGTACAAACTGTAAAGGATGCAGCTGCCACTTAAACAAAGTTCCCTTCTCCTGGCTCCCCCAGTCTGAATTTATTTTATACTGTCAAATACACATCAGTGGTGTTTTTGTTGTGTGCTAAGGAAAATTTATTTTAAAATATTTAGAAAGAAGTATTTTAGTTTATGCTTATTGTAATATCTGTTTTGTTGTTCTGCTTTTGTTAAATAATAAGTTCCTTGTGCATTCCTGGACTTGCCTTATTTTGTGTACAATTTTTATGTAATTTCGTTTTTGACAATGAGTTTAAGGCATTGGTGATATTTTCTATCTACTTGTTACATATAGTTTTTCAAGTAATGACTGTGATTGTGACAAAGTAATGTGCACTTTTTCTTGTAACTGTGGACATTGCTATGCTTTTTTCCCTTTAGTGTTTCTAGAATTACTGTTGCTTACAGTTATGTTTTGAAAAATGACAAATTTTGTGATACTGTTGGTGAATATCAATGTGAAAAAAAACCTATTGAGATTAGTGCTTTGGAAATACCTAAATACACAAACCTTTCTTTTAAGTTGTGAACTCAGATGTTCACACATTTGAATGAAATTTTTAAGAACAGGGCTGGGGAAAAGCCTCTGTTTTCTTTGAGTAAATAAACAAACATCTGTGTTTCAGTATTAGGCCTGCGAAGTAATGTTTTAGCATTTCAAAAAAAAAAAAATTCTGAGCACTGCCCTGTCTTGATAGTTTTTAAAATCCAATTTGCAGAAAGACTTGCAGATAATGGGTCAAATCCAATGTTAGTCCATAGTGGAGTAGACTGATTGCAATAAATTGGACTTAAGTAGGTGGTGCCTACCAAGCCAACATTCATTTTAATCGGTCTACTTTAGTTAGAATTAAACTAATTAACCATTAGTTAACCATTTGACCATTTGATAATGGGTCAAATCCAATGTTAGTCCATAGTGGAGTAGGCTGATGGCAATAAATGGGAATTAAGTAGGTGGTGCTGTCCAAGCCAACATTCATTTTAATGAGTCCACTTTAGTCAGAATTAACAGTTGACTTAACTGAATTTTTAATGAAACGGCCATTAAAATGGGTTCACCTGGCTATATCGTATTAAACCGAGGCATGCAGTGTGGCCACAGTCTCACTGAGAAGGGGGGAGGAACCAACAATCCACTGAGTCCCATTCAGTATTCAGTGAATAGACACCCCACATCCAACTGCTCCTTCCGTTCAGACCAAATTATTTTATCGTTTGGTCATCATAAGAAAAAATGGTGCATGTAAAACCTGGGGAAAGAATTTTGGTGGGGGGGGGCACACAACAGTACTATTCAGTACAAGAACAATAGCAAAACCAGTAAAGTTCTGAATAGGATGGCCAACTGCTTTTAAACAGGGCTCTTGTGTTAGTTGTGTAACATGAAATTCAACAGGCATCAAACTACTGATAACTCCAACAAATGTATGCCATCTTTGGGTTACATTGATATGATGGGTTCCCCCCCCCCATGGATTTAAAAGTGCAAAGAGCTATCCTAAGTAACTGATACACTCTTCCCTAAAGTTAGTCTCAAATCAATACAGATATATGGTCTCCTTGTTGATATGCAATCGCCAGGTCTCACAGCAAATGAGAAAGTGTGAAGAACAGTTGCCATACTCTTGTCAGCCGCACTACCTTTAAAATGTTCTCAGTCCTGTTTTTTTTTTTTTCATTGCAATTTCTAAGCAATATCCAGCACCTGGTTCTTCCAAATGTCTTATCTTCTCTTTCATGGAACCGAGGGCATTTTCTGAGTAACAGATAGCAATAAGTAGTTGAGGAAACACTACTGTTGCTAAAGCCTCATCTGGAGCCCCCTTCTACAGCCAATGTCAGAAAGGTGTGTAAGAAAGACATCAGCCTCTCTATGGATGGACAGAGCTAGATAGATTGGAAGTTTTTTATTGTTGGTGCATTGTTTATTTCCACGGCTGTTTCATGGAGCACTTGCAAACCAGAAACAGAAGGCTTACTACCATTATCCATGTGTTGGGATTTTGACCTTCATTCTAATTAAATGCTCATGGGGTCAAATATAACTCTGCCTCCTAAGGCAGAGAAGTGGATGTCCATCTTGAAAGTAAATAAATCTTAGTATTTCTATTAATAGCTAACTGGCTTTGCCTGTGAAGTTTTAAACATGCATCTGAATATTTAATAGCCAAGCAGATACTGTTACAAAATGGGAGACTAACAGAAAAAAATAGCCCTAGGGCTAATATTGACATTGTTATAATAAATCATCTGCTTTTATTTTTCCTCAACGTACATCAGGAAGGTTGGGGGATTATTATACACACAGAAAATCTCAACTATATGTGTGAGTTCTCTTTAAGCCCTTTGTAGTTATTCTTTTTTTCTTCTTACTGTGCTCCCACAGGGGGAAAATACTCAGGCACTGAACATGGACTGATAGGAAAGTTCCTAATAGAACAAAAGCACCCAGACAGATTTGACCATCTTCAGGGCTGCTTTCCTCAACAGCAACAAAGACTCTCTCTGTGTGTGTTTTAACCACACAGTCTTCCTATTGCTTTTATCTAGAGTAAGTGCCATCCATTTGGAATACTCTTGTGAAGTTACTTAGCTTTTTAAAGCCGTTCTTTCTTATACCATTTTTGTATTGAGGAAATTAGTTTCCAGAAGAAAGGATATGCCTGAGATCCTTGCTATAAAAACAAAACACATACAGCCACCAGATTGCAATGACAGGTACAGATACAATTTAACAGAAAGAACGCATAAATTTTGCTCAGTTCCATTTTCAAGGAAAATCTCAATTATCTGGTGTGTTACATTATTTCTAATCCATGCTCTTGTATTGCTGTTGTTGTTGTTGGCTTGGTTTTGATTTTTTAATTTTCTGAAAATACATCTATAATTTTATGAACTGGTCTTATCTGCAATGGTACTACCAAGGCTCATTGCCATTAGGTGATACTTAATATGCACTGATGCATCTCCCACCAGGCAGTTTCATCTGCTCCATATTCACAATATTTGGGTTTGTCCATGTGCTACAGTGATGACCTCCCAACATCAGTTGATCCAGCATTTTCCCCCAAGTACAGCACTAGTTCATTTTAGACTCTAATCTTCTGCTGGCCATACTGAAACTCCACTTGTGAATGTGCCTTAATAATGTCCCTGGTTGGTTTACTAAGAAGTTGAATAAGATCAGAAAGTGAAAACAAGAGCATCGAGATAAACAACACAGAAGCATGGATTTATACACCCTTAAAAAGATTTCTGTGCCAGTTTCTCCTTTGCCACTTATGGCTAGGGAATAGGGATCTTTCCATGTAAGCTTTTTTGTTCCTTTTCGAGGCTGAGAATCACATTGATTTGTTTGGTGTGCTGGGCTTGAAACTTTTGATGCAGTTTTAAAATCACTCCTGCCTCCTGCAACCATCATTTGGTGAATTTCATCTCCACACAAAGGATCTCAGCGCCCGATAGACTACATCCTCTATCAAGAATGCATTTTGGTACAATGCTTTGATAAAGATAGCTTGCTATTGAAAGCTCAGCTTACATTATTTTATTTTATTTTATTTTATTTTATTTTATTAGTGACATATAAAGGGATCACCTAGCCTATCCTTGTATTGGTTCTAGATGAGCATGTTGAGACCCCTTGGCAACAGTGAGCCACATCCCAAAATTCTGGGACCACAGACTTCAGAGACAAGCTCTTATTTGTGATCACCATATGATAAAAGATAGAAGCTTTGTTCCACCTTGGGGACAAACCAAACCAGATAAGGCTAGATAGTAGGCAGATCTTAGAGAGTAACAGAACCTGCTGCTGGAGGAGAAAAATAAATGGGAATTTATTTGCCTGGGTGGACAATATATTTATTTATTTATTTATTTATTTATTAGGCTTCTATACAGCCCATCTTCCCAAAGGGAACTCTGGGCGGTTTACATAGACTGAAGAAGTTCAGCCAGCCAACAACACAAAACTGAAACAACAATACACATACAATATTAAAATATAAGAGTTAAAAAGAAATTCCAATACTATGACTGAAATCCCGTCCCAGTAAGTTGTACCATGTAAGGGGTAAAATTCAGCAGAATGGACATTGACGGTGGGTCTGACTCCACCATAGAATCACTGTGGGTTAAACTACCAGGTCCAAGGAGCAATGTGATAGTGATGGTGGTGGTGGGGTGTTATCGTCCACCAGATCAAAAACTTGAGGGGGGGGGGGCTTGAAATGAGGAAACAAATCATGGAGGTGTCTAAGAGGGACAGGATAGTAATCATGGGGGACTTCAATTATCCCCACATTGACCGGGCCAATGTGAGCTTGTGGCAAGAAAGAGAAACCGGGTTTCTCGACATGCTGATTGACTGTGCCTGCACAGCTACTTTTAATATTTGGAAATGTGTTATATTTGGAAACATGTGGACAAAATGGGATTTTTAAAAGGAGCTTTTATAGTCCACAGATTTTCCAGGGGGTTACCTGTGTTAGTGTTTTGAAGCCAACATTAATTGGAATCCATTAGGGAATAATGTGAAACAGTTCATCAGAAGAAAAAAACATGTAAACCTCATTGGCAGTAGTATATTTACATGAAAATGGTTGTGTCTGAGAGATTGATAGAAATCAGCAAGTGCAGATAGTGACATTCTTTCCTTAAACTGCCATTAAGATAATACTTGTGCTGATGTGCAAATTAATGTATGTTAGATAAAACCCCTTTGTTCCTTTTCAACCCATATGAGTGAAGCCTTTCCATTAATTTGTGCTAAGCTATTTCATGATGAAATCACTTTTTGAGCTTCCACTGTTGAAATATGGTTACCTTATTAAGTCTGAATTTAGATTATTGCTGGAATATCTTGAGCAGTAACCAAGGGGAGGTGGTGAGGGAATAATGTGTCAGATAATAAGATTCTACATATAATCCAAATAATGAAATGCCTACATAGACTGTAATACTCAAATTGCTAATGGGTTGGTTGGGTATGTATGCATGTATGAGAGAGAATCTAACTAAGGTCTGAAAGTATGAGAATATTTTTCATATGCTTTTCGCATGTATATAGTCTTAATAACCAGATTTTTTCCTCTCACACAAGAAATGGAACGGCACCAAAGAAGGGAGTAACCATTTTGAAGACTTGACTGAAATGATTAGTAATGAATTACTATTTTGGACTTAAGGGGCATTTTACAGTAATAAACAATAAGTGCTTCCCTCAACAGTGAACAGGAACTGATGACAAAACAGATTCAATGTACTGAGGGTCCAGCACTTCATACAATATCAGTACACCAGAATTGAGGGCAGAAGAACAGCAACCACAAAAACAAAAACAAATCAAAACCAGCCACTGATTCACTTTGCCACTTTAGTACTTGGCGAGATCTCCACATTAATTACAGTACAAGGAACATCATTCAACTGCCCAAGAAATGTCCTTTTCAGTTACCCAGTGCCAGGACCCTGCCTGTCACAGAACCTGATTCTGAGGGGTTAAATGGTGAAGAGCTGCTGGAGGAGCCTTGCAGCTCAAATCAGCAGGCAGCTGGGTCTGATGACTCAGCTGAAAACATATCTTCTCCCCCTAGAAGGGCCAGGAGCAGGATTCTGCAAAGACGTGCTACCAGGAGGGCTAGGGAAAGGGTCTTTGATGCTAGATGGGGAATCAGGGCAGCAAGCCCTGAGTACTAGCAGAAGCCTTTCCAGGAGTAAGAGTGTGTTCCCTGTTTTGGGATAAAGCTGGTAAGCTCACCTTGAGTTCTCTGTGGGAGCAACGTGTCATTTGAACTTGCAACCACGTTCCTGTCTGTGACCTTGGCTCTGTTTCCTGATTTTGGACTGGCTTCCTGGACCACGGCTTGATCTGTTCCCTTGGGTTTGGCATCTGGTTTCCGTGAGATATTCTGGTTTTGACTTGGACTGTTAATTGCTGGGAGTTGGATTCTGTTATCTATCTGGCACTTGATTGTTAGCAACGGACTTGAACTTGCCTGGCTTTCCACTAAATATCTTGGCAAAGAACTGAACCCTGTTTGTCTGTGTGTGGGGCTTGACACCCAGAAAGGGATCATTGATGTCCCACATCCTGTGATGTCACTAGAAATCTTAGCATTCCTTAGGCCACACAGTAAGATGCAATGGTACCAAGGGGGAAGGGGGAGGTCCATTCTGAGGTCCCATTGGTAGCTTTTGATTAATTTAATTCCACCAGAACAGTCTTGACAGTCTTGTATTAGGAGATCTTGAGTAATCCCTTCTGGAGGGAAATTGGTATGATGATCTTTGAATATTTCCTGGAAAGAGGCAGGTCCTTATAGAACAGGGAAGTATTATTTCCCCTTTGAAGATGACAAAGCTGTGGGTAGCTTTCTTTCTGTACAGAAACAAATTCCAGATCATGAGGCTTTCATAGCATTTGCTCTTAAGAAATAAACCTTAAGGGAACTTAAGTACAAAGGCACAATGAAGCTGCCAAGTAATATCCCTTTTTATGTATTCCACTACTTGAAAATGTGTCAAATTCGATTTGTAACCCCTAAGTTGTTACATTTTTGACAACAAATGAAAAATTCATTATACTCATTGTTAAACACAATTTTCAAAGAAATGAAAAGGATGAGCATTCATATTCTTAGAATAAATGAGTTTCTGAAGGGAAACAGACATTGGAATACTACGTATTATTGAGGTAGTATTGATGCAGAGCACATATGTGGAATTGTAGCTGTAGAAAAAAAAATAACTGTAAGTGTTGTAGACTCAATTCTATGGCTGATTAACAGTAATCCAACTAAATGAATACCCCACATCTGCACCATATATGAAGGCCACACCAGACTTCTCCAAATTACCCAGTCTGGACAAATCCTCTGTTCATCAAGTCTGGACTGCTTGTAGGATCATCCAACAGGTTTCCATTTCAAAATTTAATTGACCATGGTCTGTAGATTGAAACCAGGGATAGTAGGAAAAGTACTATTACTGTAGTAAAAAGCCTTGATGTATCATGGAAGAAACACTTACCTGTAAATTGTTAAAAACAGGCATGAAGCAGAAGTGAAGAGGGATAGAAATAGGGTGAGAATTCTGAATGTAGCTTTTTAGCAAGTTGACAGAAGTCCAGGGATCACTGGCTGAATTCCTTGTCAAGGGCCTACCCAATTTCACTTCCACTGATTGACACCTTCTGGTTGATGGACTTCAAGCTTCTTCAACCAAGTGAGTCAAAAGCTTTTTAAAAACTTATTTAAAATGTCTAGATCCAATAAAATGCTCATTGTAACCTAAAGAAGGGGTCAGTAAATGGTAGCCTATAAAATGTATTTAGCCACACAAACCAATTTTTGCAGCTCCAATTTTTAAGATGAAAAAAATAACCACCTACTTCTGGAAGTCTCTAGGAACAATGACTTTGTCATTAAAAATAAGCAAGAATCAAAAGTGAAAAGTGACAGAAAAATGGTGAGAAAACAGAATGCAGCTTTTTAGCAACTAACATGCAGAGCCAAAGAGAACCAGGACAATAACCAGTGCAAAGAAACAGAGGAGAGCAACAAAAGAGGAATGTGGAAGACAAAACAGTGGCCCACAATCAGTTTATTTACCAATCTTCAAGAAGGGAGATGCCAAGGAGTTCATTAGCTATAAGACCATTGCGTTAATTTTATATGCAATAAAAGTTATTCTGAAGGTGCTACAACAATATTGAGCCTGATGTTCAATCTGGATTCTAAATATAAAGAGGTAGTAGAGAGTAGTAGATGGCTACTCTATCTAACAAGCCTATTCAGACCAGGGTGGGATGACACTAAAGTGAACTATAAATTGGAATCCTCTCACCAACCCTCCTCAGACTGAAGAAGCTACTGGGATGAGTAGCAAAAATATTTTGATCCCACAAGAAAAGAAGTCCAGTTGCCATGACTCAACTCCCAGATAACTTCACCTGAATGACTGAGATGTAGTAGAGTATATTTCAAGCATATATGGAATATGCTGCCACAGAAGGTGTTGGAGTCTTCTTTGGAGGTTTTTAAGGAGAGGCTGGGTGGCCATCTGCTGGGGGTACTTTGATGGGGGTTCCTGCATGGCAGGGGGTTGGACAGGCCCTTGAGGTCTCTTCTAACTCTATGATTCTATGATTCCATATGTTCACTACTGGAATGCATTAAATAATTTCATAAAAGGGTAGGTCTATTCTTTATAGACTATATAGCAAAGCTTTTGCATGAAAAGCATTTCTGAAATAAACTACCAAAGCCAGTGAATAAAGACAAGGAAATCATTAAATGCATCAAGTTAGCCTATTGTGGTCATGTAATGGAATATGAAAAGTGCAGGTTGTTACAGCTTGTCACTCAAGTCACAATAAATGGAACAAGTGTAGGAAGGAGAAAAAAACTTATTGGTCATACAACCTTGAAAATTGGTTGCAGTGAAACACTATCATTCTTGAGACCTGTCTTATCAGAAGTCAAAACGGCCATGATCCAACCTCTGGTAGGAGATGAGCAATATTAAAAGACATTAACTTTCAACAGCAGTTACGATTGTGAGATTTTTTAGTTCATTACATTTGACATGCAATTCTTGGTCACCTTCAGTGATTTCAAACTATTTTAAAAAGTCATGATTAATGGTGTATAAATAATTTATATAAGGGATATGTTTTATAAATCTCTGTAGGACTTTTAATTTTAAAAATAATTTTTTTTCACTGGTGGACTAATATTAATGCATTCATTCTCAAACTCTTGTCTACTGCATAGTGATAGTATGGCACCCATATCTCATAATTACTAGTCCACAAAAAAGGCTAAGCTATGATCAACTATAATATAACATTTTTCAGGAAGCCCCCCCCCGCCCATTTTATTGTAACTGCACTAAGCAGTCCCCTCTTGTCTGATCCAATCATCTTCAGCTATTGTCAGCCATTTTGATATTGGAAGACACTAGTCCTTTAGCTGATGGCAAGTAATCTTCCTGTCATCTATATTTTGCAAACTGGGTTTGGCAGTTTTTTTCTCCAACATCACAGCTTTCCTACACACACTGCATTGCCAACTACTTACTGTAAGTAATTTTGAATTTGATTTCTCAAGACTGAAATGCCAGTTTCCACTCACACTAGAGCTGATTGTTTAGTTTTCACCCTTGTTAGATGTTTCATCCATAATTAGAAATTGCTGCCTCATCCATCCCGCATATTTATCCATGACTACATATATGGAGTGAAAGTGACAGTCTGAATCTATCAAGTTGCTCAACAAAAAAGAAGCATGAAACAGTATATCATATTCCTGAATGTGACAGGTATGCAGCCCTCTAATAGAGTGGCAGAAATAAAGTTCTGCAGTGCACATTCTACACTGAAATAAAGAAATATACTAGACTCCTTTCTGCTCTGTGCAGAAGTTAGACACATGTTCTTTTATGTAGGGAAAAAGTTACGTCATATAAGTGAAGGAAGATAAGAATAAATCAGGGTTAAAGTCACATAGAGTACAATCAGGCAGAGGAAAAAGTTGTGGGTCCACAACAGAAAGGGTCACTTTGCCAGTAGTTATCTAATTTAAAGCAATCCTTCCATCTGATAGCTGTTGTGAGTTTTTTGGGTTCTTTTGCCGTGTTCTGGAAGTTTTTCTTCCTGATGTTTTGCCAGACTCTGTGGCTGGCATTGTCGGAGGGCAAGGAGCTCAGGGAACTAGGAGTTCTCTCTTTGCTCTGGGGTATAGAGAGCCTTTGAGAATACATCCAACCCTTCCATCTGTTACAGAGTCATTCTGGCCTGGTCCCAGAAAACATCATCCCTCAAGCTGGGCCAAAAATGCCCAGAGTGAGCATAGACTGGGGTCAGTCTAAAGCCCTATTCCCTATACATTGTGTGATTCCTGGGAAATCACATATATCAGACAGCAAGTCACAAATGCTCCAGAAATGTGAGCAGATGCTTGCATGACCACACTTTTAATTATAAAAACTTAAGCCAGAATACTTATTCACTTACATGATTGTGTAAAGACAACTGTGTAAGTGAATCCTACTCCCACCTCCTTTGCAAAACCAATTTGTGTACACCAAATGTAGAAAACAATGTCTTCATACTTTCTCTACTATCCTCCCCTATAATTGTTTCAACACTCTGAATCAGACAAGATATCAAATCTGGAGAAAATATGCAAATGTAGAGGTACACATGTGGGATCCAGGGATATTTTTGTTCCCATTAAGATCTATTTGTCATAAAGACCCTCACCCTAATAGGATCTGTTTCTGGAAGTCTTCCAGGCATGATGCTTTTCAGTTTATGTTCCTTGAAGGGAGCACAAGATTCCACCACAATAATGGCCCCCAAACAGTAACTGAAAGGGCTCAACCAGGCACTTACTGTAGTCTTTTCTGCCTCAAATGTGCACTTCTGGTTGGTGAGTCCTATTTCAGTGACTGTGGCAAGGATTTGCCCCTCCCACCAAGCCTACTATCCAATATGTTCTACAGCGAACTGGATATTCTCCTTTTAAGGCTAGTGACTCTACATAATTCATTCTAAAATGTCTGTACTAAGAAGGCTGCGAGAATAGATTTGAGAACACTTGGAAATTAATTTAATTGCTAACTTTGTATTATCAAATTGCTAATTCTTATAAAAGTCAAGACAATTATAATAATGAAACTCTACATCTGCGTTTACACAATCATTGGGAAGACTATCTGATCAAGCAGAAAAATGTTAGTGTGTAAAATCTGTTGCCATTTTTTTTGAACACAAGAATAAGTGAGAAACTGGAGGGTGAATCTATCCATTCTGTCACTAAAGTTTTCTATACTTCTTATTGGAGGATACAGATATTATCAGATTCCCAACTGATACTGAATCAGACTGCTCATTCATTCTTATGGTTATAATTTAAGCTCAGAGTTCTCGTTTGTATGGATTAGTGACCCTATATGCATCAAATAGAATTTCTTCTCCATTATTCATTAGTCATTAGCTGACTATATTCATATTAAATATTGTATGTCTTCACCTGCTTTTGAGTCAAACAACAAGAACCAGATCAAATCCAGACTAAAACATCAAAACTCAGTAATGCTAGAAATAATTATTTGGTTGAATACCATCTGCTGTGTGGGAATCTGTATTGTCAGACTGAAAACAGTAGTAGATAGAGTTGAGATGTAGAAGGATATCTGTCACACTATTGGGCAGTTAAAACATACAATTTGGATAAGAAGGGCTAAAAGGATTTAAGGGACTGTAGTTAAATTTCCTCCGTAATCCCAAGGATTTATTTTTTGGGCAAAGAACAATAGCGATCCTTATGAATGAATTATCAGATGTGTATTTTGGTGGTTACATTCCTGATGACAGAATATGGAATGAAGACATTTGCTACACTTGGCTATTGCTTGTTCTGGTTACCTGCTACATGCCACTCAATCACTCTGTACTGCATCAATTACATGAACCTGGTACTCCATCCCAACCAGTTCCAGCAAAAAATATGGGTAGGTTTGAACAGAAGAAGTCAGGCATACACTATGGTGTTGCATTTCCTCTTGGCTAGCAGGTGTCCCCCTTGAGAACAATTATCTGACAAAATACAGAATAGCCCACAGGCTGTTATAAACATTTATGGGGACAGTCAAGAGCTAGGTATGAAATTAGGTATCCCTAGCTGACTCCTGGGAGAACTCTCCTCCCATACCACTGCAAATTATATCAGCAAGTAATCTATGTCTAAAAGCTTTTGAGTAACATAATATCTATTTCCATCTCACAATAAACTATAGATATTTTATAGCAATACTTTACAAGTGTTGGTTTCATTCCCTGAAGTAGGCAATGTGTTGTGATAATGAATAGGGACCAATGTTTCGCTGGGCAATGCACACAAGTATACATTTGCTGCTTTGTGTCAGATTCCAGTGAGTAGCAATCTGCTTGGATGCAACCACAGTTATTGTTACCTTGTTGAGCAACTTAGCATGTTTTCAGAATGAAGAGTTGGAATGGATATCACAATCCAACACAGTCTGCCATTCAACATGCTTCTCCCACAGCTGTTTTGTCAAAGTGCATTGGAAGCAGCACCTCACTTCACACCACCAGAGGTGGAATCTAAAGCCTATGTCTCTGACTTGAGGCTGCAGCTCCTTTTTTGAAATGTGCTTTAAGCAGAGAAGGCTCCCTGCTCATGTTACCATGCTTTTCCCCCTGCATCTTATACACAGACCTCTGGTGCCCCAGCCTGATGAAGACCTGCACAGGTTGAAAGCTAGCTTCTGTGTATGAATATTTTGTGGCCCATTTACATTATTGCTGCTTGTGCACCTTCCCCTCATCTTTGGACTGTCTGAACTTGCCAGCTGTAGCTGCCAAAGTCCAATGTTCCTCCCCACTTACTGCACACTACCCTTTGATTGTGCTGTTTTTCATTTGGAGGCATACTGGCCCATATCATTGAAGCAGAAATTCCAGCTGATATGCCTCTAATTCAGAGCAATCCAATATGCTGACATTCTGTTGCTTAGTGTAGTAGGTTAAAACTAGAGTAGGCTGGTGGCAGCAGATTGAATGTGCTTGCTGCTATCTTATTTTTAGAGCAAATTAAGGGGATGACTAAACGGATATTTATCCTGTTTCTGCCACATTCCTTACTATTCCTTTCAATATGTATTGCATCACCTATACAGTGTTTGCACTTTGTCCTCCCAGCCCGGAATAAAGAGATAAGACATGAGTTGTGGGATTAAAAATGGGCCACAATTTATTGGTATTAAATTCACTGAACTTTAACTGTTAAACGTCCTTTAAAACAAGGCAGCCTGAAAGTAGTACAAGTGGCTCAATTAGCGATACCTAATTAATGTTATGAGGGCACTGCCCACCTGTTCAGCACTCTCACAAACATTGTGGTCTGGGCAGCCCTCATCTCTCACCTTTTGCCTTGTTATAGCTGAACCTATCATTGCCAATTTCCTAATCTATTTAAAATTTATATTGAGGGCTGCCAGCCAAATTAAGGGACTATTACAAACTAAATCTACCTTGACTTTAAATTACCACTTGCACTGCCTACCAATTGTGACCAGATTTAATAACTTCCTGTTACTCTGAAGAGAATGGGATGGGCGAAAACACACTGCTACTCCAGTCCAATTAGAGTAATAGTTAAAAATTCCCATCCAACACTTATGCAACCAGTTAATCTCATTCTCCTGCATGGGTGTGAGGGCAGGAAGATGGTCAAAACTCAGAAGAGGCCATGCACTATCTAGCACAGCCTCTTATTACCCTGGCCCCTGCAAAGGCAGCCCCTTAGGCTCCCCTTCTCATGGCATGATGTGGGCAGGAGGGCAAAATGTCCCTGTCCTGCACTTCGGCCATTCGGAGAGACCCAACTGTGAGTCAACACAATCTTTTGAAATTACTGTATGATATACTTAGTTCGGCCAGCAGGGATGGTATTTTTGGCAAGCATTTCCAGTCAAATCAGTCTGTCTTCCTTTTTGGTTTGTGTGATTGCCTATATCAATCCTTTGGGGTGGGGGGATAGTTGCTGGCAGGTTGTAATAATGGAAGAGAAAGGTAAAGATGAAGGGGTGTGTGTTGATGTGTGGACACGTGAAATACATTTTTCTAGGAGACTTCTCAGTGAATGACAACAGTAATTTATATGCTAGTGTGCAGTGTTGTTGTTCAGTCATTCAGTCGTGTCAGACTCTTTGTGACCCCATGCATCAGAGCTCACCAGGCCTTCCTGTCTTCCACTGCTTCCTGGAGTTTGGTCAAACCCATATTGGTTGCATCAATGACACCGTCCAACCATCTCATTCTCTGCCGTCCTCTTTTCCTTTTGCCTTCAGTCTTTCCCAACATCAGGGACTTTTCCAAGGACTCCTCTCTCCTCATGAGGTGTCCAAAGTACTGGAGTCTCAGCTTCACAATCTGTCCTTCCAGTGAACATTCGGGGTTGATTTCTTTCAAGATGGATAGGTTTGGTCTCCTTGCAGTCCAGGGGACTCTCAAGACTCTCCTCCAGCACCACAGCTCAAAAGCATCGATTCTGCGGCGATCAGCCTTCTTTATAGTCCAGCTTTCACTTCCATACATCACTACTGGAAAAACCATAGCTTTGACTATCCTGACCTTAGTTGGCAAAGTGATGTCTTTGCTCTTTAGGATGCTTTAAGTTTGCCATTGCTTTCCTCCCAAGAAGCAAGAAGTGCCTCAGGTAGGAATAGTGCCTCAGGCTGGAATATCTTATAAATGGGGGCACACTGCTACTTTTGTGTCCCAGTTGATCAGTGAGGCTACAAAATAAAACAGGCTGAACTGTGCTTTCATCATTGTAAGGCTAATTACACTGGTGACAATGAGGCCTGTAATAAGACTTCCTGGGGTAGGAACTGGCAAGCCACCCCAGTATCCCTGCCAAGAAAATTCCACGGACAGTGTGCAGTAGAGAGAAGTTAATGTCAGCCCAGGATAAATATCTGTATGGTCCTGCATCACATGGTGTGTTACCTGCTACTAGCGATGGGCATGAACTGCCAGATGGCTGGCTCATGCTGGTTGGGGGTTTCTTTGGCTGAACAAGTGTTTGGTGCTTCCCATCCCCCTCCTCTTCTGGTGGGCACCCACTCAGAGGCAGCGCCCAGAGGAAGCAGGGCAAGAAAACGGAGTGCTGCCTCTAAGTGAGCGCCTTCTCAAGAAAAAAGGGCAGAGAAGTGCTGGTTCAGTCATTCATGCCCATTTCTAATACTTATTCTTTATGGAATACATATAAGGCTCAAAGCACTTTAGATACAAAGAAATAAATATTTGTGTTTCTTCCCTGCTCCCAATATTCTCATTTTTCAGATGAATGTTTTGGGGAGCTGGGAGATAGTAGCTTGCCTCAAACTTCCTGAGGCATCCATGGCTAAGCTCGAAAATAGAATATGTTATTTTAGCACAAATGTGCTACTTCAATGGTTTGTAGCTGAGCTCTCTGGGCTAAATAATCATTAGTTACACATTTACTGCATTAAAATTGTCTGGAGAAGCTCCTTTGGTGAAATAAAGGCACATGCATCCAGAAGCAGTATAGACACTGCTAGCTAATCCACCACCACCCTCCCGGATTCCCGTAAGGTCTGCTCCAGTGGATCTGATGAATCTCTCAACAAGTTTCAGCCCTGGGACTGCAGTAGAAAACTAAATGAAGACCTGGTTTATAAACAGAAGTAATCTGTATTCTGTTGATGCAGCCACTTTACAAACATTTGTAAATCTAAACCTTACCATTTTAAAAAAAGCCAATGATTGGGAAATTTACTCATATTAAAATAACTGGTAAATACCATCACTACTTTCAAAGTCATGTTTATAGTAAATCATTAACATCTGGCAACTGAGTGCATGTAAGAAGCAATATCTGATTTGCAAACCTTTAGGACAAAGCCATCAGGTGGAGGAATTGAGAACGCAGCACAAAATCAACCCGCAGCACAAAATCAACCCGTACCAGCCCTTGGGTGTGTAAATTGGTGTGCTTGCATTCAGTTAATGGTGTTTGCCTGGCTTATGCTAGCTGAACATCTGTCCTCATCATACCGAAATGGTGAAGTCTGGCACTACCATGAGATTTAAAGGACATCCTCTTCCCTCACACCTGGTGAAAAATAAGCAAGCCCTTCCCTGTATATCTTATCTTTGAAACTTTTGACATGACAGCTAGAGAGCTCACAAAACTGTCAGCTGAACCCACAAATGGCTTAATGGCAGGCACAGAACAGCCTGTTAGCTGAAGTTTGCCTGGGATGCTGGCAGGTGTTTACATGAAATGTTGCCCTCCTTGTCATAGCATATAGGACAGCCGGTGCCTGGCAACCTCTGCCTGAGCACATTATTTAATTGCCACGAGGCAGCAGCTGCTAACCTTGTTAGATAAACAACAAGTTCTGCACCTGCTTTTCCAAACCCTGACCGCACTCTGTACCCAGCAGCTGACAGTCAGGTAACTCGGCTTCTCTGCCCCGGCACACAATAGCCTCGGGGATTAGAAGGAGTCGATCAGCATTGATTTTGTCTTTTCTTTGTAATGTGCTCCTCTGCCTTTTCTCTTGAGAAAAGTCTATTTGGGGAGAAGTAGAAACATCGCTAATTAGATTTCTTCATTATAGCTAAATCCACCTGCCATTACATATGTTTGTGTGCATGAACCTACATACTGAGAAGACTGGACTAGTAATGAGGAATAAAATGACAGAGACAATATTTGGCAACTAGTATCTTCATGAGATGTCCTGTTGCAACAGAGGAAGCGTTCAGTGTGGAAATCAAACATATCTTTGAAAACCTTTATTATATCAAAGGATCTTACAAGACAGAAATTGGCAGTGAGTCCCCTAAAATGATGGATACTAATTGCATCAGGTAAAGATTAACCTCTAAATCTATGGTTGTAGATTGCATGGATCAACAGAGTGTGTAAAATCACAGTGTCTGGCATGACTATCTATGCTTCCAATACAACAAGCCTGTGATTTTTTTTAGCTACAGCGATTGTGAGACTGAATGAAGTGCCACCTGTCTAGTGCCTTATATAAACAATACCAAAATCTTTGTGACACGCATTACAAAATAACCGGTCCGCTACACAGACAAATTAATCCTCAGCAAGCTGCTACATGGTTTAAGAAAAAAAGAGAACTTTATATCTTTTATATAAGCAAATACGCAGCATTTAGCACAACTACCAAAGTGGAGCTATGGTATCTGAAATATTATCTGTCCATCAATGAACCATCAGTCGTATTGGTACTTACAGCTTCTTTCACCCTCAGTCAGAATTAATATAAGAGGAAGTTGTAAGGTTTCTTTTTCACCCTTGTCAACTTGAAATATTTTTGAGTGAGCAGAAATTGGAAGCACCCCTTTAAAAACAGGAACAAAATATCTGATAACTATGAGAAAATTCCAGACAGCAAGGCTGCTGGACATGGTGGCTCGCTCAGTTATTCTGGAAGCTGTAGAAATGAACAATTTCCCAATCCCTGTGAAGATAATCTGTCCATATAAATACTCTTCTCCCTTGAATTGCATGTGACCAAGAAGTATGATTTTGGTTATAGTGTATGTGGATTTTTTTGAAGGCCTTTTATTGGCTGTCCTATTTGGGGGCAGTGGTGAGGACCCAGTGTCCTGGGCATTTGTAGCCATGGCTGGAGCTACTGGCCATCAGCTTCACACACACACCTGCCTGGTTCTTTTGTTAAAAAAAAAAACCCTGGTCACTCAGTTCAGCTTGGCTCTCACTGCAGAAGGGGAGGTTTGTGGGAGGGGATGAGGCACATTTCCTGCTGTGAGGAGGAGGAGGAGGCGGAGGAAGAAGAAGATTGGGATACCAGCGACAGAGATGTTACCCCATGCATGGTGGCCACTGCTGTGGCCAACTGGGCTGAAAATGCTTGCCTCCTCTTCTCCCCTTCGCCTTGCACCTGCTGGCCAGCAGAGAGACAGATGGTCGTCTGCCAAAACCATCTCATTTCAAAACCTCTCCTAGACAGTCGTTCAATAAGCAACAGCCTGCCTGAAGAGTAATGTCTCCTCTGCTTACCCAGTAATTCCTTTTCCCTGTAAGGAGCTCAAGGCAGGCCACATCTCTCCTCTTCCTCACTTTATCTTCACAAAAAAGCATCCTTGTGAGGGAGATCAGGCAGAGTGTGTGAGAGAGCGTGTGCAAACGAATGCCAAAGTTCCAAAACCACCTTAAGAGTTTTGATGGCTTTGTGGGGCCCAGATGTCCCAATAGATTTATTTTACATCAAACACAATTCAAAACAAAGTATGTTAAGTAACATGTTTGAGTTTCTAAGTTTGGAACTACCTGCCTTACATTTTAATATACAGATTTATGGTGTTTCCACCTCTTTCACTGTAATTGCTACCATTAAACAGACCTTAATATGTTCTTGCAATACATTTCTCAATATTTACTTCTACTTGGGTAAAATCTAAAATGCTCTTGCATGCATGAAATTGAATTTTACCGACTCTGGTCTATGTACTTAGGGTAGGAAAGGAGAAAGGAGCCTATAATATTCTGAAAACTTTTCTGTATCTTTTCTGGTAATTACTTCACATGGATTTCATGTGTTGCTAAAGTCCTCTACATCTTATAACTATAAATAAAACCCTACATGTCTGTTTTATGGGTACTCTGTCATTTTTAGAAGCTGGAAGAGACTGAGGGAAATCAGTTATTGAGATTGGTGACCTTAAGACAATTCATCCCCTCGGACCAACACTTTTCAACCTTTTTTGGATAAGATCAAATGCAGTATTTGCAGCATTCTAGAAGGGAAGGGTAGCATTAAGCATCTTCTGGAATATGGAGAACAAGGGTATCAATGGCTATCATTATGGATGCCTAAGGATAACCTCTGGGTTGGAGAGATAGGCAGGATATCTTTCAATACCACTTGCAGGGAATCTTAAGCAGGTGAAGACATCTGCATGAGAATACTCTGAAGCAAATGGTGAGCCACTGTGTGAGACAAAATGCTGGACTGAATGGGCTGTGGCCTGTTCCAGCAAGGCTGTTCTTATATTCTTATGTTAATAGTTATAGCCAATTGCTTATTAATATAATCTAATTGCTGATGCTGTCATCGGGCAACAGCTTATTTCCCTTACAACCTGCTTTCCTAACTAATACTAATACTAACAGATTACTAGATATCTTTTCCTTTTCAAATTTCATGGAAGTTGTTTCTGTTTTAAAAATACATGGAATAAAGTGTCCTTTTATGTTAGCAAATGGCTTCTTTATTTAATAACCTGCCAGGTGGCAATACTTTAGTGCCCACAGTAACTGTGCAACATCATGCCATGTAGCTATGGCTGTGTTTGCAAAGATATTCCAAAGTCAATTCCAAATGGGAACAGAAAATAATGTCTTAACTTAGGTTAAGAAAATAGCTTTGCTCTAGGTTGCATCCCCCTGCTCAAATTGCTAACAAAGGTGCAAAAAGGGGGAAATGAGATACATGAAAATGTCCCCTGTTCTATTTTGTCTCAGGTCTAGTTAGAAGAAATTAAAGCAAGAACATTCAATAGTCATAGTATGACTGTTAGACAAATGGATGATTACAAGAAATATTGAAACTAGAGATGGGCACGACTAGGGAAAATTACGTTTTCGAGTTGTTGTGTGTCAGAGGTGGCCCGTGTTGGCTCGTTTCCGTTTTTCGCGAAACTTCGCCAAAAAAATAGTCGTTTCGTTTTTCGTTTTTCGTCTGTCGTTATTCTGGTTTGGGGGGTAGCGGGCTCCTGGAGGCACCTCTGTGGGGTGGGTGCCGCCTCTGGCCTGCTATGAAGGGAAGGGGGCTCCTGGAGGCACCTCTTTTTTGGGGGGGGGTGCCTCCTCTGCTCACCCACTAGGAAGGAAGGGAAAGCAGGCTCCTGGAGACCCCCCATGGCATGGGGGCCTCCTCTCCTCACCTGCTGCAAAAGGGCATGCATAGCCATATGGATATATGCATACCAAGTTGCAGACACAGCAGACTGGCAGAGGCACCCCTCTTTTTTGGGGTGCCTTCCCTGCATCAGTCAGGCCTCGACGGGCATGGTTTGCATGGCACACAAATGCTGCCGAGCCAAGCCTGCAGGAGTCAGCCAGAGCCACAAGTGATGGACTGGCGAACTCTCTGCACCCCGCTGTGGCTCACTAAGAAGGGAAACGTACTTGCGTGTAGTGCAATGCAAGTACAGATCTGGCTTAGGGGACAGGGTTAGCGCAAGGGCTAGGGTTAGGCTAGTTACTGGTGAGGTTAGGGTGGGGTAGTGGGGTGCACCTCTGGGTGCCTCTCTGACCCACTAAGAGGACAGTGTACTGTGGCGTATGGGTAAGGGACTAAGGGTTAGGGTTAGGGCTAGGGCTAGGGCAGGGTTTAGTGGGCTTTTTGGCACATCCCAGAAGTCTCAGTGGCCAAGTGGCCATGTGATTGGTGGAATGGCTCCAAAAATTTGCATGGTCCACTCCCATGACCAGCCCATCATTGCGCAGGTGTAAAAAAATAAAATAAAATAAAATAAAATAAAATCAATGGAGAGAGGACAGAGGAGACATTTTGTTGCAAGAAAAACCCACTGCTACTGTAAAAATTCTGGCAGTTTTAAAATAGCAATTTTCGCATGTTTCTGTGTGGTGCTTGTGTGTTTTTGGACCACGATTTCAAAAAAAAATTGCGGTCACTGCCCCATTTTCGATCCCCCGCCCGCACCGCATGGCATGGCGAGTCCGGCTTGTTGCTTGCAAGTCCCCACCAGAGCAGCCCAGGACAGGAGAGGGTGGGGAGGCCGGGGACAGCCCCCCGAAACCACCCCTCTGGTAGGTGCACTCTCAGGCAGGCATATTTTCGCCTGATTTTTGGGCCGGGAATCGGGGGTTTTTTTTACTTTAAAAAACTTTTTTTTGTGTCGCTTGAATGGCGGCGAGCCAGTGAGCCGGCGACTTTGGCGGGACGACAAGGATGCCCGCCCCCAGCGCAGCCCAGGAGGGACAGGAGGAGAGGGGGGGAGGCCGGGGACCCCCCCCCCAGAAACCACCCCTCTGGTAGGTGCCCTGAGCCCTCACTCAGGCAGGCATATTTTCGCCTGCTTTTTGGCCGGGAATTGGGTTTTTTTTTAACTTTTAAAAACTTTTTTTCTGTGCCGCTTGGCATCGCGGGATCGTTGCGATGCCAGGAACGACAACGACAAATCAGACCCAATTATTCTTTAGTCGGTTCGAGTTCGAGTTCTGGCGGAGTAATTCCCGTTACCGTTTCCGTTCCGTAACAGAAACGGGAATTCCGCTAAGTCGTGCCCATGTCTAATTGAAACAGTTTTGCTGCGGGGTTTATAGCTGGTGCTGCTGACGTCTACTGCTCACATTAAAACTAATACCATGTGTGAGCATCTGTCCTAGTTTTCAGAGGGAACTTGACTAGCTTCAGTTTAGAAAGAGAGTTTACGACATATCAAAGAATCTACATGAAAGCCGTTTAATACAAAATCTTGCATCAGCATGCTCTGATTCATGATTAAAAGAGAATCTTCTGCTAATTACACTGCCATTTTTTGATCTGAGTGAGGTTTTTCCCCTCTCAAAATTAAAAGAATTTTTTTTGAAATAATATTTTTTTCAGTTTTATGAAAAAGGACTGAAAGTCTTTCATATAGAAAGAACTTCATATAATATGTAAGGTGAAAATAAAAATAAAAGAAGATACTCTATGACAAATGTCCATTATATCAGGAGATAGTAATGTACTGGCAAACCCTTAATTTGGTGATGGCCATACAGAAGCAACCGTTTTTATTTGAAACACATCAACAGAAATTTCAGAGTCAAGTATTTTTTTCTTAAACTGTATGCATCTAGCCCTTTAAATCTGTCTTTTGGATGCTAAGGGGTTTTGTTTTGTTTTAGTATGCCATCTAGTACAAAATGTAGGTGGCAAAAGAAAAAGGAGCGTGCCATCTACTCCTAAGAAGTCCCAAGATATTACTGAGACTGAAATGAAAGAACTGATGGACAGAATGGGAAGGGACTTGGGTTTCAGAGAGGAGGACTTAGAGGAACTAGAAGCCCTCACACCCACAGAGGGCACAATGTTGGTGGGAAAGGAGGAGGATGAGAAGGGAGAAGGGGCCATCGGGAAAGCAGAGGAGGCCAAGGAGTGCTGGGTGGGTGAAGTAAGGAGTGAAGGCAAGGAAGGCTGGGTGGAAATAGTCAGAGTACCCATGGACACAGGAATGAATCACTTTGAACATTCCCAAATAAGTGGCCAAAGGAGAGTGGGATGAGAAACCAGTGAGAAAGTCTGTGAAGATTCTCAGTCATCCATGTGAGTTTATCTGGAAGTTCAGTCATGGCAACTGGACTTTTTTTCTTGAGAGATTGAAATGTTTCGCTGCTCATCCAAACAGCTTTGTCAGTCTGAGGAAAGCTAGTTGTGAGTCTTCCATTTTATAGTCCACTCGATGAACAATGGCCTGAGTAGGCTCATTAGGTGGACAACAGCCTCAATAGGTGATTAGGTGGAAAATGACCTAAGGCGCTGAAACTCATAAATATGGGTCATTAGCTATGGCCCTGGTGGTGGAGGTGTGAAGTATTTTTGATTTGTCTGGCGATTGTTGGAATCATTGCCTGATAAGTAGCAGATAGACTGTGCCTAAGCCCTCCCCCCTTGGACTGAGAAAGCCATCTTACTGGAGCAACACAGAGAAGAGAGAGAGCCAATTACTGGGATCCCACGCGATGCACCAGCAACCCTGGGATGAACTGTGGGAAACCCCAAATGCCACTGAGATTCTGCAGTGACCCTGGGTGGAGGGCCTGGGAACCCAACTCAGGTCGAATCTTTTGCAAGTGAACCCATGCTGTAATTACAGGTATATTATTGCTTCTACTCCCATATTGGGGGATTTGTTGTTGACAAGCAATGGGACACCTATGGACAGTATAAAGAAAGAACTATGGGATTTTAACAGTCCAGATATAAATGTGTCTTTCACTAAAGAAAAGAGTAGTTTTACTAACGCGGTTGAGAATAAACTGTTATATGTTTTGCAAGAGCCTTTGTCTGATGTTGTCTTAAAGGAGGAGGGTGCCGGAGAGGGCTTGCTCAGAACTCACAGTAGGGTTGGCTAAAAATGATAATAATGTGCAGTTGGAAACTAATAGAGGTGAAGTTACAAAAACTAGGGGAAAGTTTAGACATTAAGTATGCATGTTTCTTAAGAATTGCAATGTCTGACAATGTCAGGGACACTGTGTTACATGAATTATGCAAGAATAAAATGCACTCAGTTTCTATACTTAAATTGTTCAAACCATATTAAACAAATTCTTTTTAGCCAGAATGTCATCTTTTTTCACCTTCCTCATCAGACAAGCAAAGCTTAGCCATGTTCTCATAAGTACCCATAAGGCTATGACTTGCAACCAATCTTTCCTTTTTCTAAAGCTAATACAAGACCTCTGGTGTCTGTGTTTTTTTTGGGGGGGGGTAGTGGCCAATGTTGCCATATTACAATGTATTTAAATATAAAAGCTTTCTCTTTCCAAAGATGCTTGGACATTGCTATTACTTTTAAGCACAAGGCTTGCATTAACTCAACTGTGACACTATGGGGATATTGGGATATGCACCGACTCCAGACAAAAGCAGAAGCATGGGTTGAACTGGGGTAATTTGGGTTTTTCCAGGATAGAGTGGTGAAAAGCAATACTTCAACAGATGTTCTTTAATCATCGTCTATCTTGAGGGAAAGATGAAGGGAAACTAAAATGACTGGTCTGTTGAGATCCTGGCACTGAGGGAGATGAGGTCGGAAACTGAATCGCACAAAGCCACCCCCCTACCCCAAGGTCCAAAAGCTGCCTTACAGAGCCCAGTCACAGACATTCACAGGAGGGTTCACACATCCCAGAAAACGTCTACATCTTTTCAGAGGTTGTAGCCATTTCCCAGAGTTGGATGGCAAACAGAAAGATTTTGTATCACTGCTCAGGCAGCCTTTTTGCATTCTGGAAACAGTGGCTAAATCCTATTGCTTTACCATAATGCAACTAGGCAGTCTGTCCCTGCTCTACAAAAAAGAGAGAATCTCCACTGGAATTCTCAAGCAAGCACCAACCTGGCCTGCCTGGGCCCTTGACAATCATGTTCGGGAATCAGGATTTTAGCCACTGCTTCCTCTCCCCCTCTTCATCACTCAGTGTACTTCTGTGAGCCAAAGACACCACCCAGTACTCAGGTTTGCAGTCCTGGGTTTCCCCTTCCTTAGGTGATGTAATGCTGCTGCACCATATGGATGTGAATACAGAGCAATGCTATAGTGACTGTAGTCTCTTCTTAGGGTCGGTGAAGTTGTAATACAATTATACTTTTATTATTACAAAAAAAAGAATTAATTACAAGTAACTCATGATTAGTAATGCTACTAACAGTAAATGTAAGCAACTAAGCATTTCATAGGAACAAGAAGAACAGAAGATGGAAATCTTTTTAAACTGGTTCAAAAAGAAAGAGAATTACTGCTGGAAATCAGTATTAGTAGTAATGGCTAGGAAATCATTATAGAAATATAAAATGGATCACCAATTCAAGAGGAGAAGAAATGGGTGATATAATATAAAATTTAAGAGGCTTGTTCCAAGATAGCCAAGGAAAATGAAAGGATAATTGCAAGAGAATTGAAGAAAGGCAATAAAAATTATACAACTTTTTGCATGCGGTTACTCACATAATTTCCCCTTCTAGTATAGAGGTTAAGTAGTTCTTTACAATCCACCCTATATTCCAAAGGCCTGCCAGTATGTCCTTTTTGTAGACTGACTGTGTCTGATTTAATCTTCATAATTCCTATTAGTGCAAAGTGCAATAAGCAAGTATGCAAAAGTTGGTGTTCAAGAACCAGTACAAAATTATAGGGCATTTCAAATGCTGCAGTTTTCTGTGAATGGGATTAAATTTGGGCATAGGAATAATAAATATATATCCAGGTACATGAAAAGCACATACGTGACAGGTTGACTTTTCTACATGTTCCATCCAGATCTTCAAGGTCAACAAGATCAAAGGTTTCCAGTAAAACAAGACAAAACAGCCTCTAACTTCCTTCAGAACTGTTACTGAGGGGATGATCAGAGAAGCATCTAATTTGCTTTTTGGTTCACTGTTGGTGTCATTTGGTTTGTCCTATTTTCTGGTAAGTACAGTGGATCCTTCTATAACAAACAGTTTGTATAACATAAAATCTGTACAACCTAAAAAATTCCAGAGGTAGGGGAAATTTGCTTAACAGAATTGCCGATGGGGGGAATCCGTACAACATAAAAATGGTTGTGATTAGGGATTACTATGTTTTCAATGCATTACCCTAAATTTTTTTAATGAAAGCTTTTTAGGGAATGGTGCCTTCAAGTAGTTTCATGCAACCCAGAGGAATGGTTTAAGTGTTATTAAAGTTTTTACGCCCTATTAAACGCCGTGGAAGAAAGTACTGGCAAAGTCACACTACACAGATTCATGCCATATTCTAAAGTCCCCCATTGACTTATGACTGGAAACCAATAAATAACATTATTATGTGTGTGTGTTTTTAACAACTGTTTGGTACAGGAGAATTCTTCTAGCAAATTTGTATGGGTCAGATGCTTCATAAGGCAAGAAAGGATCAGGAAACAAAGCTTCTTTGCAGATCTGCAAGGGTCAAACTTTTCCATCCAGGTTTGGTCCTAAAAGATTCAGGAATGGGTGGCTGCCTGGGCAGTAGGTTGTAGCCAAGCATGGCCGTACCAAGATGAGATGCCCTTTACCCAGGTTTTATACTGGCCGGTTTGTGGAGAACAAAATATTTAGACCAACACAGCTCACTGCCTGATGGATCAGGAAGCCAATCTGTACATACTTAGAGTAAAGCCCATTACACACAAAGGAGCTTAATTAAGAGGATGTAAGTATAGTGACAAGGAGGTGGTGGAGATCTCATTGGCAGGCTACCTAACCTCAGCCCAGGGCCCCAAGGGAATGCTTTATCTGCTTTCTTAGGGGGCATTGAGCAAGACCCAGGTAGCAAGAAATGGTGATTTAGACAAAGGCTAGCCCCAGAGTTCATGCATGTCTCAGAAGATGGTGCAACTCAGAGAATCTTTGCACCAAAGCTCCATAGAGAACAACATGTCCTCTACCCTAACACTGCAGGACAAGGCAATTCAAACAGAGCTTCCACCCAAACCCTGGGGATTGTAGGTGCCCTAGCCCCAACAGAATGCCACTTACAGGAGGGAGATGGGGTAGAAGGGTTTTTGAACTGCACAATATAAGGAGGGACTGGAGAAAGTGGGGAAGAGGACAGAAAGAAGAAAGGCCAGGAAGTATCTTGACCTGGTGGTAGAGGAGGAGGAAGGGACTCAGGAGGATGCTGAAGAAGAGTACGGAAATGCTTTCTAGTCTGGGGAGGTTGACAAGGATCCACCTGAGCCCCTCAGGGTGTGGGGCAATTTGTTGAAGGAAGACCCCTGGACTGGGGAGCTAGTGAAGCTCATGGTCCCTAAGGGTGAGCAAACCAAACATTAGTACCCTCAGCCTCCTCCACAACTTTATCTCCAGGATGGTGGGTTCCTCCTTCATCTTACCATGTTTCTGAGGTGGAACTGACTCTAACCCAGCTATGAGATTGCAACCAAGAATGCCAGAAAGCCCATCTGTGCTGTCTTCAGGAACAACAGCAACAGCAGCAGGCTGGGACATCCCAGTGTTCCACCAGGAAAGGCTCAGATGTCCCAGCGATATACCACATGCCTTTGTGGGTGTATACAGCGCCACTTCTGCAGGGCTCATGTTTCAGAAATAAACTGGTGCCCAATGTTAAGGAGAACAGTAGATTCTGCCCCCCCACCCCCACCCCCATCATGGTAACTTGTGGAGCCAAGGAAAAGGGACTCAATTGGGGTGAACTGTTGGTTTGTTTGTTCAAGGTTTATTCCCCTTCCGCTTGTTAAGTAAATCCTGTTGTTGTTACTGACACTGGTTTTGACTTCATGGATGTGAAAATGGAGGAACTACTCAATGATCAAGGGATGGGGGTGAGGCTCACAGAGTCACATATGCCTTGTCCACTTTCACCATCTGGTTCACCAATTGGTCCTCAGCTGAAAAACAGATCATAAATTGACCCCAGATCAATATTCCCAGACATTTCTCCAGTCACCTTCCACAGGGTGTTCTTCTCCAAGGTTCCCAGGAGCACCTTCTGTCTCGTATTTTCTCCCCTGTAGGTTTCACTAGGACCTTTTCTCCTCTTACTTGGACTTTTCCTTTCTTTGGGTGTGTTTGGCATTCTGCCTCCTATCTCCTTTAGGTCTCCACTCATACCTTCTCCACTGATTACAGGGCAACCTTGACACATGCATTGCTCCAGGGCTACAGCAATTACCCCCTCTCTCTTAAGTTCCCCCCTCAAAACTTACAAGGCTTGCAGAAACATGTAAGCCTCTCACCTGGGTTCTGCTTTCATGGTAGTAACACATAGTGGCCCCTCTTTCTTCACTGTTTTGCATGAGAGGCCTTGTGGTTGGCTCAGTTTGAGACTTGGTGGAATGTGTGGGCCCTGGATTGGCGCGTGATGGTTTGCCCACAGAGGTCGCTATGTCTTTGTCTTCTTCATAACTGAAAAATATAATTCTTGTAATTTTCTTACAGGCATACTGTGCTGTGATTGGGATTGTGGCTCTGCTGTCAGTCCCCTCACAGCAAAAATTACTTTTGACACTGTGCTGAAATCGTTACACATTTCATGTGTTTTAACAGAGGCTTTGAATTGATGTCCATAGCCTACACATGCTCTCTCCACAAGTTAACAGCCCAGTCAATAATATCAGTTCATATTGATAAGTTATTTCTATGGCCAAAGAGGAATGCCAAGCTTCAATTGATTTACATTTATAAATGGATAAATACAGTCTACATTAATTTCTGTGAGATACTGCATATACTATTATTAGTTCTACGCAGGCTATCCCCGGTGGATAAAAGCCAGAAGCTAACTTATACAGTAGAAGGAATTAATCAATAGAATGTCAGATGTGCACTTATCATCCAAAATTAGCGCACAGTACAAATGCTTTGGAAGGCAAAGAAACCACCCTGCTCTTTGTTTTGTAATAGCACCAAATGTCTGTTACTGTTACAAAATAATGGACTTTCACCTATGCAGTAGCATTCAGACTGGTCAGTAGGTTAAAAAGAAAATTTAGTTCCAGATCTTTGTGCTTTTGAAAGCCTGTTCCAGCATTTCATTTTCCAGACTAATGGCAGAACAGGCTGTCATTTTTGGGCTATTTCTCTTTTCATGCCCTTAACCTCATTAATTTTACAGTTCTGATGGCAGTAAAATCTGAGATATTTGCAGTTATAATCTGAGATTCACTTCTTTGATATTTTAAACTGACATGCTTTCTAGAAGCAGAGGGATGAAATGAGGCAGGAGTCATAAGAGAACTAAAAATGAGCCAATATTCCTCCAGTTAGGAGGACTAATTCAAATACCTTTTATATTGTGAAGGAATAAGAAACTGACATGCTGCTTTGGAAATTCCTCTTCTGAATATTGAAAATGAAAAGTTGTCCCCATTTATCCAAGTATATTTTTCTCCTCTTTTTCGTCCGAGGACTACTTTATTTCTCTAGGCCTGCCATGATTTTTACATTATTCATTAATTATTGGCTAAGTTGACATATAAAAGTAGTTCCCTGGAAGATTAGTGTCTGATCTTTATTTCAAGTTGGAAATTATACTGTGATTTGAAAGTCACCAGGCTTTTCTGTCAGTTAATATACATTATTTGAGGTAAAAATTCTATTCTAATTCAGCATTTGGCTTCTTAACTCTGAAGCAGATTAGATGTGATGAGAGAAACCATTATGTGTTTGTTCAGAGGTCTGGGTTGCATGTATCAATAAGTGAAGATGATCTCTTAAGCCATAATGAAGGAAACAAACCCTTCACCTTCCTTATCTTCCCCTTGACTTCTACCCCCCCCCCCCCAGCTGTGCTCACATTAGAATCTCTGGTCATGTGACATGTGGAGCTAAGGTAGGATACAGTCTCTCTCACTGTACACTTCTGTTTTCAAGTAAATAATTTACCCTCCATTTTTACTTCTCCTAGTTTACTAAATATATATGGCAAATGGGAGCAAGCATGGTTCCTGGATTACATGTTACTTCAGTAAACATGTCGTTTATATCTAATAGCCAGTCCCCAGCAGACAAGAAGACACAGTGAAACAACAGCTCAATGGGCAGCACTTACATAAATCCCACTGAGTCACCATGCCTATTCTAGTTGAGACTACCAATTGGATTCTGCTATGTACTGACAAGCAGTTTACTACAATAAGCTCTTAAAATCATATTTATACTGGTTAATATTAAGTGTTTTATTCAAAAAAGTAGTTAGCACACTGGTTTCCAATTTTGGGTTTCCAGATGTTCTTGAACTACAATTCCCAGAAGCCCTTGCCAGCACAACTAGTGATGAAGCCTTCTGGGAACTGCAGTCCAATAACATTGGGAACTAAAGTTGGGAACCACTGAGCTAGACTATGGATTTTTAAGGATTTTCAAGTTTCATCAAACAACTCCATTTCAAATGACTACAACATGCAACTGACTTCCATTGGGCCCAAGTGTGTGTTTAGACCACCTTCGTTAGAACCAAGTGCTAGAACCCTATTGGGAATTTCCCTTTGGATAAGGTAAATTGAGTAAGTTATGGTGGCAGATTTCTGCTCATAAACATGGTGTGGTCTGTATTCCTGAGCACAAAACTAGGAATGCAAAGAGCACCTAAAAATGAGTAGCAATATTACAGCATGGCTTTACACAAATTTGTTTCTGCAAATACAAATTGAAATATGATTCTGAAAAGTGAATTACAGACCTGGTAAAGTATCCCTCAAATTACCTGGTTAGCCTACTACAGTAGGAGCCCCATATCCACTGATTCATTAACCACTTATTCAGGGATAAGCAGTGAGATGGCCAAGTTTGTGGATGACACAAAACTTTTCCGTGTGGTAAAAACCAGAGAAGATTGCTAAGTAGAGATGGGCATGAACTGAAAAAATGGCAGTTTGTTTTGGGTCAGTTCGTTTTAGGGTTCAGTTCATTTCATTTTGTTTTAAACAATTTTTTGAAAAAAATCATTTCGTTGGTTCGTTACTTGTTTTGTGTGTAGTGTCTCTGTGTGTGGTGCTTGTGCAACTTTGGCTGGGGAAAAGGGGCTTAATCTTCCCCTCAGCCACTGTGAGGAGGGGAAAAGAGCTCCCCCAGCCAGCGCCTCTCAGCTAAGAAGTGCTGGCTTGGGGCCAGCACCTCAAAAAGACCCTTCTTTCCGCGTCCGCATGAGGCGAGGAACAGGGTCTCTTTTCCCCCCAGCGGATGGCAGCGCCGAGCGGGCACTGTCATCCACTGCAGGGAAGATCCCTTTAAAGAGACCCTGCTTCCCGCTTCTGCATGTGGAGGTGAGAAGTGGGGTCTCTTTTGACATTTTCCCCTGCAGCGGATGGCAGCACTGAGCGGGCGCTCAGCACTGTCATCCACTGCAGGGAAGATCACTTTAAAGAGACCCCTTTTCCCTGTCATTGGCTGGGCCCCTTTAAAAATGGCCCAGTCCCCACCAGGGGTTCTCCCCAGTGCTGACTGGGCCATTTTTAAAGGGGTCCAGCCACTGACAGCTAGTCAGGAGTCCTCAGAAAATGGTGGAGGAAAGGGAGGGCTTTTAAAATCCTTTTCTCACCAAAGCCAGCACTACAGCTGATTGGCAGCGCTGGCTTCTGGCGGGAAATAGCCTGTGGTTTCCCCACACCAATTGCAAGGGAAATGTTTCCCATAGGAATGCATTGCTTCAATGCACTCCTATGGGAAAACAAAAAACAAAATGAACAAAGCTGAAATTTCCATTTCATTTTTCTTTGATGCATCAGTTTGTTATACATTTCATTAGGTAACAAAACAAATAACAAATAACAAAATGAATTTTTAAATGAATTAAAATTCATTTTGTGCCCATCTCTATTGCAAAAAGCTCCAGAAGGATCTCTCCAAACTGGGGGAATGGGCTGTGAAATGGCAAATGTGTTTCGATGTAGGAAAATGTAAAGTAATGCATATTGGGGCAAAAAAAATCCAAACGTTATCTATCAACTCATGGGCTCTGAGCTATCTGTGATGGATCAGGAAAGAGATCTTGGTGTGCTGGTGGACAGCTCAATGAAGGTGTCTACCCAGTGTGTGGCAGTGATGAAGAAGGCCATGGCAGTTGTAGCTTTGAAGTTCCCGTTTCTACAAAAGCTCAGTCCCCCATTCCAGTTTCATTCCCCTCATGGACAGGCCCCACCACAAGTAACATTTATGCATTTTAGTACCTAATAGCAAAGGCAAGATTAAGAGAAGTGGGGAAACTTGGATACAGGACAAATTTTGTGACTGTGGAAAAATTCCATCAATGCAACATTTATGTCCACAATTTTAAAACATGCAATGCTGATACAAAGAAAGGTTGCAAACAAAGATTTGCACCCAGAATCAGTTAGTTATACTTTGAGCATTCATTTCAAACTATTGGACTTTGGTTGTGATTCACTAAACCCAAAGATTATATCTTGAAAACAATAAGGAAATGTTGGCTCTTGTAACCACTACTGATACTTCTAATACAAGTGGTGAGAATATTGAGTCTAAGATTTTGCAATAATCAGGTTTATGGTATATCACCTTCTGTTTTCTGTCTTTTAATAAAAAGCAGCAATTATTTTCTATTTTTATTTATTTTTTGGGGGGGCATGTCTAGCTTTCATGGTGACATTGGCCAGGTTCGTTTTTTTTTCTCTTTACCCTTTAACATTAATTGTAGCACTTTGTTTTTAGACTTTACTTTTTTAAAAAATGAAGTGCAAGTAATAGAATGCATAGGACACTTTAAAATGACAGCACCGAATACTTCTGTGAAATTCAAGTAAATCTGAGGATCCCTTAATGATTTACTATTGATGGAAAGTGCTTCTGCTGCTTATAAGTCATTTTAATAAACTACTCTGCCAAATGACGGGTCCAAACAAAAATTACTTGATTTTGATTGAGACTTTGATTCAGCTGCCAGTCTTTTAGCTGTGTGGTTTAAAAAAAGGAAAGGCTATACATGGTAGAGAGATGTTTTGAAGATAGATGGCAGCTACGGATAAAATCACAAAGCAATCTTCACCATCACAATCCCATAGTTGACGCTTCTTAATTAATCTTATGAATGAAATTTCTACTGACCGACAGCAAGGCTAATAAAAGTCCTGGACCACCTGCCAGTAGAGATGGGCACGAAACGAAAAAAAGTTTTGTTCCGTTATTCGTTATTCAGTTAGTTACGTAATGAAACGAATAACGAAAATTGTGATGAAATTGGAACAAAACGAACAGAACCACGAAAATTAGGTTCATTGCCTTTCGTTTTCGTTAATGGCGACGTGCAATGAAATGAGCTGTTTTTAAATGTTAAAAAACATCCTGAATATCTATAAAACCCAGCAATAATTATTTATTCTGCCTGATAATCCCTACCAGGGGGGTTGGGGTCCTTAGAACAGCGGTGTCCAAACTTTTTGTAAGGACGACCAGATTTGGTGGCTGAGAATGTGTCAGGGGCCGGTTGCTCCCGGGCCCTGCCACCCCACTGCAAGCCCCACCCACTGACCCCTTGCAACTCCACCCGCAGGAAGAAAGGCGGGGACCAAGGGAGGGAGGGAGGAAGGTGGAAACCAAGAGAGGAAGGAAGGAAGGTGGGGAACAAGGAAGGGAGGAAGGAAGGAAGGTGGGGACCAAAGGAAGCACAGGGAGCCTGTTTAAAAAAACATGAGGTGAAGGAGGGGGAGGGAGAGGTGGGCCAGCCAGCCGCGGGCGATTCAGAATGGCCTGACGGGCCGGATTTGGCCCCTGGGCCGGACTTTGGGCAGGCCTGCCTTAGAACATGCATTTATGTCTTTTCTCAGATTGCTCTATTTCTTGCAGCCTCCCTGTGTGTGTGTGTACCTCTTGGTGAGTACCCTTCCCTGCCCCACAGTCCAGTCACTCTGCAGCTGCCTTACGCCCTGGGCAACACCCGCTGCTGCCTTTGCAGCCTCTCTGCCTACCTAGTCTATACTGTGTCTCTGCCAGCATCATTTTTAAGTGTTTTCCCTCTGTTCTGGGGCGCTGGGGGACACCCGCGCACGGAAATGCTTTAAACCGCGCAAAAAGTGGGTAAAAATGAAAAACGAAAAAATGAATTTTCCCCCCCAAAATTTGTGAAAAATGAAAACAAACCAAAATGGGACCCACAATGAAAAATGAAAAATCCAAACGTCATTTTTTCGATTCATGCCCATCTCTACCTGCCAGTAATGTAATGTACACTCACCTTTGTTTGAAGCAATCACACTATCCAATCATGAAGACATGCACAGCCATAGCATTGGGGATGTATTCTTACTTGTTATTTCAATGTAATGCTCAATGTTTACAATCTTGCTCTGTCTGTATCTAGCTCTTTTTATATCCAGATAAGATGGATGTGAGAAGTCTACTCAAACTGCAGTTCATTTTACTTGTTTACATAGCTCATTACATGCATGTCTCATATCTTCTGTCATGGAATTAAAGCTGTTGTATAATGCAATTCTTATTAGGTCCTCCATCTAGGCATTTTTCATGGCCAAATTAGCTTAGCTTTAGCAAAATAACTACCTCAGGTGCCAGCTATCTCTTCATGTGGCATAAAATGTTTAACAGAAATAACAGCTTTCACAAGTGAAATACTATTTAAAGTTACTGGTTTTGTAACACATATACACTGTCTTCCCTTTGATAATCGTCTTCAGGTAACCAATGAATTGTTTATTTTTATACAGTTCATGTATATCAAAGAAAGAAACAAGGCAATGTTTATTTTTGATTTTATTTTCTTTAGAATAGTTTAATATTGAAGCCCAAATGGTAATTTCCAGGGGATTTGGAAGGGTAGAGAGCAAACATGTAGACAGAACAAATATTTTCATTTACTTTATAATCTTGTGAGCAGTTACTTTTGTATGCAACAAATCATTTCTTCTTCTTTTTTTTTTAAAAAGAAGGACGACCAGCACCATTGATGAAAGCATGATCCCTGAATTCTAAACCAAACACTGTCTCTTAAAGGAAAAGGAAAAAGTTAAACGCTTTTTTCACTCAGTCACATTTAGTCAGGTAATAAAGCAAGCATAACAGTAAACCATAGCAATGCCACTGAAATCAACTGCTCCCCCTTCTGAGAATTCGAAGAACTTGTTCTATAGGAATATTTTTTTCATTCTTTGGTAGAGGACTGAGAAGAGGTTTTCTGTTTCTCTATACACGGATGCAAAATATCTATGCAAGGTAGGGACACCCCAGCCTATGCATATGTATGCTCCTCATGGAAGTTAGATATGGGTTGATTTCACATTGCTCTCATCCTGGGCAGGAAAAATACTACCCTACAAAAGGCATTGAGTGGCTAGTGTCAAAGAGATGTAAACATTCAAAATACTGAGAAATAAAAAAAATATACAAAACCTGGTACCAAAAATGTCAATCGATTTAGGCTTTTGTAAAGCAGGGGAAAAATAATTTCACAGCAATACAAGAGAATTATGGCAACAAAGTAAAGCACTTTTCTTGTAACATTCATGAACAGTACAAATACAACAAAGTATTCTAAAGGCTAAATTATCTGTTAACTATCAAATATAGTACAAAGCAAAATATGTGCTATAAAAGAAGCAGCTCCTTTAAATTAGACAAAAATATGACTTTGTTGCTCTTACGACGACAAAGCATGTTGACTGAAGACAACAGGATTTCCTCCTTAGATTCAGAAACATTTAGCTACACAGGTCCATTGTATTCCACTGAAAAGTTTTATTGGTCTTTTCCCAAGTGCTGTACAGAACCATGGCTGCCACACACAGAAAGTCAGTCAGTGTCTAACACATGGCCTCTTATAGGGAAGCTAAGATGATTCTGTTAGGTGGCATTGTTGAACTCTTACCATGAGCGTTGATCCTGAGCCTTCTCCATACTATGCAAAACCAGAGACAACAACAACTTCTCTGAAATTGTGCGCATGTTTACAAGGGCTGCAGCATAAGGTCATTTCACTTTAGAAACTCCATTATAAAGCACCATATGCACCAGTTTAGAAGAAACTGAGCAAGAAACTCCAAGGTCCTGAAAATAGAATTCAGTAACTCACCCTGACAACACATACCACTTTTACAAGGTAATCTATAGGACAGAGGAAATACATTTTTGCTTTATGGCTCAACCATTCCCCTTACCCCCCTCCCCACCTCATTAATTTATTTCATGCATTAAACCATAGGGGGGGGGTAACTGGAATATAAAAACTCAAGAGTGTCTGCTTCATCCAATCAGAAAACTATTGGCCTGGACACCAAACACACACATGGGAAGTGTCCAAACACTATGTACAAACCTTAGGGGTGTGTGTGTGTAAGTAAATAGGGAAAGCAGAAAAAATGCAGTAGAGATGTTTCCCTCTTTCCTTCTGAAAGTGTTGGAAAGAAAGCTGGAAAAACTTTCAAATGTTTGCCAGAACAAAAAAATAAAAATAAAAAAATAAAAAAAATAAAAAGCCTACCCCCTTCCTGACATTTATACACATCTCCTTATAGATGGCTGGGGGATATGTAAAGGATCTTTCTGAACCAGTCAATTTTTGCAATGAAGTTGTCACTGAAATTGTTTCTACTATATTGCACCTCCTGACTCCTGTTTGTTCCTAATCAGTACTGCACACACACCAGTTTTCACATGAAACTTAAGAACATAGTATTTTATGGGGCAACTGGGTCTGCTGTTGTTCACACTTGATAGTTCCTTTGATGCAATCAATGTTAGTGTACCTGTGAAGAATCTGTCATATACATTAATGCTATTCTGACCTGTGGAACATTTTGGGACTATTTCCATCATGAAAGTCAGCCTTCCTATACTGGCCCGGTTACCCCCATATATCCTTTCTCTGCCACCCCCATTGAAACTGAGGCAACAGAAGGGCTTTGTTTGCTCTTCCTGATACCATCAGCTAGCTGTATCTTTTATAAGCATGTTTACCAAAAGGCCCTTGTTTACTTGGGATGAAAAAATATTCAAAGCTTAAAAAAATACTCCAAATGAGCAGAAGATTGGAGAAACTATGACTATGAACAGTGTGCACAATCTGTATAGAAGACTAGAAGACATTCCTTCTCCCCCAGATATCTGCCTGCTTCTCCAGCACTTTAGCTTCACACTGAATCATCACAAACCTTCAGCGTAGCATTGGTCTAAACCAGTGTTGGTGAACCTATGGCATGGGTGCCAAAGGTGGCACTCAGAGCCCTTTCTGTGGGCACCTTACATCGCTCCCTTCACAGCCACCTGCATTCAGGTTAGATTGCTGTATTGGCACTTTGGGAAAAATTAGTGGGTTTTGAATCGCAGTTTGGGCACTTGGTCTCTAAAAGGTTCGCCATCACTGGTCTAAACTATTTGATTCACATAGGTGATGTACATGTTATTCAGGTCTACTAGTCTCTTACATGTACTGCTTGTGCCAGTAGACTATTCTGTTGACCAGTACTATATTGAGCAGAACTGGATAAAGATCTCTTCTTCTGTTCAATTAAAAACAACACCCACAGGTAGACAGAGAGCACTGCATTCTCCCAAATATGGAGGAAAAGCAATGTTTTGCAAGTTCTCTTCCTCTGGTGTTAGGGTGCAGACAAGTATACTAATATAAGCACTAACATTTATTTACTTGCTTATAAATTTATATCTGAGCCTGCTATTAGTATCTTATGAAAACTAACAGACTGTTTCATAGCAATCCTTATGTTTGGACAACAGTCTTGTAATATCCCTTATTTCAACCATTGTCTATGATCCCTTCAAAATTACAGGATGATACCCCCCCCCCAAGGATTGGGGTAAATAAATAAATATTCATGTTTCCCTCTAAGAATCTCATCTCACTAAGAGGAGGAAGCATGTATGAAAAACGAAATACATAGACATTTGAATGAAATATGACAAAAAGTGCCGATGCAGACATTCCCAAGCATAAACAAACCTCCTTAAAGTTGAGAGCAGTTAAGCTGCATTTCCACTTCTCAGAAGATAAACCTTTCAGTACTATGTCATAAACTGGTCATGGGAAAGTCTACTGACAACGTACTGAAATGAGAAAAGAGGCAAGAATGATGTCAAGTTAACACATTGCTTATTTTCTTCCACATAAGAAACAATTATCATAAGCCGCTACTGCCACCATGAGGTGTTTGTCAATACTAAACCAAATTGATTGCCAGTAAAAGATCAGGAAGCAGCAAACATAAATTATGAAGAAGTTTGGACAAGCATATAAGAACAATGTCTAGGACAGTGGTTCTCAACCTGTGGAAATCCCTTCTGGCACAGCGAATGGTGGAGACTTCTGGGAGTTGCAGTCCAGGAACATCTGGGGACCCACAGATTGAGAACCACTGGCCTAGGACAATTGGTCCAATGCCTTTTCTGAAGAACATCACCTCATACCCAACTGTTAACATGTCTCCATGAAATAAGCAGCATACATTTAATACCAAACCAAATAAAACAGCGGCTGATGTGTTTTTAAAGCTGGATTAAATGCAATAATAGACAAAGCCGGAAAATGCAGTATCTGTAGTGTGTCTCATTAACCCAAAATAGATGTTTCGGGAGGAACTGTAATATTTGTTTTGCTAAGTTCTTGTCTTTTAGCCATAAACACAGGTGCACCCAAACATGCATCTTAAGTCTAAGCGTAACCCCCAATACAAAAGTTAAGGAGTTAACAAGAGTCAGGCTCGATCAAACCAAGGGCTTGTCTGGCTTGGAATTGTGTTCATATCATTCCAGCTTGAGGCCAATGACAAGCTGTCCCATAGGAAATAAATTAGAAGTGGGCATGAAGCATGACAAAGCACTTTGGACGAACCTGTCAGCACAGCACCATGGGCGCTGCCCTTTGCCTCTCCCCACCCCCATAGACTGGCTGTCCCACTCACCAGCCATTGCATGCCACCTTCTTCTCTGGTAGCACGCCACTTTAGGCAGCCGGCTACTCACCTGCTGTGTAGAGAATCCCCATCCCACCTCCTTGTTGGAGCAGATGGCTGCCGAAGGACGTGGGGCTGAGGTGGACAAGCTCCTTCCTAGAACAGAGCACCAGGGGAGAAGAAGTACTCTGGCAGCACACAAACACCAGTCAGTACGCCAGTCACCCCATATGGAGTGGAGGGAGGCAAAGCACGGTGTCACTGACATGGTTGGTGCTATAAAGCACTTCATCATCGCGCTCTGTGCCCACCTCTGAAATTAAGTGTCTCACACTTCCTATCAAGTGATATACAGAGGCATCCCAGCTATAATATTAGAGATTTTAGATAAGCTGTTAGCTGTGCCCTAATATCCCTGAACATTTAATCTCCTTTTAAATATGACCAAGCTGGCATACACTACAGAAGCTGACAAAAGCAATCCATAGTCTAACTACATACAGTCTAAGATCATAACTAGAGTAGGCCCACTGAGTCAATGTAACTCACCCATGAACCAACTTGCCAAGTCCCAACTGATTCGATGGGTCTCTTTTAGTTACAGCTTACTATACTATGCAACAGGAGTTCGGCACTATAAAAAGGACTATTCATCTATCCTGGATCTAACACTTTTCAGCTTCCGTGTGCAACCCATATTTTAATATGAGACAGAGAAAATCTTCTAGCCATCCACTTTCTCTCCACACCATACAAGCTCATATAAACCTCTGTCAGGTTCCCAAATATTTATCTTGGTCCAAACTTAAAAGAGCCCCAAACACTAACTTTTCCTTAACAGAGAATTACTCTAGAGCTTTAATTGTTTTGGCCACCCTTTCTCACATCTTTTTGAGAGCTACAATATGCTTTTTCTGGTGCAGAAACAAAAAGAATTATTCTACATGTGGTCACCTTAAATACTTGAATAAGGGCAGTAACATATTGGCAGTTTTGTTTTCATCCTTTTGCTGATTAAGCCCAACATGGAATGTTTGTTAACAGCAGCCATACTTGGTTGGTGCTTTTGTCTATTATAACCTGAGCCTCGTGGCGCAGTGGTTAAATGCCTGTACTGCAGGCAAAACTGTGCTCACGACCTGGGTTCAATCCCCGGTAGCAGGCTCAAGGTTCACTCAGCCTTCCATCCTTCCAAGGTTGGTAAAATGAGTACCCAGCTTGCTGGGGGGGGGCAATGTGTAGCCTGCACACTGTAATTAAAATTGTAAACCGCCCAGAGACCACTTGTAGTGGTATGGGGCGGTATATAAGCAGAACACTTTGCTTTTGCTTTCTTGATGTCACCTCAGATTCCATTACTGCATCTGTGAAGCTGGTATTCCCCCCCCCCCATTCCCATAGGAATCACTTTAAATTTCCTTACATGGAATCTCATTTGTCATTTCAATGCCAGCTTGAAGAAAACTTTCTGATGTGTTCCACTATTCATTTTCCTTTTCACCATTTTAATAAAAAAAAAGTTGTATTATCAGCAAATTTAGCTGCCTCACCATACTCATGCCTAACTCCAGATAATTTTTGACTGGTCCCAAAATAGATCCCTGAGGGCAACGAGCCTGCAATCAGAGGCTGTGAGAAGTTAAGTGAGGGAGCCTTGGCTGCCCAACTGCCACTTGTGTTAAAATCAGGCGGCATTTAGTGTTAAAATTAGATTTCGGTGTAATTAAGGAGTAAGTATGTTTTTAAACATACACATCAATTGCATCAAGTTTGGCCCTTATTTAATAATTCAAAGCAGCATAGTTTAATATTATCTAACAGAGTGAAAGAGAAAAATAGAAAAAGGGTAGACTGGAGAAAGCCAAGCAGGTTAAAATTATATTTAAGACAACAAGATATATTGCCCAATCCTGGTTATTCTTACTTGGGAACAAGCCTTTCTGAGTTTAATATGGCTTGCTGTCAAATCAAAATACACTGGATTGCAGCCTTAAGTGCTTCAGTTTCTCTGGATTATGTCCAGTTTTCCTATGGTAAGGTTTTGGAACTACTGTAATGCATAAAACTTTCACAGCTACCAGTCCTTAGGACATATAGAAAACATTATGCCAAATGAAAACTATTTCCTAGGGTTACATTGATGACAGAAATACAACATCCTGTCTTTTCAGCTACAATCACCCCTCCAATGTTAATAGGAATTTAATGAAACGGGGATTTCATCCACTGTGTTTAATCATTATATCCAAACTCTAATTTAAAATCCAACAACATATGGAAACGCATGCATGCGTGACAATGGCTAGATTTTGCCATCTTGAATATTATAAAAACATGCTTCTTCAAATACATATTTGGGAAAACAATCTCTTCATGGTTACCTGAAAGTGCTGAAAATCTGCATGAGTTTTCTCTTTTGTGAAAGGGATTTTTTTTTGTCTATGTAAAACAATCATAATTGCCTCGTTCTTTCATACTGCAGAGTACTTAGGCAATCTACTTGTCTTGCTATTAAAACAAAATAATTTTACGATTAAAATGACAAAATGCAAGTCCTGGTCATGCCACTTCACTAAGAGAGGGGGCAGGGGGAAAGTGAATGAAAGAGGTTTTATATTCAATATGGTCCTAAAATAACTAAATGTTCAGATAGTAGAACTTCACTAACATGTGAAAAAGCCTGAGTACAGCAATACCTTGGTTTACGAACATGATTCGTTCTAGAAACATTCTTGTAAACAAAAACATTCTTCTATCAAAGCAATTTTCCCCATTAGAAATAATGGACACTCAGATGATTCATTCTGGGGTCTCATAGACCACATACTGTACATACAAAATGTCAAAACCCACAAAAGAAGTTGGCTAGGAGTCCACATCCACACCATGGTTTAGGTACCTGGCTGTGGAATCCGCTCTGCTTGAGACTAACAACTGGATTTTACTCTTCTTTTAATGTGGCAATAATAAAATCCAATGCATAGCGGTATATACACTTGACTAGCTGCATCATGACTGGAAATGGTTTGAAAAATAAGAAAGCCTGTTGAAAACAAACTAAGTAAAAATATAAAGAAAAATAAAACAAGCCCCTAACCTGCACTCCTATTTGAAAACGTTCCTGGCTGGTGCAAGGGAGACCTCCATTCTTCTCTCCTCCCTCTACTTTGGAGGCTGCCTGAGATGGAATGTTCCAGACAATCCCGCACAATCCACCAGGGGGAGAGAAAGAGAGCCACCATTGGCTCACTTGCAATCATGTGACCTGATCCAGTTACTTGTATTGTAGGACACTGCTTATTGATCAAGGCAAAGTTTAGAAGAAATGTTTGCTTATCTTGCAAAATGCTCTTAAACCAAGTTACTCTTAAACCAAGGTATCACTGTATTATGTATCATTGGCTGCACTGTTACACAAACAATGTCTTTTAGAAATGAACTGCTGTTACTGAGAAATCTTGGTACACATTAGCTCTTTCACAATAAGTTGCAAAATTTGTCATGCAACAAATAACAATGTTGTATTCTTGAAGGCTTTCACGGCCGGGATCTGAAAGCTGTTGTGAGTTTTTTGGGCTGTTTGGCTGTGTTCTGGAAGTTTTTCTTCCAGCCGTTTTGCTAGACTCTGTGGCCAGCATCATCAGAGGGCACAGAGCTCAGGGAACTAGGGGCTATCTCTGTGCTCTGGGGTATGAGTGAGTGAGACTGTAACTACAGCTTGCAAAAAATCAAAGTTCAATGATTCCCACCCAGCTACAAGCACCGGTGATCAGTTTACACAACAGAACAGCTAATGACACCCATCAACTACGGAGAAGGATTGCTGCTACCTCTGATGACTAACACCTATTCTCCTGCTTAGAAGTTTCCTCTTTCCCACAACTTTAAAACCACACCGTCTCACTCACTCATACCCCAGAGCACAGAGATAACTCCTAGTTCTCCTGAGCTCCTTGAGCTCTGAAGATGCAGAGTCTGCTGAAACGTCAAGAGGAAATACTTCCAGAACATGGCCCAACAGCCCAAAAAACTTTCAACAGCTATCACATAACAATATTTCTTCGTGTACAGTAATTTGTGTCTAAAAGTTACACGATCTGCATAACTGTACAACAGGCATTTTGTAACAAAAATGATAAAGCTCATAAAATTCCTCAGCATGTATTTTAACTTGGTAAAAGTTAAAATACATGTCTACACGTGAACTTGATTATCCTCTTTATGTCAACACTTTGGGATAAAAAAATAACATCACACTCATACAAATAATAAATTAGTAGTAGTTTAGTGTGGCCGTGTGCCATGATCTTACAAATCTTTCCTGAAAAATGGAAAGATGTTACCAATATTTTGTATGGATTGCCAGAGATTCAGTTAGCAAACTTCTACAGTATGGGTACAAATTATGTATTTCTTGAATGTTTACTTCATTGTTGTCATTAAACACACATGATAGTATCCAAGTTAGTTCCAGTCTACTGTTTACATAAGAAGGAAAAATAACATTTTAAGATTAATGAGCAAGGAGTCTTGTGGCACCAAAAGAACTAGCAAGTTTTATTTGCATAATTTTTGCGGACTCGTTGCCCACTTTTTCAGATGCTTCTGAATTCACAACACTCCTTGTTCTTTTTTATTGAAACTTTGTTCCCCTGCTGCCTGCCCATCAGTATTACAGCATCCAAATACTTTCTCTTGTCAAGATCCTCATTTTTATCCCTTTATAATATTTTCCTAATTGGCAATTAGCAATTGCTGCAGCTCTTCTCCAGTGGCCTGGTGCTAAGAAATCTGGAATATAACTATTAACATAAAACCCCTACTAAGTACAATACTGAGAGTTCCAAAATGCAATGTCCCTTTACATTCTCTTCATTCCACTTCTACTTCTCTTCGCCTACACAATACTGGTAGTGTGAATTCTCTAACACACTAAAATTGATTACATGTAAATTTGTGAAGTATTTTAAAATATATCAATTGTAAACATATTTAAAAGGATTATAAATCACACAACTCTTTTCAGTTTTTCTTTTCTTTTTGGATCTACGCAGAGGCAGAATCAAACAATTAGTTTTAGATTATTAAAATGGTATCATTGTTGAAAACATGCTTGTTGCTTACATAGTTTGGTCTATATAGGTATACATGTTGCATTCCTCCCCTTGGGAGAAAGTTACAGGTGAGGTTTGGGGAAGATACATGGATTACTAGATTATAATACCTGCGGTTATTATTTCTCACCCTCCCTGTCCCAACTTCCAAAATCATGCAGATTCCAATTTGTTACAGGTAGTCCTGACAATTTGCTTAATTAAATCTTCCTTCAGTACAACAGCTTGTTATAAAAGGGCCAACTGCTTCTTAAAGTGTTGCAATTCTCCTTTCTGCCTAGAAGTCAACCATATGTGGCTTTAGAAATTTATTTTTCCCCAAAGGCCATAGCTCTAGTAGTCTGCTAATGATAGCAGAGTATACTTCTTTCTGTCCATTTTCTCTTCTTCATTGGTTCGGGGCTCCCCTGCATTCTTGCACTGTACCAGGCACAGAAATTTGGAGATTATGACACTTGGCAATTCTTCTATTGGGAAGATATGATGTGTTTATACATGGTACAAATAATGTTCTGAACACATAAATAGACATGGAAATGCAATTTGTACTTTAACACAGTAAGAAAACTTGACGTGTTTTTAACAATTTTGTGCATATCACCTGAAGGAGTGGTTCTTACTGGGGAGAGTTGTGCAAGCAGAAGGAACTAGATTCTAAACAAAGGTTTCCCAGTAATATTTTGTATCCAGATACAAAATAGGCTAAAATATTCCAGTGGTCCCTCGTTTCGCTTTGCGCTGCGGCTTTCTTCTCCCATGTTGGCAAGGGATATACAGCATCTTCACTTCAGGTATTACCGGACGACTAAACAGGCTACACATAATTTTGAAGGGCCTATGCAGTCATCATGGCAGAAGGCGCCACACCCTTTGCACACAATCATGGCTTTCAGCCGGCAAGAGCATTTGAGTTCCAGCTCATCTGCAGTGCTGCTGTCAGCAAACTTCTGAACCGGAATCTGTGTGTTCTGAATAGTCAGGCTGGAGGCTGTATTTGAACTACTACTTCCTAAAATTCCAATAGATTTTTCAATTGCAGACGCTGCCCTTTTGAAGCTTGTGCTACCAAAATGTATGGTGGGGTAATTTCCACAGAGCTGCTGCTGCTGCTGCTGCTGCTGAGTCTGTATTTTCTGAGTAGCTAATTGGGAGAAAGGCTTCTGTGGCTCAGAAAGTAAATAAGAAGGGAAGTCGGCATTTTTCAAGGCAAAGACTTTCAACTGTTCTTTCACTTCATTGTGATCGTAAGAAGCTTGTTTCATGCCCAGCTCACAGCTGCTGCTTAAACCCTCCTCAAAAGAAATGGGTTCAGATTTTATATTGCTACAGAGGCTTGCTGGCTGAGGCCAACTAAGTCTTTTAGTGGTTTCCATAGTAACTGTCGGTTGTTTGTGATCAGATGGGGCTTCTGCATTTGGAAGGGGAGGGGGCGGTGGAGGTGGTGGTGGTGGTGGCGGAGGCAGTGGAGGTGGAGGGGGTGGTGGTGGTAGAGGTGGAGGCGGATGTACTAATGATTTATTCTGCAGAGTCTGTGAGGCACTAGAAATGTCATCACCTTCCTTAATCTGAATGTTAGTGGAAAAAACACTCGCCAGCCTCAGTTGGTGCGATGCTGTCGACATACTGGCCTCTCCCAGCGCCTTCTGCTCTAGATGCCTGCTGAAAGCAAAGGCACTGCAGCCAGATGGAGCCTTGAGTGATGCCTGCATCAAAGAGCCTGTGGGGACAGGGCCTCTCACAGCCATTGGCATTTGGTAGAAATGCTGTCGATGCGAGGTACTTGCTTCTGCATGGAAACTGCCATTTTTGTCCACATTAAATAAGTTCTGCTGGAAACTGCAGGAAGGAAGCGGCCTCTTTTGCTGCTTGATCTCCGGGCTGTGTGTGATCCTGCTTTGGAGGGTGTGCTTGCTTGGCCATTCTTGTTTAAAAAGCTGACCGTGCCCAAGTTGGCTCATGCTGGAAGTGAGGATACAAGGGCCCGCATTCACATCTGTGTCCATTGAGGGTTTCCCAGGCTCACATTTCAGTTCCCCTGCTGTTCTGGCCACTCTCTTTTTGGGATGGCTTTCACGCTTTCTAATTTGCAGCGGGGCGACACTGGCTGCAGAAAATCCTCTGCCGTCAGTACTCGGAGAGCTGGAAGAATTTTCGGCCACATTTCGCTCAGAGGGCACTGACTTGCATCCTGAGGTAGTTTGCAAAGGCAAGGGAAGCCGGTTAATTTCAAGCTTGGCTCCTAACCTGGGTTGTGGCAGCACTTTCTCCAGTGGCAAGTTACCTTGCAGTAACTGTGTCACTAGAGGGTTGTTGGCTTCTACAGATGATAAACGGCAGCTTGAGCTTCCAACGTTGGTAACTCTTTTTAGCATTTCTGTTGTTAGCGACATAGAGTGTTCCACAGGATCTGTAACACATGCCTTGGAGCTTTGAGCTGCCTGTGCATTTGTGGGCATTTCTGGAGTCTGGAGAGGTATTTCAGGTCTTGCAAATTCTTCTGTGTCCATCCTAAAGCATTTATCAGATTCGTTAGCTTCTGACTTAACAGGCACGGTGATGCTTGTCACAATGTTCCTTGACAGCATCTCGTTCATATGTGCATACCCTGACGGTTCTGCTTTCACATTTTTAAAGCAGTTTTGGTCAGTATATTCTTTATGCTTATTCAGGTTAAGATGATCGACTAAAGATTGATCAGTATTCATTGCTTCATCATCATTCCAGCAGATTCTGCTATTGGGGTTATATGAATTGGCACATGCACTGTCTATGTCACTTTTAAAAGCCAGAGGGCCCCGCAACTGTTCTGAAAAACCTTGGGCAGGAGAAATACCCTCAAGTCGTTTATCTTGAGGCACGAGAGGCACTTCTCGAAGACTGGTGCAAGCTGCTTGCAAATGTTTGCCATCTTGCTTTTTGGCCACAGTGCTGAAGCCAGAGCCATGGTCCAGATTATCATTGGTAAGCAGCTCTGGCCTGCTTATGACGGACACTTGAGGACATGTTATATTTTGTAAGGCAGTTTCTGTCCTAGCAGGCCTGTTCTGGACATCTGTGCTGCTTTCAGCGTTTTCAGCAGATATACCCATGGACAGATTTGAGTTCATTGTTGTGGTTGTGTGGTCAACAATGACTTTACAAGGAATAGATCTATTCATAGGCGCCTGGGCATAACCTACTGAGGGTTTACCAGGCATATCCAATCGGCTTCTCACTCCTGTATTTCTCTCCATGGCATCAGAACTCATTTTGGTGGGACCCTCGTAAGAACCTACTGTCATATTACTGGCAAACACTGAAACGGAAGTCCTTCCGACTGAATCTGCTTCTGGATGTGCCTCACTGCAGTGCAATGGTGCCCTAACTGATGTGTTATCCGACAAAGAACTTGGGTCACTGCACCCAGTTATGGCTATCTTATCAGAAGAATGCCTCTTTGTAGATCCCACAGGAGGAATTAAAACAGAACTACCAACTAGATGATTTGGCAAATTACTTGCAATGGTTGAAGTTGGCACAGTCACATACTGGCAGGAAATGGCACTGTTTGCATTGCTGCTTGGCAAGGGCAATCTCTTCTCATCTAAGGAGTTTGACAGGACTGTACTGTCTACTGTGGATGGCCCATTGGGGTTTTCAATACATTTTGGCATGATAGCAATGCATGGAGACTCACCCCCTTGGATGGATTTCAACATGGTTATATTGCAAACCTTTGTGTCTGTACTTTCAAGGGACATTAAAACGGAGGACTTATCAACAGAACCTACAAATGGCAGTTCCTTGATAGCTCCTGACACAGCAGTGCTACACACAGACATGGGAACTGAGTTTTTATTATACAGGACTGAAACACTGTTACTTTCTGTAGAGGTAGATGAGAGCATTTTCTCACACAAATGAGACACAGGTATATTTTCATCAGAACTGTGTACAGAAGCATCAGTACTAGTTTCAGGTAAGGTTGTGGCATTAAGTGACTGCTGCAATAAAGCTGAAGTTTCACGAAGGTGAGCTGACTTGTTGCTAGGAGACCTACAGTTAGGATTAACTATAATTACGCCAGTAGAACCTTCAATCTTGGTTTCAGGAGAAGTAGAGCTATCTACTGCAGATGACCCTTCCTTGGAGGCATGTTGAGACTTGGTTTCTTTATTGTTCTGGAGCAGGTGGGCTCTTGCTTGATGCTTGGCAAACAATTTGGCCTTGGTTTGCTCCTTGATGTGTGCCAAGGTCCTGGTCTTTCCACCTTCACATGGGCTTCCTAGGCCTCCAGAGACAATGCTTGCAGCTGCTGCAACAGCAGCTGCGGCTGCCGCCTCCCTCTGGGCTCTAGCCTGCTGGGCTCTTGCTTTGATATCTGCAAGTGTTCTCGCTCCAGTATTCCTCCCATTGCTGACTGAGCTACTTGCGGAAGCTCTAGGTTCTGGTTTGGAAACTGGCTGGCTCTTGATGATAAAAGGTGGTCCAATTTTGGACAGCTGAATCTGAAAAGACAAAAGAGGAGGTGGACAATTAAATTAAAGCACCCTCCTAAACATTAATGCATTGTTTTAATGTCTCATAAACATCCAAGACCAGGCAATGGAATATCTTATCACCAAGCAAATGTTATGTATGTTTTAATAATTATTGCCCATCACAAAGGCACTTTATCACTGAAGTAACCAGTTTGTTGTAAGCAAAGAGGCCTTCCCATGGGCAGAATCGACTGGTGTGCTTCTGAAATGAGAAATGGAATGGGGCAATGACTCCTCCTCCCTGCACCCCATCCAAAGTGCCTTAAAAACCTCTTCCACAGTGGAAATCATTTGGAGCAGGTTTTAGGTGCTACAGAGGGCTGCAGCTTGGAGGAGGGGAAAGCACCTTGTGATGTCAACCAGGGTTTGCCTCTTGGTACTGTATTTCTATGTGTCCCAAACAAAGGTATATAGTAACAAAAGTTACTGAAAATGTTTTCACTTCTGGTCAAATTCTCAAATACTGCCTGTGTGAATTCATAGGGAATGCTGGATCAGTATATGTAAAGAACAGAACTATAAGAGACACAGAAATCAATTTCCAAAACTAAAAGCCAGCACTCAGTACAAATTTCTATTTCACTGATCTTTACTTAGCCTTCTAGCTATGTTTACTACTTAATGGATCATAATCTGTCTTGAAGAAAATATCCTGGACCTCCAACCAAACCAGGTTCATTTGGGTAAATCTGATTAACATCTAAATAAAAGCAGGACCCTTTTGAAACAAAACAAATTCAAATGTCAACACTTCTAAATATCTGTTAGCCACATGGATGGGGAGAGGTTTAGAAACACAGCATATCAACCTGGCCATTATTCCTCACCTTCTTCGTGGTCAATAAACACCAGGTGTGAGAGGGGGAAAGGAAAGGGTTTGGGCTTCAAATCACAATGGGCAGTTTTATTAGGGTTGTCCCACACATAGGACGTACCAGTAACTGTTCTCTAGCTCATTTGCACAATACAGTGGTACCTTGTATAAAGGAATTAATTTGTTCCAGATGAAATTATGTTAAGCAAATTTTCCTTCATGCAAATTCCCCACAGGAATGCATCGAAAACAGAATAATCCCTAATCACGACAATTTTTATGTTGTATGAATTTGCCCCATAGACAATTCTGTTAAGCAAATTTCCCCTATCTCCGGGGAATTTTTATGTTGTACAGATTTTATGTTATACAAACCGTTTGTTATAGGAGGGTCCACAGTAATTACCCACAAAAATCTATGAAGGTTAAATATGTTCTTTTTTGGAACTATAAAGGCTGCTCTTGCATAAGACTCTCTGCATCAATTCTTTTGATACTTCTTAGACTTGATCTACTTGATCTCATCAGAAGGGGTCACTGTCCCTACAGATTTCATTCAGTTCTACTGAGAAGTTTAAAAAGCTGTTGGCAGTTTTCTTAAAAGGGAATTTTAAAACTGTTTGCTGAAATCTGGCAGATATATTTTCCTCCTGCGAGCTATCATACCTGTAAATTTTACACAACGTAGCAGAGAGAAAAATCATTGCCATTGTCATCATCTTAGAGCTGCAAGTTATAATGATTCGTTGTGCATCCATGGGAGACACAACATTTTGCTTTCCATGTCAAGATTCAGAGTTGGATTTCAGAAGAACCTGGAACCTTTCAAAACAAGTCTGCCAAACCAGGTGGTTTGCAGAATCATATAATAAGGACCCAAACTGAATAGTGTAGCTAGTATTGTCATGAGTCCACTTTCAGCACTGCTCAGGGTGGATAAAAATCAATGATTTAAAAAAAATAATCAGATTTTAAAATTTAAATCAGATTTTTTAATTTAAATCAGAGTTTTAAAATATAAATGCTTTTTGAGGAAATATCTCTCTAAAGATCATGTTCTAGTTAAGAAACATTATAGTCCAAAGGTTATTAATCATGAAATTAGTTTTTATGTAGCATAAGGCTGTATTAATCCATTCACAATTCCATGCTCTCCCGGAGGTTTCTGATTATCTGGGGTAAGTTTTCTATCTAGAAGATATTTTCAAAGATGATTGTTTTGCTATTTTCAAAACTTTGCATTCGGTTCTGCAATGATAACATGCCTCCCACAGCAAAAAATATTATAATATAAACATCAGAATTGAGGGAAAGACCTTAATCCCATTGTTCCTCTGCAAATCTAGGTATACAGAATCAACTCCCTTGCCTCTTAAGTGCTACATTTCAAGAAGTTCAATGACTAGAAGGTTGTTTGGATAAGGAGTAAATTTTGAGGACGAGGGGCAAGCAGTAAAATGAAAGTGAAACTTTTTGAGCACAGTACTCCAGATCTTGAGATCTTTATGTGTATAGTAGCCCGAGGGTTGTGATCCATACTCTTTTCCTTAAGGAGAAAAACCTGTAATGTCAGCAGGCTGTAAAAGAGACCCAGTTTGGGAATATCTAGATCAGTAGTGGCCAAACGTCGGACCTCTAGATAGTTTGGACCACAACTCCCAGAATTCCAAGCCTGGATTGCCAATGACAAAGGACTGTGGGAGTTTTGGTCCAAAACTTCTGGAGGGCCGAATTTTGGTCACCACTGATCTAGACTGTCAGTCTAAGTTCTTTAAAAGTTCTTTTAACAAGATCAGTTAACAAACATGGATGTTTAAGTAAATGCAAGTATACATAATGCTATATAATGTTATTATTTTGGTTAAATAAAACTATTTAGATTGTTATTATTAAGGTAATGCATATTTTTTCCTTCCAGTAAAGTACAACAGAACAGTTGTCCAAATATGAATGATTAACCTATTAAACTGGAGATAGTTCACCTTGCAATAATTTCACAATTATCTATCTATGTTTCTAATGGCATATAACCACCAAATCAGTAATTTTTTCATATAACTGTAAAACTAATCTGAAAAGTTATTTATTTGAAAAATGAAACCTTCATCTGGTTGTAAATATTAAGATTAAAACAACTCCAGCAAAATGAGTCTTTATGTAGAAAATCATGATTTAAATTGAGCCTTCCTTATTATAAGGAAGATCAACACAGCGTTAAAACTCCTGTATTTACTTTTTTAAAAAAGCTCTCAATGAATATTTCTGCCCATCAGCAGTTGCTCTCCATGCAGCTAACAAAATACCAATTAGAAATGTGCAATACCAACTATGGAAAGCTACAACAGTACACGTGGCACTCTTGACCTATCCATACTGTGTCTCTTGTTCATGGCCACTAAGTTAAGATTCAAGTTTTTAAGCATCTAAAACAATTTTAAAAACGCAGTTATACCGTTGCAGTGTAACTTTTGGAAGCAAACTGGTATAATTTAAGAAACATTTGGAAACATTATCTGTTGCATTCTGAATTGTGCAACTAACAGTTCATTTACAGTGAAAACTGTTTGCTATTTTAATGAAAGGATCAGAGCTCAGCCTACAGGCTTTAATAGCAACTTTCTGAGAAAAAATAATAATGATTTCCTGTACAAGATATAGTAATTCTCATTAGAACTGGAGAGCTGGAAGTGACTCTATGGATCATTGAGTTTAGTCCCTAATCAAGGAGGCACTCACTGGGGACTCGAACACCCAACTTCTGGTTCCAAAGCCAGATACATAATACACGGAGCTATCGTACTTTACATTGTTGATATGCCAGCAGAGATGGGAGCATATCAGCTACTCAAGTGACCTCATTTGAAAGCTGCCTTGAGAACTCTCATTGGGAGAAAGGTAGCCTACCAATGAGGAAAATAAATAAATAAATAAATAAATAAATAAATAAATAAATAAATAAATAAATAAATAAATAAATAAGTCTCCTTATTGGCAGCTTAACATGAAATCAACATCTTTAGAGACAATGAATAGATATCAGATGTTTCCTTTTTGGTAACTAGTGCTTTGCATAAAAACTAATAGAAAGGGGGCTTTGGGTTTTTAATTTCAAATTAGCTCAAAATCCAGTGTATTTTAAAGAAAATTGCAATTCTATCTATTTACCTTAAGAGGTGGAACTCTGGGCTCTTCTCTTGGCGGTGGCTCTCTATCAGATGAACTCGATGTGTTACGGTGAGACGGATCGTCTTCAATCCTAGCTCGCTTTTCTTTGCAGATTCCAAACCCATAGTGTTCAGCAGTCTTCCTCTTCGGAATCTCCAAGTCTCTACTTTCACTTCTGATTTCAGGTGATTTTGTGGCTTCCGTTGCCTTTGAAGAATAAGATCCTTCAAAGCGACTCTGTGCGGAGCCTTGAAGTTTGTAAGACTTATTTCTGCCCGTTTCAGTGAACTTTTCAGTTGACGATGAGGCATACAGCTTATCATGCAATTTAGATGGAAGAGATTCGGTATTTTTGCATCCCGTCACTTCTGCTAGAACAGACACTTCCAGCTGAGAGACCGCACCTTTCTTCTCAATCCTTTGTTGGGGACCATGGTTTTTAATTTTTAATATTTCTGAAGAAGAATGGTCTGCAACAGAAGACATAAAAGCCTTTTCTGTTTCAATATGTGATCTACTTGGTTGATTAGCAAGGTTTATAGACTGGGATTCTTCCACAGCTGAACTTTCAAGTATGGCAGATTTCATAACATCAGGTGCTCCTTGAAGTTGCTTCTGTTGTGATGCAAGATTCTCTTCTTGAGAAGCACTGGAAAGGGCAGACGTTTCTTCTTTCAGGGATGACAAGGATTCTTCAGACAAACATGGTGATTTTCTTTCCTGAACAAATCTTTCACTCATGGGGGAATTAGAAAGGGGAGATGCTTCTGAAGGCAGCATTAAACTGTTTGAATGAGATGTTTCAGAAGCTAAAAGAACAGACGACACGGAAGAGGTTTCAGATGTCAAGGGTAAGTCAGACATTGGTGATGTTTCAGATGGTAAAGGTAAATTAGAAACTGGTGATGCCTCTGAAGTTAGAGGCAAATTTGACATGAGGGATGCTTCTGAAGTTACAGGTGAGGGTGGCATTGGAGATACTTCAGACACTAAAGATGAGTTCAAATTATCATCAGTAAGTTTTTGTTGACTATCAGCTTCAGTGTTTTCAGTGCAAGACATGTCAGATGAACTTGCTGTTTCCAGAGAAACTGGAGTAAATGGCTCCTCTGAAGTAGATTGTGTGTCACCTTCAGGAGATGCAATACTGACAGATGGTTCCTCCGTGCTTTCGGAAGAAAAGGAAGTTTCAGAAGTGCAAGCATTTTCAGATAACTGCTCATCAGGGTCACTTTGCAGCTCCATATGTACAGCGACACTTCCACCAATGAATAAGGAACCATTGAGGACAGGGGAGTATTTTCCATCAGGACTTAGCTCTTTTGTGGAGTCAAGATCTTTCTCTTCCGTATTATTGAGCGAATTTGTAGATGAAGCAGATTGTGAAGGTGATGAACTACTTTCTAGCTGATCACTCATGGCTGGTATTTCTTCTTGGGGATATTCCAATCTCTCCTCCACCTTAATCTCGATATGAGATATCGTACTTACTACGTCATTCATCACAATGTAAGATTCAGGGTTCCCTATAACTGGTACTGTTTCTGTTTCTTCACTAATACCAACAGGGCTGACTGGTTCTTCAGAATTCACCTGTTCCACTTTAAGATTCTCCACGTGACATTCACAGATACTTGTCTCAACCTCTTCAGCAATTTCTTCTTGAATAACAGAGTCTTCAGGTATCAAAATGTCTTCAGCTTCAGCTATTAGCTCCTTGGATGGAATACGTTCTCTACTACAAAGTGAGTGACAGAAATCTCTGTCTGGTAATAGTGGTAACTGGCTGTTTTTCTCTTCCTGATTGTCAAAAGTTGAGTCTCTTGAAGGACCAGGCAAATCTGAAGACCCACAAACGGAATTATCTTCATCTTTATTATTGCTCTGGACAGATGTAAGCTTCATAGATTCTTCTATTGACATTCCTAGCCTAATTAGAAATGATGCAGTTAAACAGCACAGCCATCATACTTCAAGTAAACAGTTCAGAAATTTCAGAAATATATTTGTAAAAAAGCATTCATTTCATTATATACTGCATTTTAAAAAACCCTGGTGAATCAGTAGAAGTGCAGGCCAAGTATGGTCAACACAGCACTCTGGAAATCTAGAAACAGCACATTTTCATGACTAACATCCACAGATTTCCAAACCATGAAATGGAATGTTAACTCATGAAAAAATTGTGATAACCCATAGGCTTTCAAAACATTAATGTATTAATTTTTAATTGTAACTAGAAGACCTGTATCACTAAACACAAAGGCTCAAAATTTCAATTTCACTAAATATTGATGGATATTTCCACAACAATTTAAAATTCAGTTTTGTGTGCAAGATTCTGAATTTTAAAAAAACTCAGCTGCAATATAGAACTGCTAATATTTTGAAACACAGCTGTAAAATTTAAAGTAACAACTGGATATGGCTCAGTAAACATAAGCACAGTGGTTCACACTCTCCGAGAAACTAGCACAAAATCTCTGAATTGATATTGTATTAATTTTCTTCAACAGCACAATTTATCTTGCATTGCCTTAACTTCAATTACTCAGGCCATGCATAAACTAGAATAGAGTTGGCTTAATGCTTTAGCAAGGGTCAAAGAAGGTCTTAGTGCCAAATTACATTTTGCATAAACAATTAAAGACATAAAGTATAACTTAAAATGCGACAGGACAGGCCGCCACTTGAAGTACTGACATGGCTTTTTATCTGGTTTCTGCAATACCAGAGCTGCTGCTAATAATGTAAACTATCTAGAATTACACTGTCTCTTCCAGATGCATTGCCAACAACATTACTTAGAGTAATAGAAATGGCATTGCCTCTGTTCATAGACTTATAACATAGATAAGACATATGGTACAAACCATGTAAAATAAGGCAGTTTTCATGTTAATGTATAACGGAAGCCAATCCTTTTCTTATCTTTCCCTCCATCCCAAGGTTTTACTTTTATACTTACTTTTCTCCATAAAACCTTTCAAAGAACGTCTCTTTCCAAGGTTCAGTTCTCTTTTCCTTTTCAATCTCTTGTCTGATGCGCAACTGCATTTCAGGAGTAAATTCACCTAAATGGTACAAACAGAGGAATATTAAGTATAGGCTCCCATAGATATTGTCTAAGGGCGCAGATGGGATTTGAAGGTCTTGGTGGAAGCCCCACTGAACAGAGACTGTGCAAAAACTGCTGCAAGGTTTCTAGAGGGACCCTGTTCCAAAGATTCCAGGGCATGTATCTATCCATATCTTTCAAAAATCATCCAGCTGTAGTTCCTTTTTGTGTCTTGAGAGCCATTCCAGAAGGTCCCTCACTGCTGAGGACCAGCTTTTCAGGTGTTAAGGAGAGCTGCTGCAGGTGAGGTACTTCAGTATCTCTCCTTGTGGTCTGGATGGTATTGTATTATATTAGTAGGCCTATTCTACCGTTATTTCTATTACATCTTCACTTGTGCAAAGGTTATTTCAATGCAAAACAAATCTGAGAGAAACCAACATGAGGGTTTTGATTGTGGTGTTACCTTTACTATTTCTAAAGTAACTGGTAGGATTTAGTCACATGCATTTAGATGTCTAGAGTTGACACTGATGAAAATGCTTGTTCACATTTTAAGGAAGGTTGTTCAAATGACCTTCTACAATTAGGTATCAGTAAACAAATGTACTCAAATCAGTTTGAAGACGGATCAATGCATCTAAATTTTTAAGCCTTACTGCTTTACGTTTTCTTGAATGAAAGTATTTTTAAGTGTGTGAATTCTTGGTCATGACACAAGACAGCATTTCTTGAGGAAAGAAAAATCACTGTTTGGTTAAATCTAATAACAAGTAGAAAATTACCTTCTGCCAATCGTTGTTTCCACCCTTGTGCTGCATATGCAAAGAATTCATTATTTAGAGCGGAACTACTGAGGCGCAAAACTCCATCACTTCCCATCTAGAAAATAAGCCGGTGGTAGCAGAAGACACTGTCAGAGATTGCTTCAACTAAGAGTACATAAGAATAGAGCTCCAATTATGTGAAATAGGGAAGGATAGAAAATGGGAATAACAAAAGGAATAATCTCTTGATATTTAAATAGCATTTTCATTATAGTCATCATATTAAATGCAAGTGGCCTAATCCAGCATCAGTGTACCTACATTAATGATGATCATGAAGCTGTGATTTTAATAATCACATTCTAAGGATGTTTGCCCAGGAACAAAAACCCTATTGTATTTAATTGGGTTTTTTTTTTCAGATAAAGATGCTTATGATTGTGAATGTGTCTAATTTAGATGTATGACCATTATTTATGCAAGCAAAATGTCGAACAAAAATTTCTGAAAGGAACTGAAAACCACAGATATAAAAGAAATAACTTTAGGAACACTGGAAATGTTAAAAATTATTGAACAACATGGATATAATCTTGAAGAAAATGCAGCATTGCTACTTTAAGTACCTGACAACCAATTACTGAAGCAAAAGTATATTTCATCTTCATTAGACATTTATGAATTATCAAATTCTTTTGTATAGACATTTATGAATCTATCAAATTCTTTTGTATAGAAATTCCATGGTAGCAGAGACAAACAGCATTAGGAACACAATATTCCCCATGCTCTCTCTTGATCAACAATCCAGTGGTGATCTTGAGATGCATAGAGAAAAGACATTTGGGATATAAGGGTGATTAAAGGACATTGAAAAGAAGCAGTTTTAATATATATATATATATATATATTATTTATATAAATATATATTTAATAAGTAATGTAATTCAAAGCAATTACTCATGGAATAAGAAAAAAGAAAAGCAACTCTTAGTACAATATGTTGGCAAAGTAAAATAAACAAAAACAGTGAGCATATTGTGTTACAGTACTTTGAAGATGAATAGATGTATTTCACTCCAAGCTTTCATTGATCAAAGCCACTTTTTCAAGTCTACCAAGTGGATTTTGATCTATAAATGTTCACAGTGAAATAAATCTGTTAAGTCTTTAAAATGTTTTGCTTTCCCCCACCAGAGACAGACAATGCTGAGACCAACTAAGATGGTTGCTTCTTTGGATCTTATAAAAATCTAGCAAATACTCAAGATGCTAAGAAAGACTTGGCAGGATGCACTGTTGAACATGTTAGGAACAGGGATCATTGTAACACCAAGAAGGTTAAAGAGGCAGCAAAAGTCCTATATATTACATATATCCCAATCCACAAGTAGTACAATGACTGCAGCAGGGAAATAGGCCTCTATTAGAGGAGGGCAATGATCTTTTATGGAATGCACAATTCCTTTAGTAGGAAAATCTGAAATATGGGCTTGCCCATTTTATAGATGCATAATTCTATTTTTGAAACATATTTGCTAAGAGATTAAAATGGTATCTCAGAGTGAACACTGAGATGAAAGTAAATGAGTTAATAAAAGGATATGCCAAATGAAATACGCCTTTACAAAGTGTCTACTATGGCCCTATTATAACTTAGATAACAATATTTTCCAAGTATATTATAGGGTGTATATCCTTAAGTATAAGAGAAGAAAAACTTAATTTTTAGTTTAAAAATAAGTATTTACTTCACTAGGCCATGGAAACAGAGATGGCACAATTAACAACTAAAACTAGATTAGAATTTGGAGAAACATGCAATAAAGCATTTTTAAAATACACTATTATTTTTATGGTTTAAAGAAACACTGTACAACAGAGACAATGTGTTAATGAGGCAGAACAACAAATGTTTCAAAAGAGGTTTAAAAACCAAATCTGTTGGACTTGGAATTCCAGTGGGGTTTTCTTTTCTTTTCCTTTTCTGATTAAGCACAACGAAGGAATTAATTCCTAAACATAAGCCACAATTTTATTTAAAAATCCACACCAAAAACATTAACAAAAATGCCATCAAATTTATTTAAGGGGGGGGGGAGTCGGTCATAGCCTTGTGGCTATTTTTATAAGCCATGAAAATGGCAAACACTAGTAGTCAGACCTAGGCAATTAATTTTCTACTAATGTCTTACTTAACTCCTTTGTTGCTAAAGCCCACAATGAAATGTGTGGACAGCATGCAGTTAAATATACTCTCTTTTCAAATCTTCATGCTTTTCAAAGAATAGGACATTATTTTACAGGCATTCATATTCTTTTACAATGGCTATATATTAAGGAAGCATTCAGCCGTCTAAATCCATTATCAATCCCACCTCCTCTAGCTCAGTCCAATGCCACTGCTGCTCTCATGTAAATCTACTGTTCAAGCTTACAATACAATTGATATATATGTAAGATATACTTCTCAAACAAAAGGTTCTGTTAATACAGGCAGAGATTCTACTATTAACTCACATAGGAAGTAATACATTCTACAAGGACTGATTATGCTATTTTTTGAAATAAAATTAAGACCTTAATATCAACACTCCAAAGGCTTGCCTCAGAAAACTAGCTACAAATCAGTAGCAAAATGTTTACAGTTTTAATAAAAATCTTTAAATGTTGCACATTTGGAAGAATATAGAGCAAAAAAAGGATTTATATATTTTCTTGCAGGCGAAACGTGAAATAAATGATGAGAAGCCTGGCAGCTACAAATCATTCAGTTTTATAGACATATAATATCATACACAAATTAAAACCACTCTTTTCATTAAGTTATGATGGAACAGCCTCTAACATAATGTGAAGCAATTATTGGTATGTGGCTTCACAGTTTGGTCAGATCTCCGGAGAGTCAATTTGTCAAACATGAGATGTGAGTTCTCTAGGTTACATCTCTGTGATCACTATGAAGACTGATGTTTAATCCAATTTTATCTTTATCATGTGCAAGATGCTTGCAAGGGCAGAAAAGATCTGAAGTAGCATTATCACACTCTTGTTAGTATTATGTAAAGCAAATTAAACTGTTTATGTCAAATCACTTTCTTTTTCTGCCTAGCATTTCACTCTGGATTCAAACAAGTAAAAAATGCTAGAAGAATGTAGAAGAAAAAAATTGTTCTGTCAAATCCAGAAAAACAACACACAGAGAGAAGCTGAAATCCGGTTGCTTTCCAAAGTCAGATGAAACTAGAGGTCCATTTGAATCAGTTGAACTGACAGAGGAGTTCATTCACCTTTCTGCACAAAGAAGAATGCTTCTTTCCTTACACTGACAACACTGATTCAGTGGGGCTCCTCTAGTGAGACTTTATATGCTAAACAACAGGATTTCCACCAGCATGGGATCCAGAAAGACTGAAGAAAAGTGCTACACAAATTTGCATACAATAACATCTCAGTGCAAAAGCTTGCATGGAAGAGCTTTTCACTACATGCACATGTCACATTAAAAACTGCTCAATGTCAAAGCATACATCAAAACAATGTGATTGACTTGAAGTCCAATAGCAGAAGAGAGCAAGGCAGGGGAGAATTTTGATGACCTCCCCTTCTCTTTGCAGGCCTCACTCCATAACTGGAAAATGTGTTCCAGAGACCGAGGAGACCTTCCAACCTCTGTTTTTTGAGTATCTATGTTGGGGCTGTGGAGGGAGGGCAGAAAAGTTATGTTGCCCTTCCACTGATATATAATAAATCTTGCATATTATTGCTTTCATTACTTTATTTTCATCTGCACTTTTCTTTTGTAATATGATTTCTTCAAATTTTACAATTTCCTTACATTTACCATTTCTTTTTACCCAATCTTTCCTCCATTGCTCTAATTGAATAAGATTAAACCATGATATTCTCTCCACTCCTAATGATTATTTTATTTGCTCTTTATTTCCTAATGTTTCAAACCAATATTTTATCCTAATAACTTTTCTTTCTTAACCCATTCTCCATATTTCATTTTTCTTTGCGAAATTCCCCAGCTCTACTATTGGACATAATGGAGAAACTGATGGGATAAATATTTTTCTATACCTATTCCAAACTAAAACCATAGTTCAATATTTTGAACCTCATATGCTGCATAATATAGAATATTCCCTGGGTATGAATATAATTCTTGTGATTACATATTCAACCTTATTAATTCATTGAATTGGGATATAACATCAATGGTATGTCTTATTTGATTGCTTATATACTGTAGCCTCAAATTAAGAAGTCCCAACCTTTCCACTTTTTGAAATTTATACCATCTATTTTAATTCATTCTTGATTCTTCATTACCAAATTGTTTTGATATGTTTGAGGCCTACATCATACTGAACTGGAAAAGTACAGACATAAGTTACAAAACATGTACATCTTGCTTATTCAGACAGCCATCTAAATACTCTGGCAACAGGAATTAACTCTCCGATATGGTTGGAGAGACAAAAGGCATGATTCTAAAGAAATTTTAAAAAAAAACACAGGAACAGAAAAATGAAGACAGGAAGTTAAGAGTGCAATTATCAAGCAAAGATGGCTGAAATCCAGTTGGTGAAACTTATGCTGCTAAGGCTGGTGGCAACATCAGCTGCAATGTATATTTAGAAATAAAGCCTTTCTGATTTCTTTTCTACAGCTCCTGTGGAATCACTTTCGTTGTCTGGAAACCATTTAGGCCCGTGGCACAGGAGGATGTCTTTATTGGAAACTGTTGCTGCCAGGGTTACTTTACTGATAGTGTGCCCCCCCCACTATGTCTGATAAAGTGGACTGTCCATGAAAGCTCACATTAAAGTAGAACAGTTCGTCTTTAAGTTGCTTTGTTTTTGTTTTCTTTTGTGTCTCCGGATATTGCCCAACATGTTTAATTTTGGCAATTAAATCGTTCCCCCTTCCATCCTCCAGCTCCCAGCGGGTGATAAAAGAGATTATATGGAAGACTCAAATGCTTTGGAAAAGAAATCAGAAACATTTAATATGTGAAAAAAATGCTTCTGCTTCTGCTGCTGACATCCTCAACCTTATGAGTGTTAAGTTACAGCAACAAGACTTCAGCACACAAGTTGAGATGAATGGAAATTAGTCATGTTCAGTACTTTTGCAGTTATGGCAAATCCCTTACAGATTTCAATGAGACTGGAAATTAACTCTAAATCCAATGCAATGTAACCGGACACATTTTGGGCAAATTACAAAATAAATGCAGTTCCCTGTGGACATGCAGATATAAGCACTAAATGTACACATTATAATATATAAAACACAAAACCAGGCTAGCATGAAGTCCAGAAGGACTGAATATATTAATATTGAAACTGACACTGGTGAATATCCAACATTTAAATCAACACCATCAGACTGTCTTGATTCAACCATTGGATATTAAAAGGATAAAAATGTTAAATCCACCAGTGCTAGGGGTCAATTTGAACATTCTCCATGGCAACATAATGCATATGAACGTGTAACACATCTGTTGAAATGGTCATTTGATCTCTGCAACACTAACTCATTGCTGCTGTTCTGGGCACAAGTTGATTGGGGTGGGTTGGAACCAGCTATTGAACAAAAATTAACAATGGCAAATGAATGTATGCAAATAAATTAAACAGTGTTATATAGAATCAAACCATTCATCCATATAGCCCAGTACAGTCCACCATAACTGGCATGCTTGCTAGTTTCCCTCTTGCTACTTGAAGTATTCCTTCAGGATGCTAGTAACAAAACATGTACTGGTACTTCTGAATTCAAAGGATGTACTCTGTCTAAACTATGACGCTGAAGGAAAAAAAACAAATTGAATGATGGTCTTAACACACAAATAAATACAGTGTACTCCTATTTGAACCTTGTGTGTAAAAGAAATACCAAGTCCAACTGGGAGACTAGAGAGTAAGTTACTAGAACAACCACAGGTAATCACAAATTGCATCTTCTTAGGAGGAACACAAAGAAAATTGGGTGAGAGTACCATTTCTAAAAGACAATGGCTACAATCCAAAAAAGGAGAAACATGAAATCCATCTGCTCAGTAGAAGAACAGCATATTATGTGAAACAGGCAGAGGAGAGAACTGAAATACCAAAATAAAATTCCTGTGACACATTCTGGAAGGCAGCCAATGTCTTAAATAATTATAGATTATTCTAGGGTAACTAAATGATTTATAAAAAATATCATACATAAAAATGAACTTTAGATATCCGTAGAGCATAAAAGCACTTAAGATGTTGCTGGTACATTTTTTGTTTTTAATGGAAGGGTGACAGCTTCTTGAAAAATGCTAAGGACAAAAATATATGTTAAACACTCATATTGATTTGCAATCATGTGTAGCTAAGTGCTTTTGGAATCTATCTGTCAAGTCAGAACCAAGTTATGGCAAATCTAATAGGGCTTTCAAGGGAAGGGAGATATTTAAGGAATCATTTTACCAGTTCCACACACACCCCAGTGAACTTCCACTACTGAGCAAGGATTTGAAACCAGGCCTCTTCAGTTCAAGTTCATGACTCCATCCATGACACCAAACTAGACCACCTCATTATTGCATAAAAGAAACTGCTGCTATGGCATACAGCGAAGAGCAACTTTAGATAAAAATGGAAGAACTGGTGTTTTACGTTATGCTTTTTATTCTGCTGTGCTGCTTGAGGCGTACTATCTTATAGGCGCCCATGACACTTCCAAAACTAAGTGACTTAACCTTTAGGACTGATGGCCAAGGTGACACTGGTGCAACCCCATCATGGATTGTACATCTCAACCTGGCTCAACTGAAATTGGTGATAAATATGGTAAGTGAATCTGAATAAGAGCAGATGTAAGCAGGACCAGTGTTGAGTGTTAAGGATGGAATTCCTAAAGAACATCTTCTGGGGAAGGCTATCAGTTCCTGATACAGTAACCAACCACCTATCACAGGGGTAAGGGACCCAACCTGACCCGCAATAATTGAAGATCCACGATATGTGGATGCTGGGTTGGGTCAGGACTTGGGGGCCTGTCTGGGGCCCCTACACTTACTTGAGGCCTGGCTCTACCTCGAACAGGCCTCTAATGGCCTTCCCAGGCCTGTTGGAAGCCCCAGAAGAGCTTTCCAGTGATCTGGAGGTCACTTCCAGTTTTCCAGAAGTCACTTCCAGTTCACAAGAAAGCACTTCTGGGGCCTCCGACAGGCCTGGGAATGCCATCGGAGGCCTGAGAAGTGGTTTTCAGCAATCCGGAAATGACTTCCGGTTCGCCAGAAAGCACTTTTGGGGCCTTCGACAGGCCCAGGAAGGCCATCGGTGGCCCGTTTGGGGCAGCGCCAGGCCTGGGGTAAGTACAGAAGGCCTGAAACAGGCCCATCCAGCTTACCCCAGGGGGCCTTGCGTTTCATATACTGCGGTTCTACTGTAATATGAAAGCAGAAAGGGAACACTGTAATATGAAAGCAGAAAGGCTACCTTGACAGGGACCAGGACATGTTGGGAAGAATGCTATTTAGTATTGTAATAAGGATATGTTAGCTACATAATTCAAACAGGAAGAATGTGCTTGGTCCACTCATGTACAGAGGACAGCACAGGCTTCCAGATAGGTAGGGATAAGGTCATAACTCCTTGCTTTATGGTCACTTCTCTGGCTGTATCACCACTAAATATTCTTCACAAAATATGATCAATAGTTCATGTTGCTAATGATTCTGTAGCTTCTTGGTCTGCATTCAAGTCTTGGCAGATGTGCCAATGAGTTTTTCATTTTATTACGTCCACTATATCCTATTTTTAAAAGGCATTATAGGTGTAATTTGATAAGAAAAATAAATCCAGAATGCTTGGCCCTCTGGTTTCCCATATGCCAATGTTCCAGCACCATTTAATGGTGATAGTTGTGGGATAATACTTGGGAGTAAAAAACATGTTGATCTGTTGAAATGTCCTAGCCTTGATTTTTTTTCTGCAGTAGTTTATCCTTTTGGTTGCCTTTCCACAATGATGGTGCTTTGTATGACTGCTCCATCTCTAGTAATAAACATTCTCAACCCACATAAGGTCACCTTGTAAAGCTGTACCTGTAAATGGCCAAGCATATTTCGAGAAGCTGACCCGCCAACATTATTCTTCAATTTTAAATGTTTAAAAAAGCAATATATATTTAAATTATTCCAATAGGCCATGGCTTCCTCAGAGGAGGGATAAAAGCTCACTGCAGTAATTAATTTGAACCTAGGAGGATATTTTGCATCTTAACCTAAAGCAGGAAAAAAAATCTGAAAGGAAACAATGTGAACATCAATTTCTAGATACCGTGGGATATCATTTAAATTATTTCCTTACAAGATGACTTCCCAGTTGGGACTCTGGTACAGGAAAATACTGTACATGGTCTCTTCTACAGTTGTAATCAAAATATTTCAACACAGCCCCTCCCTGTTACAAAACAAATTTATTGTCAAAATCTAGACTTTAAGCTGCTTGCAATGAACAAATCAAACAAAAGCAATTGAAACAGTTCAACGCAACCTTGCAAACAGCAGAAAGTCCGTAAATTTTGACAATAAACCTGATTTGCAATGGAGGTTGAATATTTTTTATTACAATTGTATTTTAAATACTCTTTTTAAACCTAGCTTCTGTGGTCTAAGATTATAATTATAATAATTTTCACGATTACAGTTATAATTATTTTACTATTTATGTAGGTTTTCTAAAAAAATTGCTAGACTGTTATATTTAATTTCAGGATACCATGAAGCTGCTCAGTGACACAGAATTATGTTAGAAAATCTGTATTCGTATATTCATATAAATAGGGGCACAAAGTCGAGCCGTGCACTACTTGAACACTGAATTACAGTGACCCCCTGTCTATCGCAGGTAGAGATGGGCACAACTTAGCGGAATTTTTGTTTCTGTTTCCGTTTTTTGTTTCCGTTACGTAACGAAACGAAAAACGAAAAACGGCTCAAAACTGGAACAAAACGGAAACGAAACGACTAATTTCAAGCCATTTTTCGTTTTTCGTTACTGGAAAAGCACTTAATGGAGCTAAATGGGAAGAAACGAAAAAAATTCGTTTTCGTTTTCGTTTGTCGTTTTTGTTACGCAACGAAATGAAAATGAAAAATTTTGAAAATTAGCTCACGAAAACGGAAACGAGCCGAAACGGACCCCTAGACGAAAACGAAAACGAGCCGAAACGGACCCCTAGACGAAAATGAAAACGAACAATTTTTCTGAGTCATGCCCATCTCTAATCGCAGGGGTTAGGGATCCAATGCAACCCGTGATAATTGAAAATCTGTAATATGCGGATGCAGATCAGGCCGGGCATGGGGGGGCCTAGCTGGGGGCTCTTGTACTTAACCCTAGCCTGGTTCAGCCCCGAATGGGCATGCGAGGGCCTTCCTAGGACTTCTGGAGGCCCCAATAGGTTTAGCGGATGTCACTTCCGGTTCACAGGGATGCCCCTTTGGGGCCTCCAGAAGGCCCGGGAAGGCCCTCACAGGCCTGTTTGGGGCAGCTCCAGTCCTGGAGTATGTATGGGAGGCTCCCCCTTACCCTAGGGGGCCTTTTTTCATATATTGCAGTCCCGTGATATAGCGGGACCGCAGTATATGAACCGCAAAAGGACGGGGGACCACTGTACAACAAATCTGAAGCATAAAAAAGAAAGGGAAAAGTAAGGGTACCCTTCTGAATGAGAACAATATGGTAGCATGTAAGGTAGTGTATGGTATTTTACAGAACTGTACATCTAATCAGATGTGCAATTCGAACATGACAATCGAAATACATGAAGGACAACAGCACTGGCTTCAGAAGGACAGGCAGGCAATTTTCTTCTGTGAAGAATACATTATACATGCCCTACCAAAGGCCAGTGAAGGACTTGTTGGATGGAATGCATGTGGCATTGCCCTTACAGAGAACAGCCTTATTGGCGCAATAACACCAGGCCTCTAAGGCAAAACTTCTGCTGCTGTAGAAGTAACATAATCAATAACCATGCCAACGTCCATGTTTTCCACCAATATACTCGTAAAGTAAAAGGCAAAAACAAAACAAGATTAACAATAAAATAAAAAACAAAAGGAAGAAGCCACCCTCCCTATATCCCATCATGACTGCAGACAGACTGATCTTGCTCCTGACAGAGACCTCTCTTTCAAGAATCTACTGCCACCTCAGGAAGTAGGAAACAATCAAAGGGACCTGTAATCAACCTGTCAAATTCTTGGTCAATGTTCTTTTTAACTTAACTGTTGTGGAGGCTAGAGAACACTTAAAATCCTTTTTTATTTACTTTTTCCTGATGAGTGCTGGAGAGGTAAGTTAAAAAAAATGGAGAAGTAGAGGCAGAAAAGATAGGCGCTCTCAGTCCTTGTGCTAAAGAATCAGTACTTTCTCTGTAAAAGAAACACATCTCTATGTACTGCCATGTTCATCTTCCATGATTAGCAGTCTTGCTGACTGGAAAGACATTGTAAATCACTGTATTTCGCCTCTTTAGAACATCAGATACAAGCCATGCCCAGGTCAATTTGCAACCATCTTAGACTGATTGCCCAGTCGTGTCCCTACCTGGACAAGGGGAGCCTAGCAACAGTGGTACAGTGGTACCTTGTATAAAGGAATTACAGTAATACCTCAGATAAAGAATGCCTCAGATAACAAATTTTTGGATAACAAATGGAAATTTCTGGGTATAGGGCTGCCTCAGATAACAAATGTTTCCTATGGGCTGCCTCGGATAACAAATGTTTCATAATGCCTTGCAAAAAAGTATACCCAGGATGTATTGCAACCCCTATAGTTTGTGGAGGGGTGGGAGGAGTTAGAGTGGGTTTTTCCTTTTTTTAGCCATTCTGGATGTGTTTTGCTGAGGGATTTGGACCTTTAGAACTTGGAAAGATAGGGAGCTAGCTTTTATTAACCTTTGCACTGCTTTTCTTTGCATTTTTGGTGGGAAAAGGCTGGGGTAGTCATGCTGCTTTCTTCTGTTCATGTTTACATTCTTTTCCATTTCTCTGCAGGCAAGAACAGGCTGGATTTCTCTTGCTGCTTATGTTTGTCTGATTGCATTTTCCCCATTGTACCTTGGACAGGAATAGGCTGGGGTAGACTAGCTAGTTTCTCTTGTCCATGTTTGCATCGCACTGCAGGGGAGGTGCTCTGGAGGGGGTGTTCCAGCACTGCAGGCCTTTAAAGTGCACTTTATAAAGAGGTCTGGACCCCTCCCCCGCTTTTTTTGCCTTTTCTCAGACCTCTGGAACAGATTAATTGGTTTCCCATTCATTTCAATGGGGAACCACATTTTGGATAACAAAATTTTCGGATAACAAATTGCTTCTGAGAATGAATTAAATTCATTATCAGAGGCAACACTGTAATTCGTTCCAAATGAAATTATGTTAAGCAAATTTTCCTTTATGCAAATTTCCTATAGGAATGCATTGAAAACAGAGTAATACCTAATTGCGACCATTTTTATATTGCACGGATTCGTCCCATAGAAAATTCTGTTAAGCAAATTTCCCCTTTCTCCAGAATATTTTATGCTGTACAGATTTTATGTTATACAAACCATTTGCCATATGAGTGTCCACTGTATTTGCACTGGTGATCTCTAAGATCTATTACTGTAATATTCTCTGTGAGGGGCTACCCTCAAGACAGATCCAGAAATGACAGGAGATGCAGAATGTGGGAGCTAGATTGGTATCAGGTATGAATAAATTTGATCATATCATGTTGGTTCCAATTCGCCTGGATTGCTTCATGCCGTTTTCTGAACCAGGCTCCAAGTTCTAGTTCTAGTATACAAAGCCATTAATGGTTTGGGTCCCCATTATATATCAGAGCATCTCTCCCTTTGAACATGAGGTCATACCACCTGTTCTTCTCAGACACCACTTTGCCATGCTGACAGAGGCCAAGAAGACTTTTGCCAGAAATCATGCCTTCTCAGTCATGGCCCAATCCATATAGAATGGGCCTCTAGCGCAAATGGGGGGGAGGACCCCTTCTCTAATTCTTCAAGACTCTGCTAAAGACTATCCTGCTTCCAAAGACATTCAAAGGCATCCTCTCTTAAGCTATTTCATATCTGTTCCAGGTGTCAACATCCTTTTGGGTTTGCATTTATTGCTGCTTTTATTTGAACCATTTAATGTTCATGTCTGGGTAGTTACTGTTACATGTTGTGTTACTGTCACAGTATATAAATACATTAAATTGAAAAGAAAGTTTTAAGAGCAACCCCGTCCTTCGTGGAAACGATCTGGAGATAGCCTTCCTAACTGTGATGGAGAAGCCTGACCCTTTGCTAGTTGTCCTTTCCCACTTGATAGTAAACCATTTATTTACAAATGATCTCTTCATTCATGTGGAGTTTTGACAATTAAAAAAAAGAAGATATGGAATACATGCAAAAGTATTGCTGAAAGATATGGCTCTAACAATAAATAATGGTTGAAACCATGTTGCTTAGCGTAGTAAGTCACACAACTAATTCGTAAGCCCATCAAATTGGTGGGCATTTGGTGTATTGATCTCTCCATAAGCTCAATTGATTCAGTCTGCCTGCTTTAGTTATGACTTACTATGCTAAGCAACAGGATTTCACCCATTATGGCCTGATTCCAAAGAAGCAAGTTCCGCTGGTCCGTGGTAATTTATTGTTTCTGTTGTTTCTTAAAAAGGCAGCATCTCCTGCTGCTTGAAATTCATGGGAAAGATGGAGGAGGTGAGATTGTGAAAATTTCCATTCCATTAAAAGCATTACCTTTCAAGTAATTTTTTGCATTTCTTCAGAAGATTAGAAACTATTTCAGGAGATTTCAAGAGAACAAGGAAACTTGTGCCACAGTGAATAAACAGATGCTACCAGCAGCGATAGAGGGTGAAGCAGAAATAAAAACAGCTTTTGAATCTCTGCTATAACATCTAAAAAGCAGTAGAGTCCAATGGAGATATCATTTGTTTAAAAAATTATTTTTTTTTTAGCTGTCACAGCTGTCTAGAATGCATGTATCCTCTTTTTTTTGAAAATTATTTTGGGCATTACCCACCACAACTGGGTATAAGAGAAGCACTTACTAGTGTCAGGAAGTCTGAATAACATGTGTCAAATTAAGCTGTAGAAAAGCAGCAACTGGAAAAAGAAAAATGCCATGGAAGCAATTACTATACATTTTTTTACTTACCTGCCTATCTACTTCTGGAAGCAAAAGCAGGAGGTATTGTTGGAAATGCTGAGGTAAGGAAAGAAATGTGTGTTTGTTTATTAAAGCCCTCAGGTTAGTGTTCACAAGAATAGATCCTGGTGTTTCTATGTCAATATCCTCGGCTTTTGTCCATTTCAAGTGTCCTGGATTGAACAAACCAAGAAAAGTAAGGTTACCACAAAAACATAGTGGAGGGGGGAAAAAAGCAGTTTAAGAAAGTATGTTTCAGATTTATTTATATTTTAGATAGGGCAGCACTGTTCCATGTGATGGACTACACTTTTTTCATGGCTTCACATACTTTCCCCCATACATCTCCCTTTTCCTTCCACAATAGTGCAACATCCATCCTCCTGATATATTGTAAAGATAAAACTTTCTATTTTATTTCAAAGATGAAATTACAAAACTAAAAAGAATGACTCCATTTCCAATCTCATTTTTCATCAAACTATACTGTTAAAATACAAATTACTGGATCATTTCATCCCTCCTGCAAAAGCAAACAAAAACGAACACCGCTTTTTTTAGAAAGGAAGATAGATTTGTATCACAGCATTTCAAGGAAATAACCAAGTATATAACACATGCATTTTTCTATAATCTTTATTTATTATTTTACTCTTTCATGGCAAACAACAATATATCTTTTATTCACAGCCTTCTTGCTATTCATGCCCAGCCTAGTCATAAACAACAAAAAGAATTTTAACACTGTAAAGTTTTAACACATGATTTAAAGGGTTTAAAATGTTAGTGAGGTAACTAACTTCGGCCTTGTGCACTCTGTTACATTGGACTTCAAGTTCTTATGCATACGCACCTATAACTCCTCTCTGCACTGTTTCCACCTCTACAGTATCTTTGAGGTACATAAATACCAAGTGTAGCTATAACACAGGTGTGTACAACCTTTCTAGATTAAATGTAGACATTTTATTTTTCATTTCCTAATGATCCTTAAAATGACATTTGCCCTTTTTATAGCTGCCCAATGACTAAGATCTCTTTCTTGGTCCGGTAGTATCAATCTGGCATCAATGTTACCTCTAATTATCTATCAGCATTGAGCAGAAGCCCAGCCCCACTATACACACAGTTCTGGCCATGACCTGAACTAAATAAGTGGATATACTAACTGCGGGTGCACAGCGCTGATACAGCACTGCATAGTCACACACCCTCACAGTTTAGATGTAAAGTTGCCTGTCATGTATACATGTGAGGCATGTATTTATTATTTTATTTATTTTAGAGTATATTTGCCCCTACCTTTTGCCTTGGAAATGGCCCCAAGGCAGCTTACAGTAATGAGGGATAATATACAGTACAGTATATCTTACAGCATTAAAAGACAACATTACATTAAAGCTATAAGAGAACACGAGCAGTTAAAGGGAGAGTAAAAAAAAGTTATGAGTGATGGAAACTAACATTGAAAACATAGTGTCAATATAATCACATAAGGTTATAAGGGGTTATAAACACAAAGTCTACGTTATCCTATAGATTCATATGAACAACACATAATAGGTAGTCCATCATTCAGGGAAAGCTTTCCTGAAGAGAAAAACATTTCTTGTACACAGTCATTATCAAAGTTTACCAAGACAAACAAGATGAACAGTGGGTACCTCAGTTAACTGGAATTTAAGATTTTTTTCTTTAAATATGAAAATTAACTATATTTAGATATGTGTTTTAGACAATGGGTAATGCCTTGAGTGTATAATACAACTCACAAACCAACTCACAAAAATATAAATCTGGATGCCACAAACAGCCAACTGAATTATTAAGGGATAAACCAGCTTTCTAAGAACTAATTTCTAAATCATCTGAAATGGCTACTACATTGGTTCACTATAAAAAATTAAAAGATTTGACCACTAGTCTAAGGAGGACAGGTATTAGGTATTTTGTTTTGTTTTGTTTTGTTTTGTTTTGTTTGGAAATGATGCTGCACTGTAGTGGTGGTGATTGGGCTGCTCTGCAAACAAATGTGAAGCAAAGGAATTACTCCAGAGAGTAGATGCAAACATTCTATTACTTAGGAGACATTTCCCCACCATAGAGAAAATATGCTTGCTTCCACATGGTTTACCAAGACATGTTGCCACCTAGCATAAGTATCCACATACATATTAGGTAGTAGAATTGGGAAAATAATAATAATAATCCAGGAACCATCCCATTGTTTAAATGTTCTACAATAACAATACGGACATGCAAATAGGTTTGTTTACAAATGAGTGTTAAAAAACCCACACAGCTACCATGTCTCAATATGGAGCAATATGGAACGGAAAAGTAAATCCAAAGTAAGGAAACAAGTATGATCTACCACAATAAATAATATAGCATCCTATATTCTCCTAATTCAGGAATTAGGAGAAATGTAACAAAAGGGAAGAATAGTCCCACCTTAAAACAAGACAAAACAAAGGAACAGATAGCTGCCAAATGGCCATTTTAAGATGGCTTGGGTATGTCAGACTAAAAAGGTCAAAAGCAGAAAAGAATGCTGGGGAAATGTCCCAATAAGAGGGCACATTTGAAGCATTCAAACTGATGGAAGCAACAGCTAAGAAAGTCATTTATGCATTGACAATACCAAAACATCAGAGAAGCAATATAAAATTGTCTATAGTTAATTTAAAATAGTGATATTTTCATTACTTGAATAATTTAATTGACAGAAAAGGATATTTTAGAGACCTACTCACCTAAACCAGATTTTTTTAATCTCTTTAAGTGCTGGCTCATTTGTTTTCCAGTTGGGGACTTCTGCCCATGTTTCATTTCCTTATCAGAACTGTCTGCTTCACCATTTTTAGATTCAGACCCTATAAAAAACAACCATTACACTGAATACTTCTCCACACAAGAAAGCAAAACAAAAACAAGAGGTAGAATAAAAAAAAAATCCGGGAGTGACATCTTCATTAGCTACTCCATTTAAAGGTAATGTTTTCTGCTTGACAATTTGATTCCCTGTCTTTAGAAGCAATGAAGCAAAAGCTCATAAACCCATTAAGGGGTGAGAACAAGTTTCTCCAATATAGCAGTCAATAAAGACGTTTGCTAATCCAATGTAATGAATATGTCTCTTCTTGGACAGCTGAGGGACATCTCTAAAACAATCATGTTCTCTTTACAGGGAGACAAAGACCGGCAAGTCCTCCATTTGTAAAGTTAATTTTCTCCCACGTCTTTGGGGGTGGGTGGGAGTCAATAAAAAAGTGTCACAGATCTCAGCAAAATCCATTCATAGTAAAACAGGTATCAATCGCAACTAAAGGTCAGGGTTTCACCATGGTGATTAGTATGGTGCCAGAACACAAAATCTTATTAAAAGAACAACTGGTATTGCAAGACACAACTAAGAGAGTAATTTGTACTCCCAGAGGAGCTGCGATGGTGATTTATTTTGCCCCCTGATGGCACTGCATGCCAGTACACAGTTTTCCCATTAGGAATCTGCATCCAAAGAGTCTATTTTACATTTCGTTAAAGTAGCTCTTTTGAGGCTTACTTAAGGCGGTGGCCGGGGGGGGAGGGGGGTTACATATTTTGCTTCCCTGCTTTCCCACAAAAGAATTAATTATTTTTTGTCTGAATTAATGAAATTAGTCAAAGAATAAGAATCCGGTTAGTGGGAACGGCACCATTAACTTCACCCACCCTAATTTTGCATGCTATAGCTCTAACCCACAGGGAGGGCTCTTTCACTACAAACTGTGCTCACAGCCGTAGTCCTTTCGCTATTTACCTGAAGGTGAATCTGACTGCTCATCAGACACCTTTAATGGTGTCAAAACAACACGAGGAACAGTCTTGTTTACCATCATGGAGACTCCATTTCTTCTTTTCTGCTGCTGTCTCAAAGCCTACAAAGAACAACAAAGTAGGAAAATATAACACAAAATGCTGCTTACAAGTGAATTACACGACACCTACTTATATAACTCATCTGAGCTCTTTAAGATAAACACTGTTATCTATTTTCCAGTTTGCCACTCATGCCAGACTTTCATGTCATTTGTTTAAACACACACACACACACACACACACACACACACACACACACACAAGAGAGAGAGAGAGAGAGATAAAACAATATATGGCTTTTGTACATGGGAGATGCACATTTAAAAAATCATTACCAAGAACAATTTTGACAACAAAGAAGCATATATAACTGTTTGCGGTACCTTAGCAGCAGAAACATGAGAACCCATGGAATTTGAGACTACGACTTTCAAGCAAAATAAATATTTCAAACCCACAATAAAAATGTGTGTCTGTACATCTCTCGCAGGTGCATCTTCTCCTGTATACTGCTCAGTCAATCAAGTTAACACAGTGTCATCAGTATGTACAGCATGTAAGGGCTACAGTATTGATGCACTCACTCAGCCGTGAGTAGTGCTGCACAAAATCACTGCACATGGCAGGAATCATTTATTTCTGCGAAGGGAGTCAGTCCTAATCTTGGAAAACCTTGCAGCACTTGGCTTCTGTCTGCTTGACTTTGGGCATTAACCTTCAGAACACGAACATGATGGTGTCCTGGCAAATCTGGGGGAAAATGATACAAGAATAAATATCTCCAAATGGGAGGGAGGGTTGTATGACTGTTTTTAACTGTATCTGCTACGGGAATGATAATGCAATACAAAATACAAACAGAAACCAAGTAGCTGCCAGGATATTTTAGACACTAAACGAGCCCAGACTGCAAGGTTAGGAAACATATTGACGTGAGAATTTCCCTGTTAAAACAATTTACAATCACAGATATGTAAGCCATGCAAGTCACAACAAATCAGCTAGCTGCTGATTATCAAATACCTTTCTCATAATCTTCATTTTGCACTCTCATTTTTGATTCATGTGGGTTTTAAAAGCAACAACATTTAACCAATGGAACTCATTCCAAGTATGAATTAATATCCTTTGTCTCCTTACAAGCACGAATGCCTAATGACTTGTGAGGTTAATTCTGTAATTGCAATACAGCTGTAGTCTGTTTAGACGACAATGCTTTATACACACACTTCAGAAACTAAAAAAAAAATTAAAGAAACGATTGCTTCCAATTTTTTCTAAATGAAAATACTCCATAAGACAAATTCATCCACCATTTGAGGAAACACACACACACACACACACACACACACACACACCATAGTTGAATTATTATGTGGTTATTTGAGCCTGGAGTGTATCTGTAGTACATGAGTATATATGAAACGGAACACTTGCTAAAGCTGGTTATCGATCAAACAACATTTTAATTGATTAATTGAGTTCAATCAACCAATTTACATACATCTGTCTATTTTTCAAGACATAAAGGTAGTATATTGAAGAAGGACATTGTTGTACTAATTATAATATAGCATTTGTAAAAAATCTGTGAACAAAAGCTACCACCATTCATTGATAAAAGGAAAGGCTACCGTTATTTCTTTTTCATCAGTTTGGGAATCTGGACTGCATTACACTCCTGTTAAGCAGTTTCAAATATAAATCTTCAAATCCCATCTGTACTGTGGCAGATCCTGGTTTAAAAGACATACTGACACTGATTTCAGCTGAGGATTGCCAGCTTTGGTTGCCCAGAGTTATTATTACTAGAGGAAATACTATTGCAGTATCACCCTAAAAATACAAGGTACTGTATCTAAAATCTTTTGACACCATGTGAATGGAAAAGCCAACTTCTCTAATATTGTTAGAATCACAGCCCTTATTGAATGATCCCACGACCATGCTACCCACAAGCTGTAAATGTGTTCAAGTTGTTTTGGCAGATATTGCAATTAGAAATAAGGCTCATTTCTCAACAAGCTATTGCCTTGACTCCTGGGCTAACTAGAGCTTGTGCCAAGACCTGATCTTTAAATGTATACAGACACACATATATGCTAGTAACTAGATTGGAAGTGATAATGCTGTGGAAGGCAGAGGCTTCCTTTTCAGTCAGTGGATAGTATACAACAAATCTGGGACAACAGTTTTTCAAAAAAGATTAAGCAAGTGTGACAAACAAGGGACAATTTTAGGTTAGGCACCAATTCTATGGTTAAACTGAAAGTTCTGAAGAGTGAAGGAATTGAACAAATGTGATCAATTTCTTCAGAATGACTATTTTATATATATATTACTAGATGTTCATACTGTTATATTAATCTCACTTAGCTGTGTTTGTATTAAGTGTTGCATTGTATCCCACAACTAGGAAATTAATTTTAGAAATAATAGATAGCTACAGAAGGTCATATTCAGTATCCTGAAAAATAACTTTCCAAGGGTCAGAATAATAGGAATGATGGTAAAATATCATCCTCACAGCCTGTACCACACTGGATACACACCTATACCATGCCAGGCATTTCTTAACAACTCAAACAAATAAAGAAAAAAAGCAATGTTTCGTAAAGAAGAAGGTGCTGATGATTACTGGGTGACAAATAGTATGTTCAGATCTATGTCCCACAATATGATGTATCTCATACTATATTTACAAAGTGCTATCACACCATTTTAAGATGCGGAAAACCATCTTGGTTTATGTGACATTTATTGCATTATGGACATATATCTATCTAACATGAAAATAGTTGCCATTTGATATGTTGACTTAAATTTACATCAGTGTAGCAGCATTTTATTATATTAAAGAGCAAATGTCTGTGTTCTGTCATACACAGAAGTCAGGACCATGTAGTTTGTAAATAAAATGGCTAACTGCTGAAAGTCCAAGCGTAAAATTGTTATCTAGTATAGCTAACATCCACCTACAAAAATCTACCACTTCCTACAGAAATTCTGCCTAAAGAAGAGTGAAACAATATTATCCTTCCATAAATTAAAACAAGTGTCTGATTTAGAATTATCACCGCCAATTCAATTCACATCCAGAGACTCCACTAACAACATCAATTCACCTTTCAAAATCATTAATCCCCATTCCTCCTCTAAAACGTTCTGCAATATGTTTCACGCAGCAAACTATCAAAGTGCTAAGCATAAAAGCTCAGTATGTCTGCAAGGCTACAGCCATTTTATTTAACACAATACTAAAACATGCTAGCTGGAAAAAAAACCCCAAAGCAATTGTATCTTTCAAATACATTTCACAAAACCTTCTTTCATACACAAAGCTTAACACACACACACACACACACACACACACACACACACACACACACACA
>JAHTLZ010000204.1:45129335-45142604 GCA_023846285.1 Phrynocephalus versicolor
CACACACACACACACACACACACACACACACACACACACACACACACGTAAATAAGATGACTCTACTTATAGGAAACTGAACTAAATTCAGGCGTCACTGTCTGACTTCACTATTCTTTAACCTGTCTTGTTTTGGCCCAAACTGCAGGCAGATAATTCTAAATATCCCACCATTGTGTGTGTGTGTGGGGGGGAAAACACATCTCTGTATGAAGCAGCGATGCAGTTGAAGTGGCATCAAAATACTGTAACTGCATAGCATCAATACTAAGTAAATGGGCCATATGATCACAAAATAAGTCCTACCCGCATATCTCTAAGGTATTGAAAATGCAGAATAGGGAGCAGGAGGGGGTGGTGCTCACTGGATAGATTGGCACTCTCTATAGATAATTAATGTCATATCAGACATTTGTGAAGTTAAAATGTTAAAATAGAAAAGATACAAAATAAAACCAAAAGCATATTATACTGCCCCATTGCGCTTAAAGCACATAGTTTTACAAGTTAACTATGCAGGCTACCCACTGCCCCTCATCCCCTGTGAGCTAGGTACTCGTTTTACCAACCTCAGAAGGATGGAAGGCTCAGTCCCCATTGAGCTACCTATTTGGGATTGAACCCTGGCTCCTAAGCACAGTGCTGGCTCCAGCACTGCAGTTTAATCACTGCATAATGAAGCTCCTATGTAACTGGATATTGCAATTAAATGCACGTTAAAGGAATCTGTTTGTCTTTATTTGGGTATGGACTAGGGATAGGGAGAACCTAGTAGATCCCTAACAGTCTTCTGTTTTGCTCTTTCTAATTTGTAGAATTGCTCAAATTTGTTCAATATGGGTTTTCTTGATATATTCCTAGTGTGCTATCCTGACAAATGGCTGCAACATTTGCCAGTATGGCTAAGGCCACCCCCCACCAAAATATTATTGCTCTTAATGTGCTAAATCAAATTTTAGTCTCAAGAGGAGCATATTTATTGAAATAAATAGGACCTATTACTTGCATTTAATTAAATTCCATTGATTTCAATGGCTGTAATCTGGTTGGCAATAAGACTGGATGTACCTCATTGCTGCCAATTGTATAGCATGTAAACTAGAACTAGCACAATATGAAAGAAATATAGTGTTCTAAAGGTTCAGATAGATAGACAGACACACACACACAGCACATCAAAAAGCATGCTCATATGTTCACAGCTAAAAGTTCCTCTTATTTTAATAAAAATAACCTGTTAGTTGCTTTCCAATAACAAAAAGAAAATGTATGCATAAATCTGGATATGTGGTTTAATGTTGTGCCAAATTTCACATCAATGAGAACAAGAAAGACAGAGTATATTGACTTAAGACACATTTCCCCATTTTTCTTTTTTGTTTTAAAGACAGACATTTTCTCCATAAAAATGGTTTTAAAATAAGCTATTAATGTGGTAAATTGAAAAAATGTCCTGTGGGGAAATATTATCTCACTTCTACCACAGTACAAAAGCAAACAAGCTAACTAGAAGGCAGATTGCACCCTGCTGCTTTAATGGCACTGCGGTTTGTTATTTCGACAGTAAAACAAGTTTAGAATTAAAACAGCATTTTTTGGAACCTCTACTGTCATGCAAAAGGTACAGAACAGTGTTGGCGAACCTATGGCATGGGAGCCAAAGATGGCACTTTGGGCCCTTTCTGTGGGCACCTGACATCAGCCCTTCACAGCCACGTGTATTCAAGTAAAATTGCTGTATTGGCACTTTGCGAAAAATTAGTGGGTTTTGAATCGCAGTTTGGGCACTCAGTCTCTAAAAGGTTTGCCATCACTGGTGTAGAATTTGAGAGAAGGACCATCTAATTTCTCTTTAGTTAACAGATCTGTTAAACCAATATTCAATAAACAAGTCAAACTGCACATTCTCTGATGAAGAAGAAAAGGAGTAATAGTCACCTTGGATAGCTTGCTAAAGTGTCAAGTTTATTGTATGCAGGCCAAATTATGGAAAGCTTAAGTGTCACTGTGAGCCCACTACCCCATGCTGAAAGAAGTGGGCTTTCTACCTCCTCAAAAATAAAGGTGTGCTTTCAAACCTGCAGCTCACCTGTAGATTGGGATGGTGTCACAGACAATGTGCTAGAGGCCATCTGGGTGAGTCTGGGAGAGCTGGAGATTTAAGGAGAATCTCCATCATAGATAGTGATGGAGATACCTGGGAGGATGCACAAGATTGGGAAGTGTTTGGAGGAGCCCCTGCTACAGCAGTCCTGTATGAAGGGATGAGAGAAGATCTACCTTCAGGACCCAGATTCCGGAATCTGGGAGGAGTTCCTGGTTCCTCTGGAGGAAGTAGCTCAAGTTCGGCAGGATGAGACCACATGGCAAGGGATCCACTGGGAGAAGCACTGCCAAGTCCACTACCAAGAAACGTCAAGGATACCCAATCTAACCTCATGAGCACTTCAAGAATGCTTCTCCACATCACCCAGCTGGGTCCTCTACTATGTGCACTCCCCCTGCTTCTCAATATGCCCCAGAGTCTGCCTGAGTTAAGGTGGTTTTCAGGAAGGTGATATAGCAGGAATATTGTCAACCCACGTATATAGCACCAGGCAGGGATTACCTGGGGAGGCTGGGAAAGGGTCCCAGACTACCTGGCACTACAGGCTTGTATCCAACACCCCTGCTGTGGCACCCCATATCTGGCCTACTTGAAGGGTGTGCTGTAGAAGAATCAGGGCTCCATTCTTACCCACAGAAGTGACTTTAGAAGACCCTACTAGGAGTAATCAACTGTTTGGGATAGTAGTAAACTCCCTGGTGCCAATAAAAAGAACTTATTTTTGTTGTGCCAATAAAAAAGAACCAGTTAAGTGAAGCATTTCTGGCATTTTCATGGAAGGGGATGCTTGGCTGCTAACAATCACCTACCACTTTGTTTTCTGAGGATGTTCTTAATTCAGACACCACACCCGAACATACTTCACAATAATAGAAATAGAAGCATTCCTTACTATTCTATGATTCTATGATTTCCAAAGTTGGAAAAAAAATCTAAAGGTATATTGAGGTAGTACAGGTGAGTCTCTGCTTGCTGTGCATTCTGGTCACAGATCCCAACATTTGGCAGCCATGTAATACTGTTTGCGCTCAGAAAGATACAGTAATACCTTGATTTATGAGCATAATCCATTCCAAAAACATGCTTGTAAACCAAAACACTCTTATATCAAAGCAAATTTTGCCATAGGAAATAATGAAAACTCGGATTATTCATTCTGGGGTACCACAGACCACATACTGTAACATAAAATGCTAAAACTCACAAAAGAAGTTGACCAGAAGTCCATGTCCACACCATGGTTTAGGTACCTGGCTGTGGAATCTGTTATGCTTGGGACTAACAACTGGATTTTACTCTGTATTTTTAATGTGACAATAATAAAGTGCAATTTGTAGCCTTATACACACCTGACTAGCTGCCCCATGACTGGAAATGGTTTGAAAAAATAACAAAGAATGTTGAAAACAAATAAAAATCTAAATAGAAAGAAAAATAAAACCCTAACCTGTATGTTCCTAGCTGGTGCATGAGAGACCTCTATCCTCAATCCCCCCTCTGCTTTGGAGGCTGCCTGAGACTGAAATTTCCAGACAATCACCCACAATCCAGCAGGAGGAGGTAGGGAGAGACAGCCACCATCGGCTCACTTGTGATCATGTGACCTGCTTCAGTGTTTGTATATCAAGACATTGCTTGTTGATCAAGGAAAGATTTAGAAGAAATGTTTGCATGTCTTGCAAAATGCTCTTAAACCAAGCTACTCTTAAACCAAGGTATTTCTGTATGTGTAAACCAAGATTCCTAGGAATCCCTTTTGACCTTGGGAATCTGTTGAGAGCCATGGGATGGGGAGGTTGTCCATATCACAAAATGGTTACCAGACAGCCAGTGGCAGTCCTGTTACTGGATCAAGATTGCTGGTGGTGATCTAGCAACATTTTTTTCAATATGAAAGGCATTCCCTAACCTCACGTTCTGAAGCTCCCAAGGGCTTCCCCAGGGCAAAAGGGGCATCTTTCCATTGGGGCCTTGGAACTTGAAGAGAGGAACATGACATGTAAATCACATTGAAATCATAATGTGATGACATTATCCTTGTTGCACAGAATACATCTGCACAAGAGGATTTCAGCCACATTAGAACAGATCTTTGCATGAAAGATTTCTCCTTTGCATGAAGAAGCTCTATACACCTCTGTCTGCATGTGCTGTTCATGTGGACTCTACAGTCAGCAGGAGAGGTAGCCAGTGCACAAAGGTAGCCTGGAAGACTTTGTAGTTCCTTCACGTTTGCACAGGGTTCCTGTATACTTTCCAATCTCTTTGAAGCACTAAGACAGTTTCCCTGCTGCCACATTTACCCAAGTAATTTCCATATTGACTGCTGTGAATCTGATGTGAGCAAGTTATATTTTCACTATGTTTCTTAATATGAGTTGTTTAATGGATTTGGCAATCAGAGCATGGAAATAACAGAGCTTGGCTAAGCAGGCAGAAAAAAAAAGATCTGCTCAAAAATAATGTTTTAGAAATAACTGTTAATGCTTGTAGGCATTAAGTGTACTTAGTTATTGTTATGCCTTCTTATATGGGGACATGTATATGCACTGATCCCAAACTAAAAGAGGAACCACCCACATGCCTTCAATGAAAGGTCCATCCTACAAGCAGTCATCTTCATATGTGAACCCCAGCTGTTTTGTCTTACAATTCCCATGGGGTACCAGATGTTCTTGAGCTATAAAGTGTGAAGGGATTTATAGGTGAGTGTTAACACCTTAAACTGGCAGCCAGTACAAGTGAGCCAGGACTGGGGAGATGTGATCATATTTGCTCACATGTTACCAACCTGGAGTCCGCATTCTAAACCTATGCTCACCCTAGTCAGAAAGATGGTGAGGAAATTTTCCAGGGCTCTCGGTAGCATTCTCACCTTGGTAAAAATAATATTTTGCTCATTTCTGTACAAAATTGTGCAAAATTCTATAAATTGTTTTATTTATGGAGTTCATGGAGAACAAGGGTATCAATGGCTCTCATTATAGATGCCAAAGGACAGCCTCCGGGTTGGAGAGATAGGCAGAATCCCTCTCAATGCCATTTGTGGGGAATCCTAAGCAGGTGAAGAAAGACATCTGCTTGGGACTACCCTGAAGCAACTGGTGAGCCACTGTGTGAGACAGAATGCTGGACTCGATGGGCTGTGGCTTGTCCCAGCAAGGCTGTTCTTATGTCTTTATGTTATGTTCTTATGCACTATTAGCAAATAAGCTCAACTTTGACCAGGCAAAAAAACATTAATTCCACCCTCATCCCTATGCCCTCAGCTCCATTCCCACAAACTCCAAATTCATTTTCACATTGATCTCTTTTCTCCTTCTTTTCCCCATCATTGCACTAATTTTGGTTGTGGCACAGTTAGAAGCCCATAAGCAAACTCCACCCTAACCACTTCTTCCTCCACTCTACCTTTTTTCTCTCATTGTTCTTTCCCCCCATGGGATAGAAGTGAAACTTCTTTGGACAAAAACTCCAGATCTCTCCCAGCATGCATGGCCAATCAAGATATAATTGATCCAGTTAAGAAAGCATGAACATCAGGAGCATAAATGCAATGTTTCATGTTTCCAGCATTTACCATTTTCAGAGATATTTCTAGGCAAGAGAAATCAAGCCCCCAGAGGTGATAACAACTCACAAGAATCTCCCAATCAGCATGGCAGTTGTGAACTAACCCAGCCAATTATTTACATTCTAAAATCAGGTTTATTGTAGCAAAATTCTGCATCTGTTACCCTAGCTACTTTGGTAAAAGAATTACAACTCTCTACTGTATCACCTTGACTGCATGGCCAGTTGAGATATAATCCACACAATTAGCTCAGTTGGGTCTGCAGTAGTATCTGTGCAAAAATGTGTCTTTTGATGCCTTTATCATTTCAGATATTTTTTGAGACGAACAAACCAACTCACAAAAACAAACACAAACTTTCTGCTGTATTTATAAAATCTGAAACATTCAATGAGTAGTTTGTATTCTTTTTTTCAACCAACCAGTCTTTGCTTCTCAAAGGAAAAGGAAATGAGAAACATTTTTAGCGAATTGTAGAGATAATGACGGGAGAGGAGAAAGTAATTGTTTCTCACTCTTGGCTGGAGACAATGAATTTGTTTGGGTTTAACAATTCCTTGGAGATGTGTCCCATCCTGTCAAGAGAGCATAAAAATTGAGGACTGTAGTGGTATTCTTGACATCTCTAGCCCAAAGGCAGCAAAATGAATCGAATCTATGCCCAGTACTCTATGTACTAACTGCATTGTTCCAAAGATAATTTGCCATAAAGATGACGGTTAAAATACAATATAAGGTTCTCCAAAGGAATTTATGAGTAAAATATGATGAAATCTGAATTACTGTACTTTGTTTCCCATTACTATCACCTCTATCTAACATTGTTTTTAAAATATAAACTGGAACATGACTACTGTGGATATCTGTAATAATCTTATCTTTTCTAACATACTGAATTGCAAAACTTTTGAATTCTTTCAGATGCTAAATTGGAAGGAATCAGCAAGCTAAGCCAAAATAAAAATACAGCTAAGCTCACATTGCTCCTGGCACTCTACAACATAAGCCGTTTATTCCCAGAACATGTTAAAGGTTCAGCTCCTGTTATTGCAGAACAAATCCAGTAAGTTAATATCAGGCGCTGAGTGTCACATATGATTGCTTAACATCTCTGTGTATTCAGAGGCACTGTAGGCTATTTGTAGTAGAAAGGAAGCACATTTTAAGTCCATAAAAGCAATATAATGTCTGAAGAGCAGATATACAGTAGGAGAAAGAACTCCCAACAGCAATCTTCTGAACAAAAATTGCTGCTTAAAGTTCATTCACCTATCAGTTAGGATTTAGAGTTATATATTAAATGAAATCCAGCTGCCTGCATCTGCTAGTAATGAATACCTGCAGTGAAACAAGAAAGCAGGGGGGAGGAGTGGAAATCTCCTTGAGCGAAAACACTTCAAATTAATATGTGTATGGGGAAATGGGCTCTTTGCTGAAATCTGTAACAATCATCATTTCAGACAACTATAAACATCTCCCATATGATTGTCTTCTCATATGCACTGACCATGTGTATAACTATTTGTATATCTCATCTTCTTGATTTTATTTATGCTAATAAAGTATCTGTAATTGCATTCATGGATTTTCACCTCAGTTGGTTTTGCTCAATTTATCTTGCTGCCACCAAGCTTCAGATTTTCAAAGAAAGCATTTCTGTTGTATAGCCTTATCTCATTGCTAAGAGTTGTCTATAAGTTTCAAAACTACTGTATTGTCCTTCCAAATCCATGATTCTGTGAGGACAAAGGCAAGCTGGGTTAAACCTATGCTGGGTTTCCTCAACAAGGAATACTATGTGAAGCATTGCCATATATGTTTTATTCTCTGGCATTTAATTGCTGGTGCACACAGGCTAAACAGAATCATCTCTGTAGAATGGCCTGGTTGGTGATGCGATAATTTCCAGGTCCAACTAAGATGATCACACCTGGCATTGCAATACCAGACAGGGATAAGCAAAGCAAACAACTCAAATCTCAACCAGACTCCAAAACAGTTTCTGATATGGTGCACATTTTATGTTTGTTAAGAAGTGTGTGTGTGTGTGTGTGTGTGTGTGTGTGTGTGTGTGTGTGTGTGTTGGGTCATTACAGTCGTGACCGACTCTTCGTGACCCCATGTCCATGGAGTTTTCTTGGCAGGAATACTGGAGTGGTTTGCCAGTTCCTACTCCAGGAAGGAGGGTGACATTCTACCAAAACCCTTACAGGTCACATGAGGTTGCTGCCTTGCATGTTCCTTGCCACACAGGCAGTCTCTAGGATGATTCAAGAGGAATCTAGCATTATAGTCCCACCCTTTCTAAATCTGAGGATCCCCATTACTTTTCAAAAGGGTTTTGTTGCCTAAACCAGCATCTGTGGCTCTGACAAAGATACCCACTAGAGTGGCATCAGAATCCTTCATGCAAAAGACAAAGCTCCAGCTTAGGGGTGTAAATACTACTTGCTAAATTCTTTTCTCCTGTAGTTTTTGACTGTTTCAACTTAATAGGACATGTCAACAAGTTGTCAAGTTTCACAAGATTACTTGCCTCCAGGCAGGATTGCAAGAGCATGGAGCATTATTTTTTCTCTTCAAGGGTATGTAATTTGTAATATGTATCTCTGTATATAAAAAAGGTGATACCCACCCACGCACACACCCTCAAGCACAGAATACCTGATGATTCTTAAATTTAAAAAACAGACAATGCTTCCAATCCTTATTTCTGTACACCTGTTAAAATACTATTTGTGCAAATGTGTTAAATCTACACAAAACACTCCCATTCTCTTCTCTTGTTATGAATCCCACAGAATAACTTGCCTTCCTGGGGTACGGGTGTTTAATTGTGCATTTGCTCATTCTCATGTGTGATGACATGAAAACCAAGACAAAACAAGATATCCTGACCAAGTCACTTGGGCAGAGAAACAAGAGAAGGCATCCCTAACCATAACTGTCTGGGAAGGAGAAAGACTACATTAAGGCAGTATGACAGCAATACATTTAGAAACTACATTTAAAGATTATGCTTTCTTTTAACAGCATTAACTGCAATCTATAAACAAATGTTTGCTTACCTGCTTAAGTGCCTTTTTGGTGTGCTGTTGGAAGGAAGAGACTAGTTTGCTTTGCATGGATGCATTTGTAAGGCTTGAGTCCCGAATGGAAGACACTTCTTCAGGTGCTTGCTTTGGGCAAACTAAAAAGATAAAAATAAAAGAAAGGACTGAGAACATAAGAAAGCCAGCTTGCTCAGTTTAATTTCAAATTCAGTTGACAATGTCACAGAAATGGTCCCATCCAAGAAAATATGTGGGCTGAACCTGGCATGAAAGAAAGCATCAGTAGTGCAGACAAAATGGACTTTCTTCAAGATTGCCTACAGAAGCAGAGGGGCAACTAACTGATAAGTAAGAAGCCTCCAACAAAAGCCATTCAGAGAAGCACAGACATGCCTAATGCGAACTCGGGAAGACAGCAAGGACCTACCCCAATCAGTCTGGTCTTTATTTGTGTCCTGGTGAAACATACAGGACTGGAGATCAGGAATTCGTAGGGTTATCATAAGTCACAAGTGATTTGATGGGATGTTACAACAATATAAGCCACTACCCACAGAGAACATTTGCACAACCACTGGCAGAGAAATCACACATAGCTCAGTTCTCTTAAGCTGTAAATTTTTGATTTTGTGCTGTCAACCCATGCTCAATTCACCGACTGCCTTGATACATACGAATTAACACTGGAAACTTTCTTTCACTTTCATTTGACAATGTGCTATTTCTTTCCACAATAAAATACAGGCCTGAAAGCAGTCAAGAGAAAAACCATCCATCTAGGAAGCAAAACATGAGGTTGCCCATCATCTTGATGAAACATTGCTGAATCTAATGGAATTGAACAGCCTCAAGAGACTCCACGACCTGAAAGGTTAGTGGTAATGTCACATTGTTCTACAATGTAACATTTCACATACTACAGGCCAGTCGAGCAAACATTTTTTTTACTCTTATGCTAATACAGTCTTTCAATGCTTTTACATATACAATATTTGCAACCTTGACAGTAAAACTCAACCAGAGAGAAAAATAGGCAGAAGCACATACAGTAAATTCTGCCAAAGTAAGTTTAAATATTTCTAAACCTTCCAACAGAGCACAAAAGAAATTTTAGAGACAGCCTTCACAGAGCTAGTAATTTAATTAGAAATAGTTTGTATTTACATAGCACTTTGAAGTGTTAAATGTACTTTACATATATTATCTTGCTCAAACATAAGAAGCTGTGTAATACCGAGTGAGCACATTGGTCTGTTCCATCCATTCTCCACAGGGGCCATGTGATCCCTTGGGGCCCTTGCACATTTGAAAGGGGCCACAAATTCATTTGTTCATGCTGAGAATGGCTAGACCAGCCCAACTGTGGCAGAAGCTTTTGATGTTTTTTGACAGGGATCTCCGCCATCACCTGCTATCCTGAATTCTGTTACACCGAAAGGATGGAGATTAAACCTGCAATCTTTTGTATGCAACATATACACACTACTGATGACCAACTGCTCTCCCTTCAAAGCACCTTGGGAAAATGACTAAAGGACAGTTTAAAGTTGTCAATGATACAACAAAGAACTTTCTGAAGCAGATGGGTTTGATACAACTGTACTGAAAAGCGGCCTGCTAAAAGTCCTGGAGTGAGTCCATGTTCAAGAAAAGAAAAATTTAAATTAATAAGTAATAAGCACCACTGCATTCACAAGTGGCTAACTCTGAGCAGTGGGGTTATTCTGCTGATTTTCATGGGGTTGCAAAAAGAGCCAATGGTCACTCTGGTACTTAATGGTGTTCTGCAGAGTTTGCAACAGTATTTTCTACAAGCAGGGAGAAGGTAAAGGGGAGGATATCACTTCACTTTGTCTGACTTAAAAGCTGCCCATCCAAAAATGCCAAAAGCAGAGACAAAAGGACTTTTCATGCTCTTGCAGCAATTTTTATTGTGCAGGTTTCCTGCTTCACAATATAGAGATTTAGCTATGACGTTACAACTGTGCTCAGACTTGTTCTACAGGCACCTTTGAAACCAAACAATAATGTAAAGGCCATAACAGACATACCAAATATAATTTCAGGGTGAAGAGAATAATGTCAATGGGATCAAAGAAAATAAACCTGACTCAAATATTGCAGATGGCCACCATGTAAACGTATGCCTGCCCAAAATGTTTCTGCATGCTGACTGTGACCCTATCCGTGGTTTCAGGTATCTGTGTGCTACTTACTATGAATCTTTATTCAACTGCACTGAGGGAATCATTGCTAGGGTCATACATTCATAGCTACCCTTAGCACTCTTTGGGTTGAACAGTCTTCCTATGCACTGCTGCTCTATAATAGCTTGGAATACATCTAAAGGGAAAGACGGTTACATGAATAAAGGGAGGAGGACCTCAAGCCTGCTAGAAGTGTCAAAGTGACCGAAAACTGGACACAACTGAAGAGATAGAAGAGATGAGAGAAATGCCAATGGTATAGATACTATTAACCTATAACATAAAATCATGGGATTACTTTAAAAAAAGCAGGAATGCAAGTTCTCCCCCCCCCCCAACAAGCCTTAGAACATGTTTCAGATAGTTTCTCATTTCTTTCTTGAATGAAAACACCTGACCCAAGATGACAGAAAATCTGCGATATGCAGATGTGGGTTGGGGGGGCTGGGGGTGGTGTGCCACTTGCCCGGGCTGGTCCCAGAAGTCTTGGAGTAGTGCAGGGGGACCTGATCCGCCGCCGCCACTCGCCCGGGCTGGTCCAAGAAGTCTCGGAGCAGCACGGGGGAGTGATGCCGAGGGACCTGATCCACCGCTGCTTGCCCAGGCTGCTCCGAGAAGTCTCAGAACAGCCTGGGTGAGCGGTGCTGGGGGACTTGATCCGGCATGTACTGCAGTCCTGTGATACAGCGGGACCACAGTACATGAAACGCGAAATGGCCAGGGCTTACTGTACCAAAAAAGAGGACAAAAGAAGACAGAGATCATCATATAATTCATGGGTGCAGATTAATTTGCATAGATGTAAATTTAAAAATAATTAAGATATTCTACAAAAGTACAATACACCTCACCTTGGCAGGAAACATTGTGATCAGGGGATCTGTGTGCCTGCTCATGTCTATTGACTAAGTGTTAAATCTCAGTGGGCTGCATCAGCTCTCCTTCTTATAACTCTTGTCTTTAAAATGGAGAATATATATTTTTAAAAAACCTCACTACCTTAACTAGTTGTAGGTTTAGAAGAGGTAGCCATCTTAGCCTCTGCTAGCTTATGAGGCAAAAAATAAAGAATAAAAAATAAAGAAGACAAAAATATTATGGCACCTTAACAACTAACTGCGATATTTTAGTTCCACAGAGGAAGTGTACTTGTCCATGAAAGCTCACACTAAAACTAAGAAATTAGTTTTTGAAGTGCCACAACATTTTCATCTTCTTTATTTTCCTCTTGTTTTGCCTGATACATCTTAACTAAATTTCACCTTTTCTGTAGCTTATAACTTACTCTTCTCCATAGAATCATAGAGTTGGAAGAGACCTCAAGGGCCATCCAGTCCAACCCCCTGCCATGCAGGAACCCCATCACAATATTTCCGACAGACGGCCATCCAGCCTCTGTTTAAAAACCTCCAAAGAAGGAGACTCCACCACCCTTTGTGGCAGCATATTCCACTGCCGAACAGCTCTAACTGTCATGAAGTTCTTCCTAATGTTCAAATGCCTTAAGATACTACAAACCAGAATGAAGCTCTTACTGGAACATTTTAAATAGCCTGTCTATATGTCTGTAAGCTCTATACAAACTTTGTCCAGCTATATTTGTTATGGGAGGCATTCCATACTGGACTCAATATGTTTTACTAATGATATCTTTTTTATACACAGAAACATGTAAATAGTGGGGTCATGGGAAAAGGAACCTCCAGAAAAAAAGCCAAATGAATGTGAAACGGTAAACCAAATGCTTCAAATTTTGCAGTATTTTAACACATAGCCTTTAATATGCCTAATTATCTCCACAAGAAAGGATTTTTACTTGTTCAAATACACAGTGGACATAATCTGCCTTTATTTGCAACACCTAGTGATTTTCAATTGTGTAATTGGCAATTACATCTTTGAAGTAACCATCTGAGTCCACCTTGGAAATCCTGTATACAGACCATGCATCGTCTTATTTAACTGCTGGGCTAATTTACAACAGATGGGTTAGTAAATCAGATAGAAGAATGTTGTTTTATTCCAGTCACTTACTAATGTATGCAAATTGAACTGTATTATATTTTCACAGCTTGTTTGTGTTGTGAGTATTTGGGAGATGGAAAAAGACATTGGTTTACAAGTACAGTACCTTGGTTTAAGAGTGTTTTGTAAGGCAAGCAAGCATTTCCTCTCAATTTCTCCTTGATCAACAAGCAAAATGTCTTCCAATACAAATACTGGAGCAGATCACACAATCACAAGTACCTCTCTCTCTCTCTCTCTCTCTCTCTCTCTCTCTCACACACACACACACACACACACACACACACACACACACACACACAC
>JAHTLZ010000204.1:45142614-45260332 GCA_023846285.1 Phrynocephalus versicolor
CACACACACACACACACACACACACACACACACACACACACACACACACACACACACACACACACACACACACACACACACACACTATTTTGGGTTGAGGGGACTGTCTGGAATGTTACATATCAGGCAAGCATCAGAAGCACAGCGAGGGCGGGAGGAATAGAGGTCTCTTTTGCACCAGCCAGGAGCATTTTGTTTGTTTGATTGATTTTTCTTTATATTTTCCTTAATTTGTTTTCAACATCTGTTTTTATTTTTCAAACCTTTTCTAGTCATGGGGCAGCTAGTCAAGTGTGAATATGGCTATAAATTACATTTTATTATTGTGGCATTAAAAACACATCATAGAATCCATTTTAGTCCTAAGCAAAGCAGATTCCACAGCCAGTGTTGATATGGACTTCTAGCCAACTACTTTTGTGAGTTTTGGCATTTTGTGTGTTCATTATGTGGTCTATGGAGCCCCAGAATGAATCATCTACATTTCCATTATTTCTTATGAGGATATCTGCTTTGATATTACTGCTTTGGTTTACAAGCATATTTTTGGAACAGATTAAGTTCACAAACCAAGATACAGTATTACTGTTCCACAATTTCTCAAAATATGAAGATGCTAAATGCATCCATAAACTCTCCATTCCTCAATAAGAACCACCGCCAATGTACACTGTCACTTGTCTGATAATTGCACATGGGGATGAGAAGAAACAGCTATATTCTTCTGCACACTTTCTTGTAAGTGTGCAGAAGAAATTGGCAAGACATTGGAGGTATGTGTGCTTTGTTTCTTAAAGGGACAGGAACTTAATTTTGTACAAATGGGAAACAAGTTCCATGTCTGGCTGGAAGGGAATAATCTTACATGCCCTTCAAAATCCTTGTCAAGGTACCTTGATGAGTCAAGACAGCCTAAAACAAAAACAGCTAGCATCCATCTGATCTGTAAGCCTGACATTCTAAGTGTAATGACAGAAATCATAGTCAATGTGAACTATGGTTCCACTGCAAACCAGAGAGTGAATGTTTTGAACTGAGTTGAGAAGCAGGAGGAAATTAGATTGTCATGGAAATAATGTGAACCCTGGCTGTAGAAGGATGAAATAAGAGAAGTAGTGTAGCATGCATTTGAAGTCTGGCCTACAATTTACAAAGTATGGTTTGTTGGGACACAGTGTTATTGGCTTGCTTAAGTTCAGTTGTAGGTGTAAATTAATTGGAAGAATGTGTGATCGCTTCATCAGAGCAATAGTCTAGTGATGATGAAGCAGATTGCAGAGGAAGACCTTATGAACTCTATAGCCTCTGGATTGTCTGATGCACATACATTTTAAGAGTCTCCATTCCAGTCTCTGAAAGCAGAAGACAATAAGTGTAAAGTTCTAGGGTAGTGGTGGTGAACCTTCAGGACTCCAGGTGTTTTGGACCACAACTCCCACAATTCTTTGTCATTGGCAATCTAGGCTCAGATTTCAGGGAGTTCTGGTCCCAAACATCTGGAGTTCTGAAGGTTCACCAACACTGTGCTAGGGCATGTTTCCTCCCAAGTAAAGGCTTCCTTGAAAGCCAAGGATCTCTGTAAGAGCTTCCATGGATATCTAAGACTTTATGTATGTGTGACACCTGGATTTGGGGTATGGTTCACAACAATAGCACCACATATCTGTTTCACTGGTGACCAGTGCTGGAACCAAACTGTTTGATACCACTTACACCAGTGCCTATCAAACATGCACACATTTCTTGTTACTGTTTTAGAAACAACCAGGACTATAGTTGGGCTCTAAGTTTCTCTCCTTCAGTTGCTTCCTTGGACTATCTCTGTTGGTTGATTACTGTGGCCTATTTCCTTGACCTGGATATTCCTTGTCTAAAACCTTACCAGTGGTAGGACTGTATTGCCATTTGTTCAAGATCTATTAAACAGGCTATATTATGCATAGACGTCCCATGGATGGGGTGGACTGTTGCCAAGAAACAGTAGTCTGAATGAAATTGCATCCCACTTCTTTATGACTGGTATTTAACATTAAGGTCAAAGGATGTTGATTTAATTTATGCAAGTAAATGACATCAGTTTAATTTATCTGCAGGTTTAAATGGAATAGACTGGGGTTGAGCTTCCATGGTACCAGATCTCACTATGGTTATAACAAATATCCCTACGCTTTGGGTATCCAACCAGTCAACTTCAAACACTAAGGAATCAGTTATTATGGAACACAATTTTATACAAAACTGGGCTACTCTTCAACAGAAGGCAGAAAAAGAGTTTTAACTAAAAATAAACAGGAGCACAGCAATGCAAAATATGCTGTCATCTTCTTCCAGAATAGACTCAGCCAGGCTGTTTTTCATGTGATCAGAAAAGCTTGCCAATAAAAAGAAAAAAGAGGAAAACACAGGGGTGCCAGCTTCAAATGAATATGCAAATGTTGTGCAATATGGATAAGAAAGCTTGATTTGTCCTACTCCCCTCTCCTCTGAAACCAAACGTAATGTCATGCTTGTTTTTAATTTTTAACCAGATTGATTTGGAGTAAGATCAGAAAAGGCAATTTCCTTAGCCGTTATACTAATTCTAACTTTTAACGACAAATGATCATATTACGAAACATGTACTAATATTTCTTTCTTTCAGTAATACATGTTGCCTATCACAGGCAGAAAATATGTACCCATATTCTTGACATTTTTTTCATTGAATTCAAGAAAAAATACCCTAAGGAAAGGAATGCAAATATAAACTCCTTTTTAAACTGCCTTATAAACTCAATACTTTTTCTTTAGGCGACACGGATCTATACATGTATTGACATGAATGGTCATGCACCGTCAACACACATAAATCAAATAATCACCTAAATCACTCAAATCGAGAGAGCTTAACTTGAAAAACTAGAACAGCTTTTCTCTAGCTAGTCTAGCCTTTTTTTAAAAAGAGAAGGAAAAAAGGAATCGTGGGATCAAATTGCAGTGCAGTAAGAAATGGATGTATGCACCTGGGGCCAACATGGAGCTTTATACAAATATATTGCTGTTTTCTGCAAACAATTAAACTTCTCAATCAGTGCAATTCAAGTGCCCCATGGGAAAATTAATGTGGCTATAGGAACTGTTGGGGCAGCTCAATGGTTGAGGTACCTGGCTGCAGAGCCAGAGGTTGGGACTTGAATTTCCTCCTGTGCCTTCTTGATGGAGCTGGACTCTATGATTCATCAGGTTCCTTCCATCGAACTTTGGCTATGTATGTGGCTAGATAGACCAGTTGAAGATGCACTTAAGCCACTTCTACTGGATCACTCATTGGAAATAAGGGAATTTGCCTGTGCTTGAGGTTTGAACATTTTTCCAGTAGTCTCTACATAAGGGTAGCTGGACTAATGCCGTATGCTCAACTGTGTCTTTGGAAATGTCCCAACGCTGCCGTTTATTGTCATAAACATGTATTAAAAATTGCACTCTCCACTAGTCCTTGAGAAGGGATTTGTTTCTTGCTCCCACCTCCCTGCTGGCCGTGGTGAAAAAGTATTTATCCTGAATCTTCTCATCTTTTGGAGTTTCTTGGTATAGCTACACTAACTGCAGGGAGCAAGCTTGTGTGGCTGCTTGAGACAATCTAATCAAGACTGACCATTCAAAGAGAAATGGCTCCTGGCAATATTGTGAAATGACTTAATAAGTGAGCCACTTCAGGATATTGGCATATTAATAACTTCTCCTGCTTGGGAGAGGGCAAGAGATATGAAAACTTTTTAAGTGGTATACAGACTATGGCTAATACACTACATCAGTTACAATTTTTCCATTGCCTTCTCTTAAAGGGCTGGTTGAGGAACTGCCTGCAGCTGAAGCCATCATAGATTTGACTGCAGGCAGCTTCTTGATCAGTCCTTTGAGGCAAGACAAAGAAAATATGTTTTGTTTTAATTCTCCTGTACCTAATACAGCCCATATGCAATAGTTTTAAAAATGCATTCTGCTTCTCATTCCCTTTGCCAACCTGGGGAAGTGATTAATTTGCCAATATCCTGTATTGGCTTGCTTAGTAGAGTATTTGCTTATTGCATTAGCAGACTGAAAGAGGAAGGCTTGCTTTCTTTGGATTGTTCCAATGATAACACAAGTTGCAACCAACATTCCCTCTAAGCTACGTGGGTATGTGGCTGTGCAGCATTGTGTTGGGCTGCATACCTGCAGGTAGTGTTCCCATTCATTTAGTTCTAGTCATGGCCTGTACTTTGTGAAGGGTGGGTGGGCAGGATTTCTACTCAGTGCTAGTAGAAAATTAGAGGGACCAATTCAAACCAGAGCAATCCTATGATGACTGCAACAAATCTGAGAGAGGAGACTGCAGATTTGATATGCAGGGAGCACTTTTATTCCTTTACTGGAATTCCTTAACTAGTGGTATGTGATCCAGGGACTCTAGTTTGTCTCCTCTTTGACAAACTAAGAATGAACCATGGTTTATAAGTTTGGCTTTTTGGGGCAGAAAAAAAATCAACATGCTTAAAACAACTGTTTCAGTGAATTTCTGATTTGCATGTGATGATTAAAAAAAAATTACAGAGGGAGCACACATTTTGTTCTGCTGTTCCAGCTTACAGAAAGACTTGAATGGAAACAACTGGGGAGCATGCACCAGGTGTTTTTGTAACAATAAGCAGCATGCATTTGGAACTGTGACTTGCACATGCCTATAGACTGCTTCTGACCCTTCTTTATTCATTGCTGTTGAAAAAAAAAGTACAATATACAATAGCCGTCTGCAAGCTTGTTCCCTATCAGGTGTTTGGGTTACAATTCCCAATCTCTACAGACAACACAGCAAATAACCATTGTGTCTGAAAGATGCAGCAGTTCATAAAAACAGCAAATCCATTTTCACAGACAGACAGAGACAGACATGCTACTGGTAGCTGTGATTCATTTCTTGTTCACTTTCATTGCCACCTTATGATATATGATCAGTAGTGTTTCCTTTCATAGATAGCTATGCTAAATATAATGACCAGCACAGTGAACAATGTATTTTATTATAAAACATAACAAGACTATATTTCATTGGGAGGGAAAATAACTTGCTTAAAACAACTGTTTCAGTGAATTACAGCTAAGATTGCAACAACGTATATCATAAAAATATATGATTTGCTGACATTGCTTAAATTACACACCACAAATCTTTAGTGTAGTTAATTTTAGGCTGATAGAACTCAACATATTAGACAATGGGGGGGCACAACTAACTTTTTGTTATGTGAATCTAAGGAAATCAACTGAGAATGTGCGTAGTAAAAACAAAAGTATTGTGGCATCATTAAGACTGACAGATTTCCTTCATTGTGAGCTTTAATCTATTATAACTGACCATGTATTTTCATTTATCAGACTTTTTTTAGAATGATGGCCAGAGGAAAGCCAAAATAACTTCAGTTTATAGAAAGGAGATTTAACAGTAGGATAGCAGAAATAAAATACCAATGGACATGGGGGCAAGACATTGATATGATCTGATGAGCACTGAACTAGGCTATTGCTTTAAAATATAAAACTTAAGATTACGTTTTAAAACCTACCTCCATTTTCTTCTCCATTGCTATTGTTTGTTTCAGCCATTTCAGTGCCATCCAACTCAGATTCACAACTTAAATCCAATGTCCCATCTGTAGGGCAAGTAGTGTCTTCCTTCTGCATGTAAAGAAACACACGATCATTTTGCATGCAACTTAAACAAAAGAATTTGGCTCTATTTTCTATAATTCTTGACTATATCAATAGATAGGAATAAGTAAAATAAATAAATAAATAAGAATAAATAAGCAAATAAGAGCTAAGTCACAACAGGACTTTGAGAAAATCATTCATTCACAGAGTCACTGTATGTTGGATGGAACTCGATACACAGAGCAGCAGCAATGAAAGGAAACTGTTATGTCTGACAAGCTGGGAAATTAAAAGAAAGGCTTGAGGAAGTGACAGATCTAGAACGTTACATATAAAATGTGCTTATTTCACATTTGTGTCTGAAGAAACAAGCTTTCTTTTAAACATTCAGTTGTCCAGAAGGTAGATTGTTAGAATAAGCTTGCTTACTATACAGAGGTGGAATATACAGTTTTTTTGTATAACTCTTTAGATCAATATACAATGGGGTTCTACAATAGTAGAAAAATATCTGCATCTTTTCTATGTCCTCTTTTTTCCAGCTCCCAGAGTTCATTTGACAAAGTGTAGATTCTAGATGCTGCCTTACTTTTGTTTTTAATGGATAAATAAATCAGAAACTCATCACATAAGAAAAATATCTTTGGGTTCGGTCAGACGGCACTCATATGTCTATTTCTTTTTAAAAGTTCCACATACAGTACTCAGTCCTTAATGCTCAGTCCTTTATAGATATGGCCCTTTTAATTGCAGAATGGATATGTTTATGTGGAAAATTGGAAGCTATTGGTCCCCTCCCAATTTTACCCCACCCAGCTACTGCATATGCACTACGCTTACAAATAGCAAAAAAACAGACATTGCAATAAAGATACATAAAATAAAATTAAATACAAAAATAAAACAATCAACAAGATATAAGACAAAAAAAGATAAGATAAAATAAGATGGCACCACAAAAATGCAGAAACTAATGCAATTAAATTTGGGTTGGGAAGGGAAACTATCAGCTGGGCGCAGTCTCAAAAGCCTCCCTAAACAATAAGGTCTTTAACTGTCTGTGAAAGGATATAAGGGAGGGAGCCTGACAAAGCTCTGTGAGGAGTTGGTTCAAAAATATTGGGGTCACCATCGGGAAGGCTCTATTTCATATAGTGGACTCAAGAGCCTCCTTTGGGGTAGCCACTCAGAGCATTTTAGACTTTGATGCCCTAGTGGGGTGGGCAGAGTGTATTGGAGTAATGTGCTCAGGCAGGTCCTGTGGCCCCAAACTGTGGACTGCTTTGTACAGTATGTCATAGACAGAAACTTGAACTTGATCCATAAGGCAACAGGTAGCTAGTGATGTTGTGTGAGAGCAGGGGCAATGGGATTAAATTTTGCCAAGGCCCATCACCAGTCTAGCAGCAGCATTCTGAACCTCTTGTAACCTTCTAATCACCTTCAAGGGCAGTCTCACGTAGACATTTCAGTAGTTGAAACAGGAGATAACCAGTGCCTCCAAAACAGTCCTGAGTGCATGTCTGAATATGAGCAGAGCTGGGGTATATTCTAAGATGGTAAAAAGCTACTCTGGACACCGCCACAATCTGGGATTCCCAAGAAAGGGCTGGGTTCAGGAGTGCACCCAGGTTCTGCACCAGATCATTTATTAGAATTGTGGTGTCTTCTAACGTGTGATGCAACTGCCCAATCTATCAATGGACCCTCCCAGGAACAAAATCTCCAACTTGCCTGGATTCAGTTTGAGCTACTAGCTCTGGTCCATTCCAGTACCAAGTCCGGGCAGCCCTTCCTAAAACCCATTATGCTTTAAAAAAAAAAGCAGTAGCAATCTTTGCCCCTCTTTTCACCCCTTCACACACAATTCTTCAAACAATCACATTTGACGTAAGGTTTCAGATAGAAATTCAATTGATCCAGCATAATACTGGAAATGTGGGTTTAAAATTTCACTTCTTCCCTAAATTTATGTTTGAGACATGTAAACAATCCCTAAATACAGAAGTATGTTAACATCAGACATAAATACAAGATGTCTTAAAGACATCAGCCATTTTCTTGAGTCATTACTATATGAAAGCACTTTTCTAAACTCTGAAAATATATTATTTTAATGTGGATACAAGTTCTTCCTGCATTTTAAAATGGCTTCAAATGACATCTGAACAGAGGTAGAAAAACCTTCAGATCACTTCCCCTAGTCCATTCTGATTACTGCTATATATCTCATCAGGATCTGCACACATGGTCTGCATGAGCCTGTTTACTTTCATTTCTACAAACGCAACTTACTTTGAGTGCGTAGAGTCCTGCCTTGCCAGGAATTTTGAGGAATGTCCCATCACCAACCCGAGTATTAGTATGAAGCATTGCATTCAGACAAGCTAGTGGAGAAGTGCCACTGGAAAACAAAAATGGACAAAATAAAGCAGCATGAAATGGAGGCATTTTAGAATACTCTTCTCTCCCTCCCTCCCTTACTCCCCCCTTCCTCCCTCTTTTTAATTCATGCTTCCCTTAAAGAAGACAAGAAAAGGAAAACCATCCATCCCTAAAAACATCTACATTACAATAACAGCCCAGTTGAAACTTAATCATATGCATCTGTCCCATCAGCTTCAGGCAAAAAGCCTGTAAATTATAATTATGTTATTTTCACACAGTAAACAGTTCTTCATTGAAAAAGGAACAGCAGTCCAAATATTTATGTGAAATTGCTTTGCAAATAGCACCATGAAGCCTCATTTTTAGAATGTTACAGACAAAGTGGCTGTTGCACACGAATGATCAAAACAGCATCAAGTTCAAGGGCAGTGGCATCCCACAGGATGGAAAAGCAACAAAAGGAACAACAAAGAGCCCAGGAAGATATTTAAAATTACAAAGGTTAGCTGTGAACAAATATAAGCAACATGGTTTTAGAATGGTCAACACAGACACACATATTTTGTATGCTTTAGGCAACAGTATAATAATTTAAAGATTTTTATATAATGGGCAACTATCCTAAATACTCACTCTGAGAAAGGAAATCCCTTTGATTTCAAGCAAACCTGCCTCCAAATGAAGTGTATGGGATCAATTGCTCATGAAGTCTGAGTCCAATCTAAATAACTTATTCTATTCACAAAGTACATTACAGTAACCGGAATTTTATAAGCACTGAAAAAGTTGGTGGACTATAAGACATAACAACTGAATGGAATACCCCTATGGCACACTCTTCAGAAATACAAGCCTTCTCCCTGTCTACAAATACAAATAAGTAAATGATCTGAGGGAACTGGTGTTGAAGGAAACTACAGTAATTAATTAATTAGCAGCACTACCTCTTTATCTATCACAACTGCTGTGCTTCACATTTAATTTAATACTGGTTTAAAAGAAAGCATCATTTTGTAACTTTTTTTTTCTTCATAGAATTTCCAATTAAGCCATGTTAACACCATTCTACAATGAACAGAGTTAGATGAAGGTAACATTTTCATTTAGCAAGCAGGAGCATCAATTACAGGTCAATTAGTCAATTTTAATAATGTCTGTATGCCTGTTAAGTGTTATACATTAGCAAGAAGTTAATCAAAACTCAAGACAGGTGCTAGGCCATATGTTTTTTGCAATCTGGTTGACGCGCTAAAGGAGGCCAATGGCATAAGTTTGCAAGAGCTGAGCAGGCAAGAGTTTGCAAGAGTTGAGAGCCAGATATTTTGGGGATCACTCATTCATAGGGTCGACATACACGGGGGGTAATTTGGCAACTTGGCAAGACATAAGATGTTTCTACTGTGTTAAAATGTAACAAGCTGTTTTTTCATTAGCTTATTGCTGCTCTTACACATATGTTATATGATTGTTGTGTGTGTGTGTTGCGTCGTTACAGCTGTGACGGACCCTTCATGACCCCATGTCCATGGAGTTTTCTTGGCAAGAATACTGGAGTGGTTTGCCAGTTCCTGCTCCAGGCACCTACAGCATCTGGTATTCCCTGGTGGTCTCCCATCCAAGTACTAACCAGGACCGACCCTTGTTAGCTACTCAAAAAACACAAGATACACATCTGGCATGGACATCCAAATGTTGGCCCCCGGTAACTGCTGTCATCCACTCACCAGTGGCTATGTTGGCTGATCCTGATGGGAACTGCAGACTAGTAGCATCCAAAAGACCACAAGCTGTCCACTCTGATATCAAACATTCAACTAAACACATACATGAATACAGCACTCTTAATCGAGATATACCAGAACTACCTCATTCAGGTAAGACAGGTAATCTTCGTTATTGTAGTGACATAGTTATTAAAAATCTTTACTAGGTGATTGCTGTAACATAAAAAATTATTTGGTATAAAATGTTTCAGCCTGCCTTTTCCTCCAATAGCTTATTGAAGCATTGTCAGGAAATCTCTTTTTCCCCTGCCAGCCAGTCTAGGAGAGGGGTTCAAAACTTTCAATGTGATTCAAAGTTAAACGGGGACAAAATCTCCATGTCCCAGTTCTGTATCTTTTTTTAATTACGGAAACATTTTCCTCCATAGACAACCATATACCTTCTCCATTATAGACCTACTCCTGACTTACGTGGAACATTTTAAAAGTACATTTGTAACCATTAATCTATTTTTTTGTCAAGAGAGTGGGGAAAAATGAAGAGAGTTTCTGGTCTGAAAAGCTACTTCAACTTGGGTTATCAAATTAGATTACCAATGCATTAAAAATGCCATAACTGTAAAGCACAATTCTTTTCCATTTTTATGAAAGTAAAACTCAGAACATGAAAGAGTCAGAGATTGAAAATTATAAAGACAAGTTAATTGCAATACATTCCTTTCTATGAGTGTACAACTATCTTGTACTATGTAACAGTGAGTAATATCAACAAGTGACTTGCTGTCAGTTGGCCAGTATATATGCCAAATAAATAAATAAATAAATAAATAAATAAATAAATAAATAAATAAATAAATAAATAAATAATATATTCCCCATTTGCTGCAATATAGCTGTGATTTTAAAAGCTGCTTACTGTATATACTCAAATATAAGCCTAGTTTTTCAGCCCTAATTTTGGGCTGGAAAAAAGGGGCCATCAACTTATATTCGGGTCAATACTTTCAGCCACTGAGTCAAGTGCTTGGGTCAGTGGCTAAAAGTCATTTTAAACATTGTGTGCCGCTTCTCATGACCCCCCTCTGCATCACAGGGGAGTGGCACACAATGTTTAAAATGACTTTTAGCCACTGACCCAAGAACTTGCATCAGTGGCTAAAAGTCATTTTAAACATCACACACCATTCCCCCAGCTCACGAAGGAGGAGCTGCCAGGCCCTGCTGCATTTCCCACCCTAGGCTTATACTCGAGTCAATACGTTTCCCCAGTTTTGGGGGGTTAAATTAGGGGCCTCGACTTATACTCGGGTCGACTTATACTCGAGTATATACGGTAATAGCTGTGGGATGAGTGTTGGGACTATTAACTGGCTATTGTGTATCTTGTGTTCTGTTGTGTGTGTTGAGGTGAAGACAGAAAGCAAGGGCGTTTGCTTTTTCCGACAGGTCAGTTGCAGGTAGCATTTAAGTTTCTTAAAAAGGAACTAAAATAACTATTTTTCTTTCAGAAACAGAAGACAAAGAGTTACTTTTTGAAATGTACATACATTAGTAGTAGCCATGCTTGAGAGATATTAATGCTAACAAGAAGATTGGCCTCTTCTGAACGTACACTTGAATTGAGTAATGTCACTCATTGCATGTCTTGATTTATTTATACACCATTAAGGGATAGTACAAGGATGAAGTAAGCACAGCAGCACTCAAATATTAAATAGGGACTTGGGATTCATAGCTCTGTAAACAATTTCATGGTTATCTGAGGGGCAGAGTTAACAGAAGATCCCAATTAATACCATGCTTACAGGAGCTAAAGCATCCCATTAATTCTTGCCAGGATGAGGCTCTTAATCAAAGGTAACAAGCCTGAGTCAGCGGCTCCAGCTGTCCCTGATCATAAAAAGCTTCTGATTCACCCACTGTACAATTCATGCATTGGTTTTTGCCTTATCAGTGAATGGTAGAGTTTGGCGATTTATGTTACCATAGGTTTACATGCTTCCCTTGTGCATTTTACAAAACCTCTGAAATCTAGGTAAACACCCTTTGCAATAGTTCCCGCCAGTTCTTTTCTTTTGCACATCTACATTCTTCTCTCTTCTGACATTTTGGAATATATATCCATGTCACTTTCCAATGCTTTGTATATATAGAGGGGGGGGGCATGAAGATTTCAGGCAAAATTAAAAGAAAAATAAAACAAAAGAAAAGACAAAAACCATGAGGCACCTTAAAGACTAACTTTCATATTTTAAGTTAACGTTTTGTGGACACGTCCACTTCTTCAGACATATAGCAGCAGCATAAGGTGTCCAATAGAATATGTAACAGAATATACGTTTCATACCAAATATTCATTGGCTGTTGTATGTAGACATATTTGCATGCAAGCTCTGTTGTAAAATTTCCTAAAGAGACAGAAAACAGACACCAGGTATAAAGTGCTCAGTTATTACAATGAGTTCAAAATTTATTTATTTATTTATTTATTTATTTATTTAGATTTTTATAGCACCAGTCTGGCAACAAAAGCCACTCTGGGTGGTTTACATCACAAATAAGAAATAATAATGGAAAAAATAAACAACAATGTACATAGTAAACACCACTCGGGTTAAATCTCACCGACATAAACACTACATAAAGGACCTAAGATTAAGTTAAAATAATTAGCATAATCTGAAAACAAGGTGGCAGAACTGGCTGTTTAATGCTGAACAACCACTTTATTATGGAATTATGAGCTCTGGGAATGTCTGCCTATAGAGCCATCTTTTAAACAATCATTTACTTTCTTTATTTGACTTATATACTGTTCTATCTGGCCCAGAGACCACTCTGGGCGGTTGCCAATAATTAAACATAAATAATACGATATACAGAATATTGGTGCCACCACAAAAAAGTCCAGTTCCTAGTAGATGTTTTCCAGGCCTCCTTTGGGGCTGGCACCTTCAGATGCCCTGCCTGGGAGGAACAAGTGTTACAGGCAGTTCTCTGTGGTAGGAGCCGTTCTGACAGATAGCAAGGTTCTAAACCATTTGTATATCAGCATAAGAATATTGAAATCAATGAAGAAGCAGATCAGCAGCCAGTAAAGGGAAGCCAGAGTTGGCGTAATGTGCTGATATTGTCTTGTCCCCATTACTAATCTGGCCACAGTGTTCTGCACTAGCTGCAGCCTCCATATTAACCTCCAAGACAGCCCCACGTACAGTGTACTACAGTAGACTAATATTGAGATTGTGAGTGTATGGACCAACATGGTGAGGGCCCCAGCAATGAGGTAGGCTCGCAGCTGTGCAATCTGCCGAAGTTGATAACGTGTGGAACAGACAGCTGATGAGGCCTGGGCTCCCATGGTGAGTGCTAGGTCCAACAGGACACCCAGACTGCATAACACAACTTGAGTGGGGAGAGTCCCCCCCCCAAAAAAAAAAACTTAGGGAGTTTCCAAAACATTGAAAGAGAAGGGAGTCCAAGATGGATGGGAGTTCCTTAAAAGTGAGATATTAAAGGCACAATCCAAAACTGTTCCAACAACAAGAAGAAATGGGAGAGGTCTAAAGAAACCACAATGGTTTACTGAAGAACTTTCAACTCAGCTAACTATAAAGAAAAACAAGTACAAGAAATAGAAAAATGGGGAATGCACCAAAGAGGAATAAAAGCAAATAATTAATATATGTAGACGGATAGTAAAAAAAGCTAAAGCGCAAAATGAACTTAGACTTGCCAGAGAAATTAAAGATAGTAAAAAGGGTTTCTTTAGTTATGTCCGCAGCAAAAGGAAAAATAAGGAAATGATAGGTTCTCTGCGTAGCGATGATAACCAGTTACTAACAAGAGACAAGGAAAAGGCAGAACTTCTCAACACCTTCTTTGCCTCAGTTTTCTCCAAAAAGGAAAGAACAGTTCCCTTGGCACAAAGAGTAGATGAGGTATTGGGATGAGAATTGCAACATAGAATAGGTAGACAGGTAGTACAAGAACACCTGGAAACATTAAATGAATTTAAGTCTCCTGGGCCAGATGAATTACACCCGAGGATATTAAAAGAACTGGCAGAAGCAATTTCAGAACCATTGGCAATAATATTTGAGAAGTTCTGGAAGTCCTGTTTTTAAACTGTTTTAATTTATATGTTTCTTAATTTAGCTAGTTGCTTAGTTATTGCTGAATTATTGTTGTTTGCTGCGCTTAGTCACCATTTTGTAAGCCGCCCAGAGTTCCTTCGGGAAGATGGGTGGGGTATAAATACAATAATAAATAAATAAATAAATAAAAAGAGGGGAAGTCCCCATAGATTGGAGGAGGGTGAATATTGTCCCTATCTTCAAAAAGGCGGGAAAAAGTGGACCCAAATAATTACCACCCAGTCAGCTTGACTTCAATTCATGGCAAGATCCTAGAACAAATGATTAAGCAGAGAGTCTGTAATTATTTAACTAGCAATGCCGTCATTATGAGAAGTCAACACAGATTTCTTAAAAACAAGTCATGCCATTGATTTCTTTCTTTGATAGAATTACAGGCCTGGTGGTTGAGGGGAATGCTGTGGATATTGCTTATCTAGATTTCAGTAAGGCCTTTGATAAGGTTCCCCATGGTATTCTTGCTAAGAAGTTAGTAGAAAGTGGGATAGATAGTGCTACTGTCAGGTGGATTTGTAATTGGTTGACTGATCGCACCCAAAGGGTGATCATTAATGGCTTCTGTTCAGATTAGAGAGATGTGACCAGTAGGGTGCCCCAGGGTTCTGTTCTGGGTCAGGTGCTATTTAATATCTTTATTAATGACATAGAGGAAGGAATAGTAGGCTAATCAAATTTGCAGATGATACCAAATTGGGTGGGGTTACTAATTCCCTAGAGGATAGGATGAAAATCCAAAAGGACCTTGACAGATTAGAGTGCTGGGCCAAAGCTAACAGAATGGATTTCAACAGAGGGACATGTAGGGTGGTGCATCTAGGTAAAAAGAATGAATTGCACAGATATAGGATGGGAGACATGTGGCTGGAAAATAGTACCCGTGAAAGGGATCTGGGAATCTTGGTGGACCACAAATTGAATATGAGTCAGCAGTGTGATGTGGCAGCCAAGAAAGCCAATGCGATTCTTGGTTGCACCAACGGAAGCATCGTGGCGAGATCAAGGGAAGTGATAGTACCACTCTATTCTGCTCTGGTCCGACCCCATCTGGAGTACTGTGTCCAGTTCTGTGCACCTCAATTTAAAAAGAATGTTGACAATCTTGAACGGGTCCAGAGGAGAGTGAGGGTTTGGAGGAAATGTCTTATGAGGAGCGACTTAGGGAGGTGGGAATGTTTAGCCTTACAAAAAGAAGACTGAGAGGGGATATGATAGCTATGTTTAAATATTTGAAAGGGTGTCACATTGAAGAAGGGACTGGTTTGTTTCCCATGGCTTCAGAAACTAGGACATGGGGAAATGGTTTCAAACTACAGGAAAAGAGATTCAATTTAAACATTAGGAAGAATTTCATGACAGAGTTGTTCAACAATGGAACATGCTGTACTGCAGGCCTGCCCAACAGGTAGAACGGGGTCTACCAGTAGCCCGTGAAGGGTTCAAAAGTAGCCCTCCAGCCATCAATAAAAAGTGAGGGGATAAGTTCTCCACCCCTCCCTCCCCTACCCCAAGGACCACCACTGCCACAGTAAAGTTCTGGGTCTGCCAGCCCACTGTCTCAGGCAAGCGGGGCAGTTCAAGGGCCATGGCGTGGTCCCCTGCTCCCCCCCACACACTGCCGGCCAGGTGATCAGCACCTCAGTCTGTTCAAAGTTGGACAGCCCTGGCCTAGACAAACTTCTTCATGATAATGAAATAGGAATCCCTTATAACATGTTGAAGTTTTACATGCATATTAAAAAATGACCAGTGCAAGTATGCTATACATTGTCTTATTTTCAATGCATTCCTATGGGAAACTGCTGTTCTACTTACAAAGATTTTTAGTTATGAGCATGTGCACGGAACGGATAAAATTCTTAAGTAGAGGTTTTAGTGTAGTAGCCCTTCAGGTACTTTGGTCCAAAAAAGTAGACCGCGTGTTCAAAGTTGGACAGCCCTGCTGTACAGTACCCTCCTGCCCTTTCGCGGTTCATATACTGCAGTTCCAGTATATCACAGGACTGCAGTATATGGAAAAAGCCCCCTGGAGTAAGCTGGAGAGGCCTATATCAGGTCTCCTGTACTTACCCCAGGCCTGGCACTGCCCCGAATGGTTGATGTGCCTAGAAAAGCCCGTGGAGGCGCCAAAAGTGCTTTCTAGCCATCAGGGGGTCACTTCCGTTTTTTCGGGAGTCACTTCTGGTTCAACAAGAAGCACTTCTGGGGCCTCCAAGGGGCCCAGGAAGGCTGGTGGCAGCCAACTTCAGAGGGAGGAAACAACTTGGACCTCCTGTGAACTCCCATGGTGAACAACAACTCAAGATTTCCTCATCTCTCAGAAACAATCAGCCAATTGTTCACTTAGATGACAGATTAAGTCCAAAAGCCTAAAATAGTGGTGGTGAACCTTCAGCACTCTGGATGTTTTGGACCACAACTCCCAGAATTCTGAGCGACACAGGATTGTGGGAGTTGTGGTTGAAAACAACTGGAGTGTTGAAGGTTTGCCACCACTGGCTTAAGATACAATTAGAGACATGGATAGTTCGAGGCAAAGAAGGGAAACAACCCAAAGACTCCCATGCACTCCTAAGGAGAATGCTCATCCTGAGGTTTTCTCTCACTCTTAAAACCCATTGGTTTCCTGCTCACTGAGATCCTCACTAAATATCAAATATGGTCTATAAAAGTGTCCAGCAGTTGACAGTTAATCTACATTGACCATATTGGTATTGAAATATATCTCTCTGCCAGCAAATCCACAGGGAGGGGTAAGGGGCATCCCAATTGCATATGTACTAGTCTACTCTAAGGGAACAGGAAAGCTAATACTGTGTAAACAAAGTAGAAGACTGGTCTGACACAGTGTGTCAACTATCCACCATCTTGCAAAACAAAACAAAACCTAAGATTGCTATTTTTACGTCGCTATCAATTTATGTTATTATATAATGGGAGTTATTGGATATCCTGTGTATGTTCATTCTGGCAAGTAAATATCTCTAGAATAAGTCATCCAATAAGCAAGGTATGGTACCACAGGATTTCTGCTCCCAGGCTCTGTATTTGCATTCCAATAGATGAGTTTTAAAACTGCTCTTGAAATTCAGTTCCAGGTCTACTGGGTGAGTTAAATGGAAAATGGGAAGGCCTGGATGATGGAAGCAGAATTCAGTCAAAAAGCCAAACCAGCAACAAAGCCTTGTGAGACCTTAAAGACTAAGTGTTACATCGGTGTGTGTACAAGAGTCCTGTATCTGACAGCCACAGGGTACCTGAAGTTTCTGGACAGGAGAAGCCAAAATTAGCACAATTTATAATGTTATAAGCATTTCAATAGCATATCTTATGTCATTTTCTTTGTTTCAGATATGATTTTATTCATTTCAAAGAATGCAATCACCTTTACCACTAAATCCATTTGAAATAATTTTTAGCAGGAAAAATGACAATTTATATGGTCTACTAAGTATAACTGCATGACAAACATTCATTCTAAGATAGTTTCTATTTCAATTGAGCATAACCCTTACGAAAGAAATAGAAATACTTTTAAAATATTTTTCATGCCTACCTCTCAATTAGCCCCAGGTGCCAAAATTGCTATTTGTAGCCCTGTCTCCAATTTAAAAGGGTTAAGTAGCAGTGTCACATGGGAGCTCCCTGTCAGACATTTGACTGTCACTACTGGTAAGAGTAGATAATAGTGAGGTAGAGAAACAAGTATCTGTTACATGGTAGCTTCTTATATTTCCTACTTTTTACTTCACTAAGATTTATCTAATTGATCCTAAGTCTATATTTGAAGCAAATTCTAAGTTATCCAAAAGGTTCCCTTTATGTTACACAATCTTACTATTGTCATAAACTGATTATGCCCCATATTCAACAGAAACACTATGGCAGCGATGGTGAACCTTTTAGAGACTGAGTGCCCAAACTGTGATTCAAAACCCATTAATTTTTTGCAAACTGCCAATCCAGCAATTTAACCTGAATACATACATGTGGCTGTGAAGGGGCGATGTCGGGTGCCCACAGAAAGGGCTCCGAGTGCCACCATTGGCACCCGTGCCATAGGTTCGCCAACACTGCACTATGAGATATGTATTCTAGGATCCAATAAAGGAAAAGAGAAAAACAGAAAAAATGTCTTCCATTCCTTCCTTTTTCTGAAGCATCCTGTATTCTCACCAAAGTCTCTTCCTCCTCTTTATTCTCTTGTTATTCTCTCTTCTTTGAGTGCATCATCTTTGGGGTGAGGAAAGCCACAGTGGAGGGGAGCAGAGCCAGGCACTCTATTCTTCAGATGCTGAATCCAACCAGGTAAATAAAGTTTGAAAGGAGCTCAGATCTCTTTATTTTTTGTAAACCTGGCACCCAAAGCAATGCACTCATGTAGAACAGCAGGCTGTTCTCTTGAGACTTTGGGGCTTCTTCATACACAAAATGTACAGTTCTAAAGGAACATGTGAACTGCCCCAAGTGTAAACAATGTAGCCGGCTCATTTTGATGTTAAAAATGATTTCTGATTGTAAAAAGAACAGCCCAGGCATCTAGAATTCTCAAACCCTATTAGGCATAGCAACCATTTCTTCTTCCCCTGGCAAGTACACTTCTCTGCAAACCCACGGTTCACCGATGTTTCCAAAATGAAGAAAAATTTCTTGTATATTCAGTTGTTTGAATCATGCCCCTCATTTGTCTGAGAACTGGGACACAAATGGGCTTACAATAATGGTCGTACATTACAAGGTTAAATAAAATACAGATCCCAAATACATTTATAAACATACAAAAGTCTATCACTGTTAAATTAATCACTTCCATCACCACCACCATCATTAACATTAACATTCTCATCATTATCTTAGAACTTGAAAGCTGGAAGGGACACTATGGGTCATTGAGTCCAACCCCTGCCAGGGAGGCACAGTGGGGAATCCAATTTCTAATCCCAGCCAGATACCTAGACTACTGAACTATAACACTTATAAATTAAAAATAAATCAAAACTCATCCAAAAAGTTATACTGAATGCAATACAGCACAAGTCTATTTAAAGGCCATACCCCGACACTTCCACTCAAATAAACTGCTTTACATAAATCCAGTGGATTAGGTATAACTCTGCAAGCACATTTCCACCATCAAGAGAAGCCCGGCCATGTACACATATCATTGCTGCATCAAAGGCAATGACACCAGAAATACCTTCTTCTGTTCAGTGTTCATTCATCTGTCCCGCCCCCCCTTCCCACCTTTTCCACAAATTTTCCTAACCCAACAAAACTTATTTTCAAAGTACTTTGGGTTTCTGGTTCTGAATCCAAGTGTACTGAAGTTCTGAGTGTTTTCTTCTGGCCCATGTAGGCCTCTAGACATCACTGAATGTAACACTAAAGACCAATAATGTATAGACACACATACTGTACAATGGAAAAGGTGTGTTATTCTATCAATGTAAAGTATGTTATTCCTATACAGCTTTGCTACCTGCCCCAATATTCCAGCAGATACCTGTGCAGATATTTTAGCCATACTGGTCATTGCAGGAGAGGAGAAAGGGAAAGGTTTCTTCTACAGATCAGTTTGTACTACTAGATGTTAGAATCCAAGCTTATGTTTTATTGCTATAATTAGCACATGCAGAAAGGGCTTCCATATTGATTCATCAGAGGCAAAGGGCTTATTTACATACTGCAGAAAAAGACAGTTTATCACTCTTTACCATCTTTCTTAAAGACATATTCTTTACGATTTATATCATAAAGACATATTTATTTTTTATTAAAGACATATTGTTTACACACACACACACATATTATATGCAAAATAACAGTAAAGTCCTATTAGGATTTCTAACAAAAACATGTTTTCAGCTATCAAACATGTTGCTAGTTATCAGAAGGTGTAAAAAAGAGCAAGCAAACAAGCATCCCTGAACCATGGACAAAATACAGCAATATACAAGCTCACAAATATAAATATAAACTAAATTATTTTAATGAGGAACTCTTGTTAGAACCCCACCAGATGCAGGATGTGGAAGAAATGAAACAAAATAAAGGATAACAAATATAAGAAAGTTATACAATATGCTCAGAATTTCATTCTAGTTTGAAATACACCATTAGCAGGGTTGCTACAGTTACATATTTATGGGATTCTATATTAACTTTGGAGTATTCTCATTTTACATGGTCTGTGCACCTCGTATTTCTAGAAACAAACTCCCTATTAAATTCAAGCTTTCCTTCATACTCCAGTTTGTGTAAAAGCTTCCAATATCCTCCGCCTTTGAGCACCCTCTGCTGGGCTCTGCAGCAAGAGTTGATTAGCATAATCAGATCAAACAGAGATAATATCGTATAAGGAACTGTACCTCGTTTACACCACATTTATTTATTTATTTATTTATTTATTTATTTATTTAAAATATCTTTACCCTGCCTTCTCCTTAAAAAGATCCAATATGGATTGCATCATTAAAAGACAATATTAAAGTTAAGAGCAGTGAATGCACAAATACTGAAAACAACCACGCAACACCATAAAGAAAACATAAGCAACACCAAAATACACACAAAGAATGAAGGGACAATAATCGATTTAAAATCCTCTCTGAGGTAGCCAGTCATTCAGGGAAAGCCTACCTGAAGAGAAAGTTCTTCGCCTGCTGGTGGAAGGACAGCTGCTAATATTGGGCCAGCCTGGCCCCCTCTGCGAGGAGCTCCAAAGTCTGGGAGCAGTGACAGAGAAGGCCCTCTTCCATGTCCCCAACAAATGCACCTGTGAAGGTGACAGGACTGAAAGAGAGGCCTCTCTAACACTCAAGCAGGCTCATTACAGGAGATGGGGTTCTTGAGATAGTTTGGGACAAGCAGTTTATAGGGTTAGAACCAACACCTTGAATTCAGTCTGGAAACAGACTGGCAACCAGAGGAGCTGGTGTACCAGGGTTTGGAATTTATACTCTTTTCTTAACTGCTCACATTCTCTTTTAGCTTTAATGTTGTCTTCTAATGCTGTAAGATACTCCTCAATTCCCTGTTCTTAAACTTGAATATGTCTTAATTGTGCTGGACTGTATATTGTGCCTCCTTACTGTAAACCGCCTTGGGTACTTTTCCAAGGAGAAAGGTGGGTTAAAAATGCTCATAATGAATGAATGAATGAATGAATGAATGAATGAATATGTGAGTCTCATGAATAGCAATCTAGCTGTTGTGTTTTGAATCCACTCAAGTTTCTGAATGCTTTCCATAGGCAGCCCCACAAAGAGAGCATTATAGTAATCCAGCTGGGATGTAACTAAGGTATGTGTCAGCATGGCTAGATCAGACCTCTCCAGCAATGGGTATGACTGGTGCAGTAATTTTAAGTGTGCAAAGGCACTCTTGCTAGAACCCCGCCAAATACAGAATGTGGAAGAACTGAAATAAAATAAAGTAAAATGAATACTATTTAAGACAATATCGTCTGAATTTCCTCCTAGTTTTAAATATGCCATTAGCTGAGTTGCTACAAGTATATATTTAAAGTGTGTGGGAGCGATGTAATAAGTGGGGAAATTATGAGTACAAATAAAAGTGATTTACACGAGTTACTTGATTTTTCAAAAGAGACTGTAGTAAAATACACACAGATCAAAGTTGCTGTAGCACTTTAATTAGAACATACTTCTTTATCCTACTGGGTACTTAACCACACATCCAACCTCTTTTTGAAATTAATATGTTTTACTTAACATCAGACTTAACTTCAAAGAATTTGCAGGGGCCATATAGACCAGAAATAACACTCTGTGTCTTTGTACAGAAGAGATTAATTGCAATGCATAAAGTACAGTCTTATAAATCATGTCTCCTCAGATGCAAGTGCTTGTTTTCAATACAGCTTACATTTAGGGAAATGCACATGAAATTGCAGACACAGGATGAACTCCAGTGTAAACAGCAATGATTTCACCAGCACATAATGTTACATTTTTCAAGACTTTCCCTCCCTGAGCCATTCAAGTTTCAAGGCTCCCTAGGAATCCCTTTTGATTTGGGGAACTCTTTAGGTTCCTTGGCATGGTGGAGGGGGCTTTGAAACAACGTTGTCACCAGGCTGCTGCAAAATGCCACGATCCCACAAGTGGCAATCTGGCAGTGATTTTGTGTTGATTAAGGGTTTTCTCCCTCATTCCCAAGGCTCCCAAAGACCTCCCCCAGTCCAAAGGGATCACTAGAGAGCCTCAGAACTTGACAAGAGGGAGAGATGAAGACTTAAATTAAACTAAAGAGTAATGCTGTGGGTTGATGACATGATCGCCATTGACACCGCCACAGACAACAGGACTTCAGCCAAAGAGTGCAACCTACTGAAGCTGTAATAAATCAAAAACCCTTAATGTCTAGGGATGATGGAAATCATTTAGTACCATCCTTGCCCTGGCTGAACTCAGCATCAGCATTTTTACTCTGCTCTTAGGCTGAAGAAGGTCTCTTGTCTGGTTCTTGGGCTGAGAGATTTTAACCAGTAGAGCAGTTCTGCTGGCAGATTGCTTTTCTCACACACCTCAAGATTAGACTGAGAAGAGAGTTCTGCCAGCAGGTCATATGTTGTACCTAGCTCTAATCTCCATTTGAAAACTGTATGGTTACAATGGAATCTTAAACCTGCTGATTACAAAGTTAAATTCATTGAATACAACAGGATTTAATCCCCAAGAAACATGTCAATTAGGTGGTGCATTCGAGTTTACAGTACAGCCTTTAAACAGTGTGAGTCATTCAAAGCTATGGTTTGTGCCACAACAACTGACTGCCCTAATGCAAAACCTATAATCTGCACTAGAATTACTGTTCGTACAGAACACAGCAAAGGAAAATGATTTCCAATTGGCAGAAGTGTCAAACAAGGGTATATTTTACCTCTCTTTTTGTTCAATCTGTATGCAGAATACAGTAAAACACACTCAAAGCTGGATCAGATTCAGATGATGAAGGAATAAACATCAGTGAAGTAAGCATCAATAATTTAAAATATACAGATGATAACACGCTACTCAAAGAAACCTGTAATGATACAAAATGACTATTGAGGAAGGCAAAGGGAAACAGTTCAAAAGCAGATTACTGCTAAACCTCCAGAAGATCACAGCAATGCCTGTAGAAGAACTACAGGATTTTAATGGTGACAATGAAGGATTTAGAAATTAATTGTCTTAGTTCAATCATCAATGTAAATACAGACTGCAACCAAGAAATCAGAATGTGATTTAGACTCAGAGGGGTAACCATGAAAGAACTGGTAAAAATCCTTAAGTGTAAGGATATCTTACAGAAAACAAAGCCAAGAAAAATAATACTATGGTTTTCCTGTTTAGGATGAACAGCTAGACATTCAGAAAAGCTGAAAGGGACAAAAAGATGAAGTCAGAATGTTCTGTTGGAAGAGAAATTTACAGATCCCACTGATATCCAGGAAGCTTTTTTTTAAAAAAATGTTGGTGCTAGATTAAACAAAGGTGGCTGGATAGCTGTGTAAGTCGAGTACCTGGCTACAGAGCCAAGACTGAGAGTTTAATTCCCCACTGTGTGTCCTAGGAGAAGGACTGGCATGTGTAGCCCGGGCCAAGCCATCTAGTCCCAGGATACTCCTAGAATAAGGGAATGATAAACCACTTCTAAGTACTCTGTATCTAAAAAACTCAGAAAAGTATCACCATAACTCTATACCTAAAAAACTCAGAAAAGTATCACCAGGTGTAAGAGAAAAAAGATTAAATCAAGGCTTAGCTCTCAAGAGAACCTAACAATGACTATGCTATAACACTCAGGTTTTACCATGAGAAGATGAGACTTAGTGGAAAAGACAATAATGCTAAGAGGGAAAGCCAAACTGACATGACTGTTCAATAATGGAAATCAATAAAAGATTATCTTAGTTTACAAGATCTCTGCAATGCTTTCTACTTACAAAGGCACATCTTTTGTGGGTCATAAAATGATCAGATCTTTTGTAGGTCATAAATTGACAGGAAGTGATTCAGTGTCACATAATAACAACATGTGGCAAATATTACCTTATGATCCACTGAACTAGTTGCTTTCTTTAAAAAGTCTTGTACAATGGGATTCAAAGTGAACTTTTAATGGTAGCATTAGTATTTTGGTACCCTGGCTTACTCCACGACACATTCACTGCTCTCTTTTATTCAGACAATCTCCATTTAACTGCCTTTGTAAGTAGAAAGTAGAGATGGGCACGAAACAGGAAAGCAGTGTTTAGTTTAGTTTCTGTAGTAGTTTCGTTGTTTTATTTGTAACAAAATTTTAGTTTTGTTACAAAACAAAACAAAATTAAACAAAATGTTATGCTCCCCTAGGTCCTAAAGGACCAAAATGGCAGAGGAGTTTCCTCAAGGACTTCTAGGTAACCCCCTGAAATTTGGAAAAGTTTGGGGGTTAGGGAGTTGAGTTATGAAGCTCCAATGGGGGTGCCCCTAGAAAAAAATATTTCTATTAGAATCGGAAGCCAAGCCACACAGCTCACCTATGATTTGGCTTCCGAAGTTCCAATTACAATTAGAAAGATTTTTTTCCTAGGAGCACCCTCTTTGGAGTTTCATAACTCAGGTCCCTGACCCCCCAAACCTTTCCAAATTTCAGGAGCTTTCAGGGAAGAACTTGAGCTCCCCTGCCATTGATTCCTCTAGGACAGGCATGTCCAAACTTTGGCCCTCCAGATGTTCTGGACAGCAACTCCCATGGTCCTTTGCCATTGGCAATCTAAGCTTAGAATTCTGGGAGTTGTGGTCCAAAACATCAGGAGGGCCGAAGTTTGGGCATGCCTGCTCTAGGACAAATAGTTTCATTTTAGACAGGAAAATGGTGTTTTGTGATGAAACAAAATGAAACACATCCTACCATTTTGTTAGGCAACAAAGTGATTGGTTTCCTAATGAAATGACAAAACAGTGTTTTGTTTTTTTGTTCATGCCCATCTCTAGTAGAAAGAGGAAGGGTCCAACACACCAGTGGTTGCTCTCAACTCTCCAAGGATCCTACCCATATCCTCAGACTGTACAAACCAAAACCTATATGTTAGTTATCTCATCCTTCACTGACCTGGCATTTAGGCATTTGTTGCTAAATAACTCAGGAAGATTTTGCAAATATTGTTACAAGTGTTTGCTTCGCAGATATAAGGAGAGGGAGATTGTTGTTTTAATCACTTTTTACCACATTTGAATTGGGCTGCTGTGAACATGAATGTCAGAAAAAAGAAATACAGCTTAGCTTTAGTTGTTACTAGAATTTAAGAATACATGTACACCTCCAAGCAATTACGAAAAATTAATATACACCTAATTGCTTTTTTGGTCCAGATCACTAGCATCAATTTTGTTATTTTTGTAAGTATGGTCTACCCTGTAACCAGGTCCAAAAAGACCTATTAGGTTCAATAGGTAAGTGAAGTATTTGCTTCAATTTCTTAATGGCTATAAACCAAAAAAGTTCATCCTTTTTATTTTGTTTTTAATTTATAAACTACTAACCTAACCAAAAGGTCCTTACATTGGTGCATTAGAAAAATTAATACAAAACTGAGACTTTTAAATTGTAATAATCTCAACAAATAAAAATTAAATAAATGAAATCATACAGTTTCCTATCCTAGTCAATTCATGGTATTTTATTTATTCTTCAGTAGTTCATGATCCTCCAAACCATGACCTGAATATCAGACATGTCTAATCCTCCCCCAACATATTGTTTGACCTTCCTGTTCACCATGAAGCCATTTGCCACTACCTCTGATTTGCTAAAATATGTTTTGCATTTGTCTATTCATAGCTAGAAGTGAGATCCCACTTCAGGTTTAGAAATTACACCAGAAATGGAAAGGGAAGCTGAACACATCTTCCTTGACTCACCCATGCAGCACCATGTTCACCTTCATGTTCAGCGCTAATTAATGTTTCTCAATGACCTAAAAATCATCTGAATCAATGTTGTGAACTCAGTTGTGAAAATTGCAGAAGAAAACAGAAGGCTTGCCTTCAATCATCTGAAAATAATACTAGCAAACTATATATTTTAAGCTATCATAACAGCAACTATATATTTTACTGTAAGTTGTTCTAGGAATGCCAACCCTCATAAAAGAGCAAGGCACATGTCTGAGTAATAAATGAAAGGAACACATTTTTCAGAAATATAAAAAAAACACCATTAGCAAATGGAAACGGGGATGAATGCAGAGTCTTAGGTGCTTTTGAGAGTGCAATAGATGCTTGAAAAGAAGCAGAATTATCTCCACAAAACAAATGTATATGAAGATGGTGCTTTTCAACTCATAAAAGCTCACATAAATTTGATTCATCTTTCTTATTCTCATCTGTTGGCAGATCCAATTGATAGGCTCAACAATATGCCACTTGTGCTTGGCATGTTTGCCCAAATTAGCAATATAAAAACCTGTCAAGCCTTTTTTACTTGAAGGTAAAGCAGAACAAGAAAAAAAAATTGTCAAGATGTGCAGAGAACAACACATTTATTCTGCAGGAAAAAATGATTTGCTATAATGCATAGCAAGAACATATAATGAAGAACACATTGCAGTGTCCATCTGAAAACTGAATGAGGTCTACAGAGTCCTCCAAAATCATCAAGTCTCCAGTGCACATCATTCTGCCCGCAAAAAGAAGTACTACATACTGTTTCCTTTCTCCTACTGAAGAAGCTTTTGAACAACTTTTTCTTGCCTTTTTAATATTAGCAAGAAAATGGAGGGTATGCATGAATTATTTTAGTTTTCCTTACTGCTCATTTATGGTAAATGGGTAGCACCCTCTCATCTTCTCTAATCAGCTCCACATAACAAGCAAAGAGTAGTAGTAGACAATATATAATCTTTAACAGAGGATCACAAAGCAGGCTGTGTAAAATGTATCCAATTGAAAACATACACTTGATCAAGGCTCTCCCCCTAATTTCAGAAGGCAAGAGCTGGGTTGAAGATAGTCCTTTCAGTTCAGTATGGCAGTAATTATCCCAAGAAATTTTACTGTCTGGAGCAGATTGAAAATGATCTCCCTCCCTGTTACAGCCAATATTGATAAAAGTCTTACTGCACCAAATTGTGCTTCATCTAGCCCCTTTTCACAGTGCATCCTAAAGCAAGTTGCTTTTAATCTCTTGCATAGCAAAATTACAGGAATTTTGCTATAGGAAAATTAAATGAAATTAGTCATGAGAAAACCCAGTAAATGGATCTTCCTATACTCTCACCTGTCTTCCCTGTAACATCTCCTCCCCAGGCCTTTCAGCCTCAGGCTGGTCTTCTGGTGAAGCTCTTGCTGCTTCATGTACATCTTTGAGATTATCTCTTATGACTGATGGAAAAGAAATAGGCAATACTGGGACTCAGCCACTCCTTTCAGCCATTTCAGCCACCCAGCATAAAATGAAGGAGAATGTGGTTGAGACATATATTTGAAAGGTAGGTATGTATACTGGCAAAACAGAAGGTGTTGACACACTGGAACAACCTGTAATGTACATATTTTACTTTATGGATCTTCCCTCTAAGTTTAACATTTTTGCAAGACAAGATGTTACATCAAGATACAGTATATCTGTAGGTTTCATAATTCTGAAAGCTCATGCATCAGATATGTCCATGACCTGGTGAAAGATAATTTTGGTTTGAATAGTTACTTAAACATTTTGAAAAACACGTTTTTCCAAACCAAACAGAAGACAATGAAATTAAGCTGAAATCTTTGCTGCAACATAGGCTCAGTATAACAGCCCATGAGAAACCAGCTGTTCATTTCTGCTGTGGTTTTACACATTTCACTACCCTCTCTTTCTTTCACTCATCCTCTTCTGAATAAGTACAGCAGAGTTCTTTTGCCTGGACAATCCAAATTATGAATGTAGAGAAACCAATGTGGCTGTCAAGTCATCACTGACTTATGGCAATCCTACAAATGAATGATCCACAAAACTTATTGTCCTTATCTGTCCTGCTCAACTTTTGTAAATTTCAGAGAATCCTTTCTTATTATGTACCCAAAGTAGGACAGCCTCAACTTCAGCATCTCTGCCTCTGGAGATAGCTCAGGCTTGATTTGCTCTAGGGCCCACTTGTTTATCTTTCTGGTAGTCCAGGGTACCTGCAGGACTTTCCTCTAGCACCACATTTCCGATTATTTTTCTTTCCTGTCAATGTTCTTGAGTCTTGGCTGTCTAGCTTTCCCACCCATACACGGTGATTAGAAATACAAGAGTGTGGATGATCTTGATCTTGGGTCTCCAATTACACATCCTTAACACTTGATGATCTTTTCTACTGGGTGCTCTACTGAACCCTTTCTTCTTCTTTAAGCCAGCAATTTAAACACTTTAGGGCTTGGTTCAAGGATCACAACAAGCAAAGGTTCTTGAACAGAATTAGTAGATAACTGAGTTTTTAGGTGAAGTATCTTTTCCACAAGCAATCCATGGCTTTTTATTGTTTAATTCACATCTCTTGCCAACTGTCATACGACCTGTAGATTGAGCTACAGTGATGATAGTGGTTGTTCCTCCTTTATCTCACATTTAAAGGGCCATCAACACATCCACTTTCATTACATAAAGGAAAGGATATTCAGGAAGGAAGCTAATCTACAGCAACCAAAATACTCACTGATAAGAAGTAAAACACTTAACATTCTTGAGGATAAGTGACTTCATAGATTTTTCATGCAGGCCTTGTTTTGACACACACATAGAAAGACACATAGAAAGAAAGTTCAGCTATTTCTGTTTCTTTCTATAAACTAAGCCATGTGGAAAATGATGCAAAAGGGGGTCTTATGGCATAATCCTCTACATATATTTTGAGAACTAAGCCTCTGAGATCTCAGAAATGTTTATTCACGCACAGACACAGGATCACAGCTTCTTTCATCTGTTTCACAGGTGCAGGATTTCTTTACAGTGTGAAAATAATAATCTAATGACATACTTCCAAGAAACAGCCATACTCATCTCTTGTAAGAAAATGACTAATACTTATTTTAAACAAGCTTGTCTACACAATACTATGACCCAATGATACTTTTTTCTTTTTGTTTTGTTTTTTGTTTTGGCAATGAAATGAGCAAAATGAGCTTTTGAAGCCTATCTTGTAGTATTCATGTTCACAGTGAAACCCAACAGTAAATTTCAATTTGAGTACACCACTCAATCAGTAGGGATTTGCCAACTCTACCATAAATTCCCTTGATTAATCCTACTCTAGTTGTGGATTTCTACTCCTGGATTTCAGCCTTTATTTATGGGCATAGAAAAAGGACAGGAACCAAATTACTAGACAGCAACTGTTTTATATTCAACATCATCCTGTTTCCCCCCCAGCAGTTTTCAAAAGATAGCACTGTGGTATTTACCTGTTGTAATGAATAATACATCAGAAGTGTCAGTACTGTTTGTTGGTTTGTAAACCAATGAGAGAGTCTTGGGGAGGAGCCTAAGAGGATTTAAGGCTCTGCTCAGCACTGATTTAGTCAGATAGGGACTGGCACTGTCTAAGAGAAAGATAGGGAATCTGATAAGAGTCTGAGAGAATCAGATAGGGATAGACAGGGACATACACTGATGGAGAAAAGATAGAGAAAGAAGAGATAGGGTTTTTTAGAGTGTCTGTGAAGAAAACCGAGTGTTTAGAATTTGTAAACTTAGGAATTGGGTGTGCATATATTCAACTTTATCAGTAACTAAACTTAAGTGCGTTTGAATTATATTCTTTTTGTCTGTACTTAAATACATTACCCTTAATGATTTTGATTTTACTTTGTAATAAATAAACTTCTTTTATTTTATTGAACTTAAATCAGTCTGAAGGCTTTAGTATACTAGTGAAGCTAGTTGGTGGCAGCGAAAGATAAAAATTAGAAGTGGCCAGGGTGAAGCACATTAATACTACAAGCCCATGAGGTTGGTGCAGCAAAACCAAGAATCCTGGGACACCTTAAACACCATTCAGTTTTTATTTTAGAATAAATTTTCAGGAATCTTTTTTAAAATTATGAATGCTGCAAATAAGACTTAGAATTTATAATGCAGTCCCATGTACATTTATTTACTCAGAAAAAGTCCCACAGAGCTTACTTGTTTCCTAGTAAGTGTCCATTTAATTACAATCCAAAGCTATGTACTGTATTTCAAGTTTAGAGGATTATTGTTTTTAAAGCACACTGGCAAAGTCTAACAATTTCTTAATGAAGAAGTACCCCAATTTCCAGTCAATTTATGAGTAAGGAAGTACAACACTCCTAAGGTGAATTTTCTTGAATGGCTTTTTGCTGTGAGGCCAATCTTTTGCTCTACATATACATTATTTTTGTCTGAATAGTGAATAAAATGCTGATCAACATTTCTGCATAGTTTACCTAAAAACTAATGTAACATTCTTTAATATATAATCTTGCTTTCAATAGCATCTCATTGTGAAAAAAATATTCTTAGCAAGGTACTGCAGTGTTTTCTTATTCCAGAATAAGCAGAGGAGACTAAAGCAATTTAATCTCACAGCAAGAAAAAAAAGCAAGCTATAAAAATCCAGGGAAGTAATGTGAATATCCTCACTAGCAAGCTGTAAATGTAACAAATAAGTTGCATTTAAAGTGTCTCATTTACACTGGAAGTTGCAAGTGCATATGATATATATCTAGTGAAGACTCAAATCCATTTTAATGTTAATTCTATGAGAAGGATTCTCCAAAGCTTAAAAATAAGAAGTCTCACTTTCAGGAAACATTCATGTTTATATGCAGAAAAACATCACGGGTTAGTCACCCTATATATTCAGCTTTCATAGCTGATTGGTTTCCTGATGAAACAAAACTGTACTTGAGTTCCTTTTTACTTAACCGCCCCCCCCCAAGTTTATTATATCAAACCATATCGTTTAGATCTTGAAATAGGTCCTAAGACTCACTGGTTTACACAGGTTATAATTGAGTTACAGTGCATCTTCTAATTAGGCTTAGTTTAACTTAACACTATCTAATTTTAACAGTTTCATCATTTTTAACATCATAAACACTTACTTTATTGTCTTTATATTTCTTGTGAATTTTCAAGTTACATCAAACCCTTGGAAGAGTTTACCTTACAAATCGACTTATAATTCTCACAACTAAACAGATTTCATGACAGCTACCCATCTGCAAATAAAACTATGGGGAATATTAACACAATTTAACAATTGGGGAGAATTACAGAAGATTGAAACCCTCTCTCTATGGTATACATTCCCTCCTTCATCATGGGCTCACAAACCTTTGCATTGTGTATTGTCTTCTACCACTGAAGTAGAATGGGCAAATCCAATAAAATGGGCCAACAAGGCCATCAAATCCAACCCCCTGCTCAAGGAAGAAATACAAATCAGGTGGCTGTTCAAATTTCTCTTGAATGCCTCCAGTGTTGGAGCACTCACCACCTCTTGAAGTAACTCGTTCCACTCTCATACTGCTCTAACAATTAACACGTTTTTTCCTGATATTCAGCAGAAAGCTAGGTTCTCATAACTTAAACCTACTGTTGCATGTCCTACACTCTGGGATGACTGAGAGCTCTTCCTGCCCCTCCTCTCTATGGCAGCCTTTTAAATAGTTCAAAATGCTATCATATCACCCCCCTCAGTCTTCTCCAGCCCCCTGGTCATCCTTGTTGCCCTCCTCCGAACTGGTTCAAATTTGTTAACATCTTTCTTGAAGTGTGGTGTCTAGAACTGGACATAATGCTCAAGATGAGGCCTATCCAGTGCTGAATAGAGGGGGATGAGCACCTCAAGAGATTTGAAATTTATACATCTGCAAATGCAGCCTAAAAAAAGCATTTGCCTTTTATGGGGGCCACATCACATCATTGGCTCATATTTAGCTTATGATCTACAACAATTTCAAGATCCTTCTCACTTGTAGCATGGCTGAGCCAGGTATCTCCCATCTCGTATTTGTGCATGTGGCTTCTTTTACCTAGGAGCAGTACTTTGCATTTATCCCTGTTAAATTTCATTATGTTGTTTTCAGCCCAGTGCCCTGCCCTATCAAGATCATTTCGAATTTTAGTTTTGTCTTCCAGGGATTACCTATTCCATCCAAAGTTGTGTTATCTGCAAATTTGACAAGCATTCCCTATGCTCTCTTGTCCAAGTCATTAATAAAAATGTTGAAGAGCACAGGACCCAGGACTGAGCCTTGGGGTATCCCATTTGTTACCTCCTCCCACTTAGAGAAGGAGCCATTAATCATCCACCTCTGAGTACAATTCTGTAGGCAATTGTGAATCTATCCAGCCCACATATAGTTAGCTTGCTAATTGGGATATCATGGGAAACTTTGTCAAAAGCTTTTATGAAGGCTAGATATATTACATCTACAGCATACCCTCGGCCTATAAGCAAAGTTATCCAATTAAATAATCAGATTAGTCTGGCAGAAATTGTTCTTTACTAATCCGTGTTGGCTTCTAGTTATTACTCTACTGTTTTCTACATACTTGCATAGTGACTATTTTATCATCTGTACCAGGATTTTTCCTAGAATTGATATCAGGGTGATTGGCCTTATTTCCCAGGTTCTTCTTCTTTGCTCTTTTTGAAGATAGGGACATTAGCCTTCCTCCTAATGTCATCTGACACCTCACCCATTTCCCATAGTTTCAAGAAAATAATGGAGAGCACTTCTGAGAGATCTTCAGCCAATTCCTTTAGTACTCTCAGTCACAGTTCATCTGGCCCTTGAGATCTGAACTCATTCAAAGTGGTAAGGTATTCAATAATGTCTGGAGGTTCATAGTATGTCGTGTCATGTTATGAAGGTTCATCTGTTCTGCTGGAAAATAAACCGCTCCTATTCAGCCCCAAATGCTTCTACAGCTACTACTAATATAAAGCAGTAGTACCCCCGTATCCGCTGATTCACCATTTGTGGATTCAGTTATTTGTGGGGGGTGAGCACTGGGGGTGGGGTGGATGCTGAGGGCAGAAGTGGTGGTGTCATGCCACCTCGTCTACCAGTCTGCCACACAGCCCACCCCTTCACACCACCATGTGGTGTGGTGCAGGCAGGCAATGGCAAGCTTTGGCGGCAAGCTGCGGGTGGCAGCCACTGCAGCCACACCAAACAACAGCACTGAGGATAGTGGGCTGGTCGTGGCCAGTGCACTGGGGGAGTGTTGGGTTAGGGCAGTGGCCCTCTCTCTCACATACACACACGCCCTCCATTCCAGAACCAGGAGGGTGTGCGCTTCGCCCCATCCCATTGGCCGGTTTGCTTGCCTGACAGCCCACAGGCTCTGGAAAACAAAGCACCTGTCCAGGGGAAGGCAATGCTGCTGCCACTGCTTGTGCAGTGCAGCCAGGTTGTGGCGAACTGTGGAGGCCGCAGTGGTGGTGAGCTGTGGGCAGTGGAGGTGGTGGCAAACTGCGGGCAAGACAGTGAGCTGTTCCAGTCTCTCAACCAGCTACTTGCCTTTCTTTCCCTTCTGCACAACTGGTCCAAGGCACTACCCTCAGCCATTAGCCGTTGTTGCCAGAAAGCCTGCTGAGGAAGGAGCCACTAGGTGTGCTGCCACTCCCACCACCTTCCCACCTAACTTTTGGGAGGGGGACCTTGTTTTCTCTTCTGTCAGCTGGGCCCCATAATGGATGGACCAGGTGGCACAAGGGGCTGAGCCACAAGACAGCCCAGCAGTCCGGGTAGTGCGGTGCCACTGCATTTGCCCCTGGCACTCTCAAATAAGAGTGTTCACTCTTATCCACTGATTTCATTATTCATAGGATGGCCCAGAACCAATCCCCCACAGATACAGGGGTCCTACTATATTATATTATATCAATATATAATAATATATAATATTGCCACTAATACTAAGTTTTCAAATATAGTTGCTGCTCTAAAATTACTGTTTGCCAATTATTTACTGCCCCAAATGGGCCAAGTTATCATACTGTATGCATATAACAGATAGTGGTCTGGCTCTTTTGGCTAACCTCATAAACTACAACCTGTTCAAGTGAACATTGGAAATCCTACGGCAAATGCGTTGTGAGTGAGCTAGCAGCCCACACATTGTGGGTCTGTTTTATAACCCCTCCAGCTTATACCAGTTCTTTTACAACGACTGAAATAAAAGCTAAAATAATTCAGTCTATTACATTTCATAAGTGATAGCTACTGTTCTGAGCTTAGAAGATAAAAAGAGAGAGGAAATTTATAGGGATATTGTTAAGTATTTCTCTCTTGAAGGAACTTCAAACAAGCAGTTCTTCTGCCTAGTCTCCCCAACCCCCCAAAAAACCACTCCAAATCTATTCCAATGCCTAAAGAAATGCTTATTTGATTCTGCCTTAACATTTGTTCACAGCAGGGATTCCTAGTTAAAAGATGGATATTCCATTTATCCAGGATGGCTTTGACACAGTATGCTAAAGCTCAATACTAGGATATACTTTTAGTTAATCAACCAGATCCTATATTGATGTAGGAATAGGGATATTATTTACTTCAGGCAAAATGCAGGAGTTGGTTTTTTTTTTTTTTTTAGAAATGACTGTAGTACTTTCATAAATTCATACTGATAGAAATAAATCCAAATAAATCCACTCAATAGTTATATAGGAGAAAAATCAAGGAACATATGACAAAGCTGTTTCAGTGTCCACTTTCAATATGAATATGATGCAGTGCAGAGGTGGGGAGGCATTACGTTTTTGTGAAGTATGCCATTTCTTACTAAAATTTAAAGATCCATCAAATGTGCAGCAGGTTTCACTACACTAAGGGGATACAAGCTGCTTTAGTGGTAATAGCATACTGATGGATTTATATCAGTGTCTGGTCTCACAATTTGGAAAATAGGCATGGTGACCAGGAGGACTCTAGGAATTTTCATCTAGTGTAAATTTTCCTGAGATGTTCAAATGAGTTTTCTATATTTTTATTTAAAAGTAGTTACAGGTAGTGAAAGGGCTTAATTGTATTTCATTGTATTAATTATATTTATTATATAGTTGTATTTATTATATAGTATGTTTTATGTTTTTATTGTATATAGTAAAACACAGAGAGGGCCCCCTGGAAGATCATAAAAAGCAGATGGAGTTGGGTGCCATCAGCACACTGGTAGTACCAGACCACAACAATCTAGACAGCTTCTTTCAGGTTATTCATGTACAGTATATCACAAAAGTGAGTATACCCCCTCACATTTCGCAAATATTTCAACATATATTTTCAAGTGACAACACTGAAGAAGTGACACTTGGCTACAATGTAAAGCAGTGAGTATGCAGGTTTTATAAGAGGGTAAATGTGCTACCCCCTCTAAATAACACAACACACAACCATTCATGTCTAAACCGCTGGCAACAAAAGTGAGTACATCCCTAAGTGACAATGTCCAAATTGGACACAAAGTGTCAATATTTTATGTGGCCACCATTATTTTCCAGCACTGCCTTAACCCTCTTGGTCATAGAGTTCACCAGAGATTCACAGGTTGCCACTGGGGTCCTCTTACACTCTTCCATGATGACATCACAGAGATGGTGGATGTCAGAGACCTTGCACACCTACACCTTCCATTTCAGGATGCCCCACAGAGGCTCAATAGGGTTTAGGTCTGGAGATATGCTTGGCCAGTCCACCCCTTTTACCCTGAGCTTCTTTAACAAGGCAGCAGTAATTTCAGAGGTGTATTTGGGATCGTTAAGATGTTGGAATACTGCCCTGCAGCCCAGCCTCCCAAAGGGAGGAGATCATACTCTGCTTCAGTATGTCACAGTACATGTTGGCATTCATGGCTCTCTCAATGAACTCTAGCTCCACAGTGCTGGCAGCACTCATGCAGCCCCAGACCGTGACATTCCCACCACCACGCTTGACTGTAGGCACAAGGTACTTGTTTTTGTACTCAGGTGAGGAGTACAAAAACAAGTACCTTGTGCCGCCAGTTTATATTGGTCTCATTGGACCACAGGACATGGTTCCAGAAATCCATGTCCTTAGTCTGCTTGTCTGCAGCAAACCGTATGCGGGCTTTCTTGTGTATTGTCTTTAGAAGAGGTGATAATAATTTATGAGAAAAGTTGAAATTATTATAAGCATTGTTATTAAAATATTAACAGACCTGACTGTGAGATACATAAGGTCTCAGTGACCCAGCTAAGACTTGGCACAACTGCAAGTGCGGAAGTGCCATTTTGCTGAAAGCAACATTTGGCAGTTAGCCAGGAATAAGGAACCAACTTGAACTATCAAACAAACTGGGTAATAGGGTCAGGTCATTCTGGCTTTGATGGCCAAATGGCTATGAGCCAAGAACACATGCAAGCAACAGGCACGTGTAAGCATACGTAAGTCTGAGATCATACAGATCATACAGAAGGGTATATAACAATCATGGGAAGCCATTTGAAGGCTGTTGAGGACAGCAGGGCAGATTGAACAGACTGGCCTGTGTTTGTCTTGGAACGTTAAGGGACACTTAGACCCTTAAGCTAAGAGGTTTACTAACCCACTTTCTGTACTGTACTGTTCTGTGTTGTATCTCTATCTGTCTTTAATAAACCTTTTACTATTTGACCATCTCTGAGTGTGGCATTGGCACTAAGAGCAAGGTGATGATGCAGAAAGTCATTTTAAAACAAATCCCAACTTATCAGAGGCTTCCTTCTGCAGACCAATTTGATGCAGTGTGTGGCGTATGGTCAGAGCACTGACAGGCTAATCCCCCATCCCTTCAACCTCTGCAGCAATGCTGGCAGCACTCGTGCATCTATTTCCCAAAGCCAACCTCTAGATATGACACTTAGCACGGGCACTCAACTTCTTTGGTCGACCATGGCGAGGCCTGTTCTGAGTGGAACCTGTCTTGTTAAACCACTGTATGGTCTTGGCCACCATGCTGCAGCTCAGTTTCAGGGTTTTGGCAATCTGCTTATAACCTAGAGCGTCTTTATGTAGAGCAGCAATTCATTTTTTCAGATGCTCAGATAGTTCACTACCATGAGGTGCCTTGTGGAACTTCAAGTGACTAGTATGAGAGAGTGAAAGCGATAACACCAAATGTGAGAGAGCGATAACACCTGCATCCCCTTTTCACCTCAGATGTTGTGACACTAACAGGTCTCATGACACCAGGGAGGGAAAACAGCTACATTGTCTCTTACCGGTATACTCCTAAGTATATTTTTGTTACCAGCAGTTTAGACATTAGCGGCTGTGTGTTGTTATTTTGAGGGGGCAGCACATTTACACTGCTGTACAAGCTGTATGCTCACTGCTCTACATTGTAGTCAAGTGTCATTTCTTCAGTGTTGTTACATGAAAAGATATACTAAAATATTTACAAAATGTGATGGGGTTTACTCACTTCTGTGATATACTGTATATCTGAAATAGTATGGGGAATCACTCCAAAGGCAAACAGTCAAGATCTTGAACAGGAGTCCCCAAGCACCTCTACCATTCACAAAGTGACCCCACACAAGGGAAAATCCCAGAAGCCAGCTCCTTTTTAAATCAGTTCACCACTTCTCACCCAAACACAAAGTAATTGTCAGGGCTGTTTTTCAATAAGTGTGAATGATAGTGGGCAGAAGAAGGCATCTTGTAGACCAGTGATGGTGAACCTTTTAGAGACCGAGTGCCCAAACTGCAATTCCAAACCCAACAATTTTTTGCAAAGTTCCAATACAGCAATTTAACCTGAATACAGGTGGCTGTGAAGGGGTGATGTCAAGTGCCCACAGAAAGGGCTCTGAGTGCCACCTTTGGCACCCGTGCTATAGGTTCGCCAACACTGTTGTAGACCATCTTGACTGTTGCAATTAGTGTTGTCAACATTTAAGCTAACCTTTGCTAAGTAAAACTTGGCATCCTTTTCCTGCTGGCAATACAAGCATGATATTTTGCAGCCATATTGGAGTGTTTCCTGGCTTTTTGAATTATGGCCATAGAAGCACAATATCCCACATTCATAAATTGGACATTTTTTGAAGAATTGAATTGCATACATGCATACATACATTGTATTTTAAAATATACAAACAATAAGAATTAAAAGTGGCTTGGAACCTATACATGCTGTATTGGATTTCACAGAGGACATCTGGGATGAAAACATAATAAATAACACCATCATCCCCAAATAAAATTTATTTTTACCTAAACTCTTAAAATTGAACTCTTGGAGTCTTGCCCAAAGGATATGATCTGAACACTATATTGAGCAGGCCTGTTTCCTACAATCTTTATATTTTGGATTATAATGCCCATCAACCACAGCCACTGCTGCTACTTGTCAGTGATTATAGGAATGTCAATTGTAAACATCTGGATAGCAACAACCTCAGGGTGTCTGCAACAGGTCTTCCAGCTTCTTTACAGCTCCAGAGGTATTAGGTTCCATTACCCTCCTTCCTCCCCACCAAAATAAATAAAAAAATAAATAAAATCTATTGCCATGCAAGAAAGGAATTCAACAGAACAGCCAATCTTTTACAATAGCATCTATGATCAATCAAAGCGGTAACAATTTAGTGCCACTGAGAATTGCAGGATCCATGGAATACAAGTACTGTATTCAAATACAGATTTTTAAGCGCCAGAGCTCTTATGCAGCTACAAATATTCTTAACCAAATTGCAACGCCCAGCAAGCAGTAGCCACTTGAAAAAACACAGATTTAGTATTAGCATAATAAGCCTACAAAGCTGAAGCAGAAAAATAGAGGGATTCTGCAGATCCCTCTCATTTATTCAGGACTATAATTATCACAGAGAGACAGGAGGATATAGGTCCCTAATATGTACCAAATACATAGTTATATTTAGCTCATGTTTCCTTTGCACAAGTCTAGTTAATTTTTTGCCCATTCATTCTGTCACATAAACTTTAATCAGCCCATCAAGAGGATGCTGTTTGAACTGAGCAGGAACAGTAGATAGAGTACAGGGATACCTCTTCATAATAGTCAGTGGAGACCTAGTTCCCATCAGAGCCACCAATGTCAGCCCCATCCCATTCTAGTTCTTTTCCAAATGATTTGGGGGAGAAGAGCTGCTCAGCACACAGGAAGACCTAGTCCTCTACCACTGGTGGGCATGTGCCTGCACTGAGTCTACCTTCACTGCAGGAAAGGCAGAATAAAAATAAGATATATGAAGAAATAACTAGTTTTGCTAGTGGAAGTTATTTCTACCAGTGAAAGTTGGAGGGGGCAATTTTCCTTCTTTCTTTCATACTGCTCCTAACTAAGTCCTAAAAATCTCCTCTAGAGGGTTGGAAAACCTTCCAAATAAGATTTGGTGCCATAAAGGTGGTAAGAGGAACGGAAGGATATCTCATTCCTACCTGATGTGTAGCAGAATTCTGGGATTTAGGACATACAGCATATGGCAAGTCACCCTTTGTACCCTGGCAGTTACTGCAAGGATGTAAGAGTGAGTCCGAGGAACCCTACAACAGGACGCTTGCTTTGCTGATCTCAGTGACATGACAACTGAGAACTGAATGAAACTTATACTTTTACCAAAAACAAAAACAAAAACAAAAAAACTGGTAATCAAGCCAACAGCTCTGCACAATAGGCCAATGTCACATAATTCTTGTTGCGCCTTTACAAAGGGACATAATAAAAATTAAAAAGCCAAATTGTTTCCATCTTTGCATACCAACAGACAACAACATGGAACATTTGGAAATTAGCTAAGATGCTGCAAAAGTCAAAGATGGAATCATCTTTGCCAGTCATTTTTGAACAGAAAGGTTCTTCTGTGCAGGGTTATGCAGGTTTCAGAGGTGAATCCCACTATGCTTAATGGGGCTTACTACTTTCTAATGGTTCCAGCAAGGGTGGGGAAGGTGTTCAAGACATGGCTTGCAACAATCTTAAGCATCCTTTGCAATTGTCATACACAAACAATGATTTCTGCATGCATAAAAAGGCTTCGTAGAGTATACAGTCACAAGCGGCATTACATTTATAGGCAATGGTACAAAAAAGTGCTAGCCATGGTGACCATGGCAACCATCCAACCCGCCCATCCCTGGTAAACATCTTTTTCTTGCTTCTGGTATCTTGCTGAATTTCACAGGTATTTCTAAAAAGCTGCAGTCAGAGATGCACTCTGGCTTGCCAGTGAACCTGCAATTCTTTAAAGTTAGTCAAGGTCTCCTATCTGTACTTGCCTTATGTTTTCTTGCCATTTTTCCTGAGGGATGAAGGACTTGTAAAGTTTAATATCTAATCTGTAGATATTTCTCTGCTGTTTCCTTAACTAATTAGAGACAAGGGAGAGGACAGCAGAAATTAGTGTAAAGAGCTCAACACATATGGATGAGGCATTTATCTTTTTTTCTTTCCATCCATCTTCCCAACCTCCAACATCTAAAAATCACCCCTTGCAAGGCTAGGGAATGTTACAACAATATTTCCTGTTGCTGTCAATGTCATTTTTCAAATGTTCCCAGCTACTGAAGCAGTTTTGGAGGTGGTGGTCTTGGCTGGAGAAGATAGACCTCTCATTTCTGTGTACTGGAGATCTTGATATAAATTGGGGGGCCCTAACCTCGGCTACTTGGCTTTAAAACAAAACAAAACAGAGAGTACCTCCAAACTTCATATTAAGCATCACAAGAAGCTTTCTCCCTAGGGCCCAAGTTGGGTATCTTGGGGGGAAAACAGGGAGAGGTGGTGTCCTCCCAGATTCCAATTTTAATTAATTTAGTGTACTTAGATACACTGGCTAAAATCTAGTATTTACCTGCAATAAGAATCTGGCAATTTAAATCAACAGGCCTTATGAAGTAGACTAATCAACTCCTCTCTGATCCAATGGGATTATTCTACTTGTGACTTACTGTGGGGTTTCAACCATCGTGTTTTAGTATTGCACACAATGCACATAAGGTTGGCAGTCCACCACTATATAATCCCACCACCACAACACCTCCCAAACCAAAAATTCCTATGGACACTCCTGGATTCCATTTTGAAGAATAGGTGAAGTTGATCTTTGGATTTGCCTTCAAAATACAAGGCCTTCTGAGTACAAGATTGTCCTATACATAAGCAATGGCAGAATGCTGCCACATTTTTGAACTTCTATAAGCTTCCATAGAAAATTTAACTAGTTACTCAGGATACTGTTAAGCTACTCAGTCTGTGTTCAGCAAACTAAAGCCAGTGGTAGGACCCTACTCTTTTATAAATGTGAGTGTATCTATAGTACAGTTATAGGATTTTGGTATTAACTCAAAGTTACCTTGGCTCTGCCCTATATAATCCTGTAATTTCTAACTTGATGCTTAGAATTCTGAACTACAGAGTTCCTGCACCTTCTCTGAATGCACAATAGCAAGGAGTTGTAAGCAAACAGCAAATCCTTACAATTCTTTAACAGTGGAAGTGATGTCAAACTGCTGTGCATAATGTACACAAACTTTGAGTTCCAGACTCCTTTACCTGCATTCATCCGATCCTTATTCAGTCATTATGGGATGTGGGCTAAGTAACCTGGCAAGGAGGGGAGAGCCCAGCTAGCCCAGTTGTTTTCCCTGCCTCCAGTTCCTAGCTTTGTTGGCCTGTACACATTGAGTGTAATGGATTGAGAGACTGTGCTATCAATCGAATTCTTCCCTATGGTTTGGACAAGCAAGGTCCAGAATCGTATGGAGAGCCTACACAGATACAGGCAGCTGTCTCTTTTAGATTGTCACTCTACATGTAGAGATCAATACAAATGATGCATGCTAATATGGCCTTCTTCCTAAATATGTCAGATTATAGTCAGTAAAACAGAGGTTTATAGCGTGTAGTACAGCAGAGTACGAGTTTGTCGCTTTGTGTGCAATGAGGCTACGTGGTTTGTGCAGTTGTTAAAAGATGTAAACGTGAATGCGAAATTGCCTGTTTAGATATTTAACAACTCATATTCAGGTATCCAACGAGCACAAGATAAGAAAATTGGATCCAGAAGCAAGCATATCAGAATCCGATAGAACAATGTTAAACATTGTGTTTTTAAGAAGTTGGTACAGCTAGAATATTGCTCAAATCATAGTAATGTGGCAGATATTTTTACAAAAACTGTTCCAAATTAGAAGCACATGTCTTTCAGGGAACAGTTGGGCATTTGAATCATTTAAACAGAAGGGGTGTTAGATGATAGTAAAATATGTTGTATTAGGTAGAATAGGTTTGTCTATAGGTGATCATATGTATATTTAATTGATTTGTTGAAATGGAGTCCATTATATAATACTGAGTCACTATGACATATGTGCACAGGTTTTTCTACTTAATGCCAGGTATGCAGAATAAGATATAATGGGTAAGGTTGGTGCAATGTAGGTGCAATAGCATGATGTAACCAGGTTTCTGATTGATTATCATGAGTATAAAAGTGCACCAGAAATCAGTAATATTTGAACCTTTGGTAAGAAGATACCCATGCTGCCATGTTCTATGTCTGTGCTATGTTATGCTGATCTGTTAAGCTGATATGCTGTCTCTATGTACTCTGTGATGTGATGCTGAAACTCTGTTATTTCTTGTATATAAGTAATATAACTAATTTTAAGAAACTCTGGCTTTCATGTGGATTTTGTCTCCATAAATACTAGTTTCTGCTGGCAGAATAAATTGCCAAACTCTTTCAAAATCATATCCAACAATACCTGAAGAGGGCAATAAATATGAGACACTATCAGATGCTACTAAAGGCTGAAAAAAAAATATAAACTGAAAGCTGCTGTACATCTAGGCCCTGAACTGTTGCACTTAGAGATAGATGCGACTAAGTCATACTGACTACAACGGGCCATTTTAGTCACAATTAACTCATTCTGTTAATTTTGGTGGGACATGAGACACAGGGTGCGGTCCTACAGAGGTTTACTCAGAATCCCACTGAATTTAATTTCTGAAACAAAGTTTATCAAGTGGCAGACCATGCTCTAGTCAGAGAACCCTGTAACTCCCATGTGACAAGATGAGACGCTCCCCCTGGTTTTGGCCAATGGTAAGTATATTCCACAGCTGGCATAGCTGGACTGGATAACTTTCTGTTTCCTTCTTGATAAACTAAGAGTACAGTGGACCCTCATATAACAAATGGTTTGTATAACATAAAATATGTACAACTTAAAAAACTGGAGATAGGGGAAATTTGCTTAACAAGAGCCTATGGGGCGAATCCGTACAACATAAAAATGGTCGTGATTAGGGATTACTGTTTTCAATGCATTCATATGGGAAATTTGTATAAAGGAAAATTTGCTTAACAGAATTTCATTTGGAACGAATTAATTCCTTTATACAAGGTACCACTGTATTTTGTTTTCTGACTCGATTTTATGTCTGCTCTCTGCAGCTGACTAGATTTTATATTTGCTCTCAAGAGATAGGTTTTAGTCTCTATTCACATCCCAAGCACATTTCTGAAAGTCTGAAAAGAACATCAATTGTTTACGTCCCCAAAATTATTTACCTTAAAAGTTGTTTTTTTCTTCCAGGTACAGAGAGGACTGCCCAGATGAAGATATTTTTACAACTGATTGTTGCAGCAGAAAATATATTAAAAACAAAACAAAACAAAACAAGACCTGAAACGAGTGTCTCAGACATATCAATATATTTGTGTGTGTGTTCTTTCCTACAAATCCTATGTTCATGTAAACAGATCGATTTCATTTTCAAGGTACACTTTGGCTCATATTTATATTTTTAATTTTCTTCCTGCTGCACTTCATTTTGGAACACAAGGAAAGAATCAATCAACCAACTAAATTCTTTAACAAAATGCAGGAGAAACATATTTGTGGATCATAAAAACTGACATGCTCTTACTGAAATCAAATTCTGAACAACAGCAACATAATGTCCAGGCACAGTTAAATCTAAGTTGACAGTACAATAGAACAGGCTGCGTGTCTCTTAATAATGACTATAACGAGTACACCTAAGCCCAGATAAGCATAGGATTGGATTACGATTTCTGTGGGAAGTCCACCAAAAATTAGCTCAAGAAAAAAGTAACAAAAATAATGAATTTTAATTGCGAAAAATTTTCAAGTTATAACTTATCAAGCACTATTTAGAGGCCAAGAAGAGTTATTAATTACCTTTGGCATCTAGGCACTGAGAACAGTATTTGGTAATTAATGTCAATCTGTATTTATTCCCTTCTTGATTAACCAGCCATTAAGCAGATAGGCTATGAGTGGCAGGACTAAATGAAAATAAGTGAAACAGATGCCATAGACAAAACATTTTATCTTAGGGGGTTGTCAATCAAACAAATCTGAAATCAACAGATTAGAAGTGGCCAGAAAATCATCATCAGTTTTGAAAATTAGGACTTTTTGGTGTGTGGAAGTTCCCAGGAGCAGCCAGTCACCATTTTATCTGGGAAAATGCATTTGGAGGAGAACATGGGATTCTAATGTGTCACAGCTATAAAACTACCTTGGGATGTCACTTTGCCTATTCCTGCTTAAGGCTTTCTTATATTACCTGTTCAGTCATTGTGTGCCTTATTCCTGAGGAAAGCTCTTCTCTTCCTCTTCCCAATCAAGTTGGTTAAGTATTTTTTTTCAGGAGACTAGTAGCTGTTATTTCTCTCCATATTTTATATTTTCTTGTGTTTATCACAGTGTGCAAGCTGGTGGCCATTATCCCTTGCATACAGTCCAGACATGACATTCAATAGTAGAAGCCATAAGCAAGCATTTCCCCTCTGTCAAAAACACAAATTTCTTATGTCTCATGGTTACAAGAAATTTGTAACTCAAGGGCACATAATCCTAATTCAGAATTAAATGTGAAAAGATAATGCAGAAGCACATATCTATATTATCCATAAGTTGAGTCATGGTAACTGGACTTCTTGTGACACCAAAAAATTTAGCTACTCATCCAAGTAGTTTTATCAGTTTGTTAGAGTAGCCTAACATTTCAATCTCAAAAGAAAATAAGTCTAGTTGTCATGACTCACTTTTGGGATGACCTCACCTGGATGACTGAGAATCTCCACAGACTGCTCTGCAGTCTGTTGGGATAAGTTAAGTAAAGCCATCAAAAGTAGGAATCCAAAGCACTTCTGGGAAGTGATCTCAGGTTTTTTCTGCCCTAAAACCCATCCAGTCTCCATAATCTCCTCCTCTACTTGGGAGCGCACCATTTCCGGTCTCTCTTTTTCGATGACTGTATGACCGACTCTTTGTGCAATAAAACCAACCCCAATGATCTGCCCGAATGGCCACCTGTTGCCACCTCAGAAATCAAACAGATATTAAGCAAGTTGAAATCAGGAAAGGCCTCTGGCCCTGACCTACTACCTCTTGACCTATTTAAAACATATGCTGACTGGTGGGCTTCCATTCTGGCAGATCTCTTTACCATTGTGGACAGATCTGGGATGATGCCCAAGTCTTGGACCCAAACTATAATAGTCCCCATTTATAAAAAGGGTGATAGGAAAATCCCGGGTAATTATAGACCAATTAGCCTCCTGTCAGTTCTGGGCAAGGTATATGCCAACCATCTCCTGATTCGACTCAACTCTTGGATAAAGGACAATAACATATTAGGGCCTGAGCAAGCAGGCTTTTGGGAGAATAAATCTACAGTGGATCACTGCCTAATACTATCACATGTTATAGCCAAGCAAACTGCATATACAAAGAGTCACTTGTATGCCACCTTTTTAGATCTCAAGGCTGCATTTTGACTCAGTAGATCGGGAAGTTCTATGGGCCAAGCTACGGGCTGCTGGCTTAGGGAGAAGACTGTTTTTTTAAAAATTCAAAGGCTACACACAGATAATACCTGCCGTGTTCAATTATCCAGCTATGGTGAACTGTCTAGTAATGTACCCATTAATAGAGGAGTTAAACAGGGCTGCGTTCTTGCGCCCACCCTATTTAACTTGTATATTAATGACCTTGCTCCTCTTCTTTTAGGAATAATTAGCCATTGTCCAAGACTGGGCCACTTGCCAGTGCCCATTCTTCTTTATGCAGATGATATGGTCTTATTTGCTAGAACTAAGATAGGATTAAGACGGTTAATTGCAAAATGTATTAACTATCTTTCTTGTAATAAGTTGACCCTCAACTATAGCAAGTCCAAGATAGTTGTATTTGGTAAGACCTGGAAACCCCAGTCTTGGATATTCCATGGGAGAGCAATTCAATAAGAATTCAAGTATCTAGGTTTAAACTTCTTTTACCGTAATACCTGGGCTAGACACTGCCACATTATTACCAACTCGGTGAGGGTGACTATTCAAGCCATCGTTCGGTTTTTCTATGTATGGGGCAACCAATGTATTCCTAGCGCTCTACAGATCTATAAAGCTAAGGCTATTTCCCAACTGTTTTATGGGATACCAATCTGGTTGGATGCCATCAATACATCGGATGAAATGCTCCAACCCTTTTTTCTCTACAAAATATTTGCAGTACCTCACTGTGTAACCTATGCAGCTCTATGTTTGGAGGCTGGAATAATTAGATTGAATACTCGAGCACAATTACGACAATTTAAATACTGCCTGAGAATATGTTTTATTTTAAACAAAGACCCACTAATAGAGGGTATGCTCTCTGGCCATTTTTATTCTCCTGGTCTCAAATTGTTTCTTCAAAAGATTTCAACCATGAGCATCTCATCTGAACAACTGGGGGCGCTATCCTTTGTGCAGGCATACAGGATAATAAAACTTAGATTGTTAGATATTGAAAGACAAGATCTTTTTGCAGCAGCCTGTAAAGTGTGTTCTGCTCTAAGCCTCTAACTTCCATTACAAATTGATAAGCCGGCCAGATACTTACATCTACTAGAGAATCCACAAGAATAGCGTGCTTTCACTCTAGCAAGATGTAATGTGCTCCCATCCAATGTTCTGTATGGTAGATTTGGCTCACAACCACTGGAAACACGATTCTGTCCCTGCAACTCAGGGATCATTGAGTCTATGGCTCATATGATTTTATATTGCCCTTTATACAGGGACATCCGTGCTTCCCATTTAGAGCCATTTCTTGTTAGAATTCCTGGCCGCCCGGAGGAAATCTAGTTGTCATGACTCACCTTCGGCATGACCTCACCTGGATGAGTGAGAATCTCCACAGACTCATGTTCATGTTGTAGGAAAACAAGGACATCACAGAATCAGTCCTGTCTTCCACCACCCTCCTTCGAGCATATCTAGATTGCAATTATTTCTTGAAAGCATAATATAGATCTGATTCCTTATTACTCTGCATCAATAGTTCTCCATCTCTGGCCCTCCACTGTTTTGAATGCCAGTCTTTAGAAGCTTGCAGTCAGCATGGCCAGTAAACAGCACTTGTGGGACTTTTGGTGGATGGAGGCTGAGAACCAATGCTCTGCACACAAAGCGTTCACATATTTTGACTCCCCCACCCCAAGGCTGAATCTCTGGCTAACCTATAGGCATCATCATTTTCCGACAACAGTTCAAACTACATTTATTTATTATTTATTTATTTTAGAGTATTTTTACCCCGCCTTTCTCCTTGGAAAAAGGACCCAAGGTGGCATACAGTAATGACAGATAATATACAGTTCAGTGCATCTTAGAGCATTAAAAGACATTATAATAAAGCTATCAGAGAATGTGAGCAGTTAAAAGGAGAGTAAAATTCCATGTAAAGTTATGGGTGATGGAGACTAACATTGAAAACATAGTGTCAATGTAATCACACAAGGTTATAAGTGGTTATAAACAGAAACTCTATGTGATCCTGTAGATTCATATGAAAGATACATAATAGGTAGCCCATCATTCAGGGAAAGCTTGCCTGAAGAGAAAAACATTTGTTGTACACAGTAATTATCAAAATTAATTACTTGGTAATTATCAAATTACCAAGACAAACGAGACGAACACTGGTGCCTGATTTGTTCTTTAAATATGAAAATTAACTATTTTTAGATATTATATATTTTAGACAATGGGTAATGCCTTGAATGTATAATTCAACTCACAAACTAAACAACAAAAATATAAATCTGGATGACACAAACAGCCAACTGAATTATTAAGGGATAAACCAGATCTCCAAGATCTAATTTCTAAATCATCTGAAATGGATACTCCATTGGTTCATGGTAAACAATTCATGGGCTTGTATATAACCTTCAGGCTTCAAAGATTTTTATTCAGGAAAGGGAGATTAAAGTCTTGCCTGATTGACTTGTGCCATAAACTTAAGCACCTACTGCAGTGGAATGCAGTGGTAAGATTAAGGCTGAGGACAGATTTCAAAGTCCAGAAGGCTCATTGGTTGCTATTGCTCTTGGGTTTTTTTTTCTTTCGACATTATGCAAGCTCCATGAGAATCAAGTACTTTTCTAACTTTTTAAATATTGGGAAATTTGACACTTTTGCTCACTAGTTAATGGAGCAGAAGATGTTCGCAAGTAAATTATTTGGACTTTGGGGAGGGAAGGTATAATGATTCAATTTAGTCCAACTGATTGATAGCTGGAATGACATGACAAGACACCTTCTTTGTGAGGTGTTTTTGGCTGAAAATCCAAAGGAACAAACATCATGAAATAACCAGAGTGGGTGGGGTGGTGGCAGTAATGTCAACTTCAGTAGTTTAAGCCCTGGTGTTATAATTGCAGAAGGCTTTTTTAGTGGGAGGCTGTCAGGTTGATTAAAGCAGTAGCTTGGGGGAGTGAATTATGAAAATTTTAGTCTGGGCACATTTTTATAGTCAAAATGCCCCTTCTATCTAGTCACCCTTGCACTCACCCACATAGGTCCCCCTACTTTCCTTCCGTAGCTGAAACACTAACAATTTCCTTCTTAATGGCAGTGAGGCAGTAAATGATTTACAACCCCCATACACCTATATTTCCCTAAAAGAGTACAAAAAATGTCAGCAGAGCAGATAGCAATACAGTCATCCCCCGCTATATTGTGGTTCATATACTATGGCCCTGGTATATCATGGGACCACAGCATATGAAGGCAAGGGCTCCTGGGGTAGGTCAGTATACATTTATGGATTTGAGTCTTAGTACTGGCTCTCCACAGGGCTGTGTGATGAGTCCCCTGCTCTATATTCTCTATACTTCTGATTGTATTCCCGCCTATCATAGTAACATTATAGATAAGTGTGCGGATGACACCACGGTAGTGGGATTTATTTCAGAAGGAGACGAGTCTGCTTATAGAGGTGAGGTGGAACGTTTGATAGAGTGGTGCAGAGAGAATAACCTGCTTTTGAACACACTGAAAACTAAGGAGCTCATATAGATTACAGGAAGAAGAAAATGGATCTTCAACCACTGTTCATCAGTGGGCACTGTGTAGAAAGGGTGACAGACTTCCGTTTGTTGGGAGTCCGTATTGAGGAGAATTTAACCTGGAGCATGAACACCTCTGAGCTGGTGAAAAAGGCCCAACAGAGACTATACTTTCTGAGAGTGCTCACAAAGAATAACATCACTCAGAGACTATTGATGTCTTGTTATCATTGTTCAGTAGAAAGTATACTGATGTACTGCATATGTGTGTGGTACGCCAGTTGCACAGTGGCTCAGAGGAAATCGCTCCAGAGGGTTATCAATATGGCACAGAAGATCATTGGATGCCCACACCTCACACTGGAGGAATTACATCAAGCATGTCCAAACTTCGGCCCTCCAGATGTTTTGGACCACAACTCCCACAGTACTTTGCCATTGGATATACAGGCTTGGAATTCTGGGAGTTGTGGTCCAAAACATTAGGAGGGCCGAAGTTTGGACATGCCTGAATTACATAGTTCCCGCTGTCTTAAGAAAGCACAGAATATTATAGGAGACATTTCTCATCCTGGACACCCTCTGTTTGTGCTGTTGCCATCAGGCAGAAGGTACAGATCTATTACAACAAGGAGAGAAAGATTCAGAAATAATTTTTACCCAATAGCAGTAACCATGCTAAATTCTGTTAAAAATTAAGTTGACAGGTAATATCAGTGTTGAATGTGTAACATGTATACTGTATGGAGGACTTTGTATGTTGTTTTTTAAATTGTAGTTTTTATGTACTGGGTATGAATGCTGTCAGGTGAGAGACTGTAGGGATATGTGTGTGTCAGTTTTAAATGAGTACAAGTGATGTTCTGCATGTGAATGCAGGAGTATGTATATGAATGATTGTTCTTAAATGTTAGAATTTATGTCTTGGATTTTTATACTGGGGTGTATGAATGAGCTGACTGGATGGCACTTTTTAATCTCATATTTTTATACAATGACAATAAATTCTTTCTATTCTATTCTTCTTCTGGGTCAAGCTGTGTAGGCCTTTTTGGTACCTCCTGCACTTACCCCAGGCCTGACACTACCCCGAGCGGGCCTCCAATGGGCATCCCGGGCTTCTGGCGAACTGGAAGTGACTTCTGAAAAACTGGAAGTGACTTCCAGGTCAACCGAAACCACTTCTGGGGCCTCTGACAGGCATGGGAAGCCCATTGGAGGCCCGTACGAGGTAGCACCAGGCCTGGTATAAGTGCAGAATGCCCCAAACAGGCCCTCCAGTCCCGACCCGACCCAGCATCCACATAACAGAGATTTCCCTTTATCGCAGGTTGGGTTGGGTCCATAACCCCTGCAATATATGGGGGATTACTGTAACTGACTATGCTATAGGATTGTCCGGAAGTACTCACTATATGTATAAGAATATTGGATTCACATAAGCCATTCTTGAAGCCCCAGATCACTCTTCTGTTCCCATGGCTGTAATATGTGGGCTTCAAATCTTGCTGTCATTTTTGCGGAAACCTGGATTTGTGTCCAATCTTGTTGATTTCTGCAGCTACATCTGCCTCCCCTTATTTCTTGCACTTTCCTGTCCTTCTCCTGAAATGCATGCCTGAAATAATAATCCATTGAAGCTTGCTGTCAGGTGTTCCAGATGGACTCAGTGACTGATCTGAACTCGACCAATGCCTCTCCCTGCTTTGCAATGTCAGTTTGTTCCAATTAGCTTCCTTAACTTGCTGCTCCCAGACTGGCCAATGTTTTACCTCTGACATGGCACCCATTCCACCTTGAAACATATAAATCAATGCATGACAATGGAGAAACTCTCATGCACTCAGAGTGTTATATGGATTACTTCAGATTACAATGGGGAGAGAGAAGAACACTATAGTTTTAATCACGTATTACAGTCAAAATCCAGGTAAGGATTTTAGTATGACTGTGATATGGGTGTGAAGGTAAATCACATGCCACTCTGAAGAAAGGAATACCATGTGTTCACAGAAAATATTTAAAACAGAGTTTGCAAGCATGTTCTGCAGAACATATCAACAGTTTTTCAATCATCAGAACTCTGATAAGACAGAACTGCCTATCACAGGAGCACCATAAAACATCTTGTTCAAGCAGAAAATGCATCTTTGTAGACTTTCACTGTGAACATCAATCTGTGTCTTCCAGCTGGGGTGCACATGTGGAGGTGCAAGATTGCCAGCATGACTGAAGCTGCAATGTTTTTCTCTTTGCCCTACAAGAGAATAGTATGTTTTTTGGTGCTATCAGTTTTAATATTCTATCAGCGAAGACCTTATGAAAGCCGCACAAAATTATAATAATTGGGACTTCATTTCATAGACTTTTAAAACTATGAACCTTCAGATGGGATCTTTGCATCTATTTTAGCAATCAGTTAAGAGTTTCAGTGTTTGTTGTGTCTGTGCCTGTCTGTTTTATGCTTCTTAATGAGAAATGTCACTAATTTTGCTTAGACTGCCCCAGAGGCATTTGGCCAAAGTGTAAATATTTAATGGGGAAAACATTATTTGTCTCACTTTTGCACTGGAGGCAAGAGGCCTTTGTAGCTTGGAAATTATTTTTCTGGGTCTTGTTATGCTGAAAAGCCTTAACAGAGGAGAAAAAAGGAATTTAGCAAATATTTCTTTTTTTCCATTCTTATATTTCAGGGCTTATGGAACTGTCTTCTTATGAGAGTAGTGAGTATAGCTTCCTTAGTTCTGTCCTTTAAGTGGATATTCTTCATTCCACTGTATTTGTTGTTCCTGCTTTTATTAAAAGGTCAATAAAACATATTAATTATATCCCTATGTAGCTCAGATCCTTTCAATGACAGTCTCTTCCTCTCAATTTGCAATCCATTGTCCACTCACATTTTAAGGAAAAGCTACAGAATTCTTTTGTAAAACAGTTGCATTTTAGTATTTTTGGCTATGTGTGTTTTCAGATTTTACTTGTGATGATTTTAAAAATCCTCCTGCAGTAGTAGCCTAGACAAAACACTACCAAAGATTTCTAGGTCTAATCAAATTTTAATTAAATGTTTCTAATTTGCAGAATCCGCGTGTTCATACACATTTTGTTGAGGGCTGTGACTTCCTGACAAATTGAACATCAAATACCCAATGAAGAAGCTCTCTTAATTGCCCTCGCAGTGTTTTTATTCCAGAGAGGAAGGATTTTAGCTCCAGTTCTTTCTCTGATACCATTTTAACTTTCTATAGTAAATGAGCAGTGGTTTCTTACATAAACATGAAAAGAAAGGGAGGATGTCAATATGTAAACCTTCATCTACCACAGAAAAAGAACTGAGGGTCCAAGTAGGTGAGATGTCAGTCTCAGGTAAACAATTTCTTCAAAGTCAAGTGAGTGACAATCAGACCTGGTAATGTATACCTCCATGATAAACCATCAAGTAAAAATAAGCTAATTTGCAACATGCAGCGATAAGGCAAGCATGTAATAAAATAAACAAGACATCTTCTTCCTATTAAGGTACTCAGCTTCCAACAATGTACTAATGATGTTATCTCGTCTGACCATATTATGGAACAATTAAAAGGAATTTATCATTAATCCAATCACTGTGCTTAACATGAAACAATAAAATAGGTTGAATCTGAAGTAAAGTTTTAAATTAATGATAGAAAAGACTTTTTTACTCTTGCATACACTTATAAGTAAACATTGGCTTTTGTAATATTAATGTATGCTTGATTATGGACAAGTGTGTTACAGCTAGCTTATATATATGGGACCTACATTTTAATTCAGTTTACATCTTACAGAATAAAAGCAAATCCCAAATCCTACTAAAAGACTTTTGTGGAAGCTAAAGGATTGTAGCAGGAAATTACAAGAAGAAATACTTTGGTTCTCTCTTGACCTTAGAATGATATAGCAACACAATCTATTTTCTCCATTTTTAAAATAGGTGTTGAACTTTACAGATACAGTACATCTGTATACAAGTTTACATTGTAATATATACTACAGCATTGTGCAATTCATGAAGGAGTAACAGTTTTTCATTTCCAACTTGTCACTGGCAGTTTATGATTTTCTACCACATTGATTTTTATCTTTCATTTTTTACAGCCCTGAATGCTTCATTTATAGTAGCTGCAGTGTTTTCATCCACTACAGCCCCTCCCCCTGTTCGCCTTTTCTTCTATAATTTCTGTTACTTGGGTTTTAGCCATTACTCTTCCAAAGTACAATTTACAATACAGTACAATAATCTCTGGCAACAAACATGGTAAAGATAATCACACAATCAAGATGTACTGCTTTAATAATATGAGTAATTGTAATAATAAGAGAAGCCAGAGTTCAATGGTTTCATCTGACAGAGCAATAAAAGTGGAACAGTAACATACCTTACGACAAAGAATATAAAACAATTGTACTCTGTTGTACACTTTTTTCTTGCTTCCTAATATATGCAGTCTAACACCTGCATTTTTATGTTTATTGCTCCCCTCTTCTTTACAGATCTTCTCTGCCACTTGCACAAATGATCTGACAATGCTAACCATATTTTTAAGACAACAGGAACACAATTCCATCTTGGGTTCTCCATAAAGTACAGTAATTGCAATTGCTTACTGTGCTAAAACTCCCTGGCACTTGCCCCCCCCCTCGGCACTCACTTCTTCTAGTTTATTGCATGCACCATCTAGCGTACAACTCAACTGGAACATTATGCATTCTGAAAGATTCTAAATTTCATTATCATTTTAAATGAAAATGCAACATGAGGAGCATATGCAATAAAATATGACCACTCTGTTTGTCAGCATGTTCCAGGCAATATGGGTGGGATGGCTCAATTTAAGCTTCAGAAGGCCTGTTTCTTCCCACCTTTTGCCTTCTTAACATTCTTAAATGATCTGAAATAGCTCTGCCCTTTCAATACACATTTCATAGACTTTTCCAGAACATTCTGTCTCCCTCTCCACCAAAGTACCTTTGTAAGCACCTATGGAAAGCAACTTTTAGATAGCACCAACTTTTGGGCAACACCAAACTCTTCCTCTTTTTTAATACTCTACTCAGATTCTGAGCGACTTCCAGTCTGTTCCTCTTTTTTATTACCTGCTCAGATTCTGCAGTATTCTGCAGTATTACTTGCTGATTTGTTGTTATATTCATTTTGACTGCTACATGTCCTATGCAGAGTTACCAGACAAGATCATACTAATAGGAGTAACATTGTTGTTTTATTTGTTATTTGTTAAATTGTATTTTATTGCTTATTGCTTATTTGCTACTTTTATACTCGCTTGTGTTTTTTTTTTATGTACGCCACATTGAGTTGTCTTTGTTCAAGCTGGCAGTATATAAATGCTAAATAAAGTAAAAGTAAAGGAGAAGGAGAAAAATGAGCTATACTATGTGGTGACAGATCACATGCAGAACCTCACAGGTTCATTCCTACAGGTTCCTCTATACAGGATTGGAAAATAACCCTGTGTGAAATTCTGGAGATCTGTTCCCTTTCAAAATAAAGAACACCAAATTACATGGACTTTTTGAGCTGATTAAGTATAAGGCAGCATTCGGTCCTTTTGTCTTATCTGTGAATTGGGTGGGGCTAATATGACAGATGAAGACAATCGTCTTCAGCCAAAGTTTATGCTGATTATTAATCAACAATTGTTGCTACCCACTGGAGTGACCATCCACCATGGACAAATTTCAGAATCTGCAGGAAACCACACAGCCTCCAGGTATTTCTTAATTTTTTCCTTTGTCTGAGAACCCAGGGTCCAAGACATGGACATGATAACCCCCTACTAAATTTAACAAGAAAGATGTGATCCATTCTTTCAGTTTAGAACTGGTAACAATTATTAATTATTCCATAAATCAGTGACACTGTAATACATTATGTATAAGACTGGCACTGAAATATATTCATTGGCTTTATGTTTTAATTGGCTCTGTTTCCCCATCAGCAGCAAATTCCAAGAGCAAATAGGATCACAAACATATTTTATTAAGAAACTGCTTTCGGTTAAAATAAAAGCAAATGCTAGGAGCAACAGTAAGATTAAAGTTACCTTCAATGATATCCTTTGTGTATCTTCTCAATTGTAAGTCTCATTGAATACAATGATGTTTACACCTAGGTATTTACAGGACAGCAACCATACTGTCCTTTTAGATACCATCTACCATAACATACCAAAAGAAATTTGACTTCTATTTGGGTTTTTTTATTTACAACATTTGTCAGGTACAAATAACATTAACAACAAGTGAAATCTTCTTCAAGAATCCAAGTATTTTAATACAATACTGACCTTGTTTCTTTCAGTCCTTCTTTCTGAATTACTTCTAATATCTGCTTTGCAGTCATTGGTGAATTGGGATGTTTTTCCAGTGCCTAAAAAGAAATATATGTGTGAGAAGGTAAAAAGTAATTACAGCATACATTTCAATTACTGTATTGTCATGTTGTCTGCATAATGCTTTGTAAAATCTAGGAAGCTATAGGTCATGGGCAGAATCTTCTATAAACTACAAAACAAACAAATATAGCTGACAATAGGGCTGAGGATAACCATGGGCATCAACCTAGTGAAAGACACACGGAGATTCTTATATGGCAGGGAAGTATCAACCCCACTTAGGATTACAAATACAAGAAGCAATTTCTTTTGGAAAAGCCAATAACTGAAACAGCTTTTGTAATTGTTCAAGCAAATTTTGTCATTAATTCTACACATCCAGGAAACACTTCCATTTGCAGTCAATAGGCTGACAGCAGAAGCAACATGACAGGTTTCAGAAACCAAAAATATGAAAAATCCTTAATATGACTCAAAGATGTCAAAATGTCCAAAGAAGCATAACCTTTTTTGAAATATACATTCTAGTTCAGCTCAGTTGTCTACTCCTTTACCTTTTATGAAGCATACCCAATTGACACAGTGCACTTCTAAGGAATAAATATGTAGGCATGTACCTCCTTAGCTATTCTTTTCAGCTACTTCTCCATGGTGTTCCTCCCACTTAAAATCACTACTCGGCCTGAAAACATGGAGATGTAACCAGCCATATTTAGTGTATATACTGCTCCTAAGCATATTATTAGCATACTACTATTAAAAGTGCACATCAACATGAATTTATACTCTGCCTCCTCTGGGCTGCTTTTCTGTAATGGATATCACAACAACAGCTATATGTCAAGAACAAATAATGTTTCAACAATAGTTATTGAACGTAAAACTGGACGGCAGATCAGGGTTTTTTCAGTCAATGTTAGGCACTGGCTTCCCAACTTTTCAAGGAAGTACCATGGATTCAGAACCACTGTTTTCCAAATACATATCATGCCTGTCACCCTCTAGCATATCATACAGCCTGGACAAGAATATTAAATCACAATACACTCAACTGACAAGGCTCCAGAGCAGTAGGGTTCCAAAATGTGAAGATAAAAATAAACATGTCATCTGACCTATACTGCATGCTTCCGCTGAAGTTAAAGACTAGTAGTTCCCAAGCTGGGGTGATCCATGTGTTCTTAGCTTCTAGAAACCCCACCCAGCTCAACAGGTAGTGAAGGTTTCTGGGAAGTGCGATCTAAGAACACCAAGGTTACCCATGACTGGGAAGCACTGTAAGAGACAAAACCACACCTCCAACATGTTACTGAGTGCAGTTTATAAAAAGTGTCACAAATAATCTTTCCTCAAAACCATGCCATTCAACTATGCATGACTGCTATTTTCTCTCTTATTTCTACAGCTAAATTTCCTGCCCCCTGCTCTTCCACTCCAAACGCAATGTACCAGTCTACTGCCTATCATAATACTTTGTTGCAATTCAGGCCCTTACTAGAAGAGAAGCAAACTGTACAGATGAAGGCTCTGGCTGACAAACAGAACCTTCAGGGAAACAAAGTTCAGATATAAGCAAACCCCAAATGTTAGCTGCCTACAGGGCAATGCACGTATAAAGTAGATTTGGGATGGGAATGGGCAAAATACAGCCTTCCAGATGTTGTTAGACTTGCATCTCCTATTAGCCTTAGCTAGTCTTGGCCAGTGATGAGGAATGCTAAGCAGTTCAAAAGCATCTGAGGGCTACATTTTACCCATTCTGATCAAAGACATTTGTAGAATTAATAGAATAAGATTATTTAACAAGAAGAGAAGGAAGACAAAATGAAAGATAAGGCAAGAAGAAAGAAACTCAACTGAACTGGAAATATTCCAGAGTTTTAATTGAAGAGATTTCAAAAGGGTAATAGAAGAAACTATAGTATATTTGGCGGGGTTACTCACTGTGGAGGACACCCTTTTTCAATTCTCGTGTACAGGCCCCCAGCACACCTGGACAGCTCCTGCCTGAAATTAAGAGAATTTGGGTCGCCCTGTCCCCTCCTCTATAGCATCACAACCTACTCTAGAGAGGATGTGGTAATGTCAGGTATTACATCACAAGCTGGATGGGAAGGCCAAGACAGCAGCATGTCCGCTTTGACCTTGGAAGAGAGGGGAAGAAGAAAGGAACTGATCTGAACTGGTGGGAGAAAACAATGAGTTAACATAGGAATAGACACAGAAAATTGTCACTACAAAGACATAGTACAAACAAAACAAAGTTCACAAATATACAAGAAACAAAGTCAAACTTGAAAGGCAGTATTGAAACTTCTACAGTAGGAAACCAAAAGGGCAGGTCAAACTAGTATTCTAGGATATCAAAAGTCAGAGCATGAAGGAGCAAATAAAGTTGCCCATTGTGCCCATTATCTTGGTTCTGAGATACAATAGTGTGGGCTAAAGTTTCAAATATCTTATTGAAGTCATTCTTTTCATTTATCCAACACTTCAGAGTACATAACTTACATCTAAAAAGAGAAAGGAAAAGAAATCACATTCCCACAGCAAGAGATACCGTAAGTATACAGAGGACCCTTGTATAACAAGCAGTTGTTTAACAGAAAATCTGCTTAAAGGAAAAAATTTCCAGAGATAGATGGAAATCGCTTAACAGAATCGCCTATGGGGCGAATCCATACAACAGAAAAATGGTTGCGATTAGGTATCAATCCGTTTTCAATGCATTCCTATGGAAAATTTGTACAAAGGAAAATTTGCTTAACATAATTGGAACGAATTAATTCCTTTATACAAGGTACTGCTGTATCTTGATTTTGAGCATTTTCAAAACCAGGAGTCAAGTATATTCTTGAAAAGATCACAGACTTCACACACACACACATGCACGCATGCACACACACACACACACACACACAGAGAAAGAGAGAGAGAGAGAGAGAGAGATTATATTAGCTGAGGCAATTTTTCATGGATAGAGAAAGTATCTCCTGTTAAATATGCTCCTTCTGAGAGAAAAATAAAACAGAAAATAAATACTTCTGTGATAATTTAAGTGGAGACTAGGTGGTGTTAGTCCCTGATTTACTGGTGCAATGCCTGACAACTGTTGTACTAAGAGGGCCAATATTATATATTTCTACCTTTCTGTTTCATCTATCCATTCCCCTTAATTTGAGTGTTTCTGAGGATGAGGAAGGGTAAGATCCTAAGAATAGCCTGGCTGAAGCACAACAAAGACATGTCTAGACCAGCATTCTTTTCTGTGACCTGTTGGCTGCCTGCCCACATAATGGAGAAGTGCCACAGCTCTCTTCACCTCCACCCCGATCCCCAGATACTGACATACAGAGATATACTGCCTCTTGTAGTGGAACAGACATTCATATTGACTTGTTCATACTGACAGCCCCTTCCACTGAATTTGTCCAATCTCTCTGATGTAACTAAATTGGCAGATATCACTACTTCTTTTCATAACAAACACTTAAATTGTGCATGGTTTCTCACTCTACAGTGGATGATCCAAAGCTCTAGTATTAGAGGAAGAAAATATTCAAGCTATCCAATTTCTTTCTATCCCACACGATACATTGCTTTTACATATTCCTCCTTACCCACCTTTTTTCCTGACCTAAACAGCTGCAATCATTAAAACCTTTCTTTGTTGTCAAGTTTCTCCACTGGGTTGACTTTGAACTTTTAGTACTTGTTGCAACACTACCGTACCATAGCTAGGAGGTTCTCAACCTTCCTAATGCCGTGACCCTTTAATACAGTTCTTCATGTTATGGTGACCCCTTGCCCTGCTTGGCAGAGGCCACAAGCCCCCTTTGGCAGGCCACTGCCGCAGGTACCATAGAGAACTTCCCTCTACAGCAGTGGTGCCCAAACTTTGGACCTCCAGATGTTATGGACCACAGCTCCCACAGTCCTTTGTCATTGACAATACATGCTTGGAATTCTGGGAGTTGTGGTTCAAAACATCTGGAGGGCCAAAGTTTGGACACCCCTGCTCTACAGGCACCCTCAGCCAATTGCAACCTCCGGTGCCACTGACTGACATCCCCTCCAACCTATCAAAGTTGTAACTCACTCTTCCCGCCTTTCTCTCTCTCCTCCTCCAGACCCAAGCCGTTTGTGCCTTTTTCTTCACTGGCTCATGGCAACCCCTGTGAAATGGTCGTTCGAGCCCCAAAGGGGTCCCAACCCCCAGGTTGGGAATCACTGCCATAACCTCTTTCCAGTGCAAGGCTCAGAACAACACCTAATGTTCTATGTCTGGATACATCACAGAATAGCATAAAAGCATTATGATATTGTTCCTTTTTACTTATAATTATGCTAGTTCAGATCTCAACAGTGTACTGTATATGTGACATTGTCATTTTTCTATCCCATGGTGACTACTTTATAAATGCCTACAATGAATCTCATTTGCCATTTTAATGCAATTTTCTAAAAAGTTAGAAAGATCATTTTGGAATGCTCCACAAACAAGTTTTTGTTGTGGCATCATAACACTAAAGAATCCTGTTTAGCATAGGTTTTTATGATCTGCAGCTCATTTCACCAGATGCTGAAAAATGTTATGTAAACAAACTTTGTTATTTTAAGGTGTAGCAAGTCTTCCCTCCCTTTTTTTAGGATGAGGAGAAATATTGAAAAATATTGATCTATCCTGTTTAAGAGTTCAAACAAGGATTTTAAATTGTGGATGAAATATCTGATTTGGATTCTGATGTTGGGTAACCTCTAGAGGGTGCCTGGCCAGCGGTGGTGGCAGTAAGGTTTTTTTGCCCCCTTCCACTGCCTCTGATACAGCCAGCCAGAGACTCAACCAATGAACCAGCCTTTGAATTTTCCACTCAGGTCCCGGGAGGTGGAGTGGAAAGTTCAAAACTTCTGTTGTGTGACTCCAACTGGTTGTCTCAATTTGAGTAGACCCAATGAATAAATGGAGTATACACAAGTGTGAAATAAGTATTAAATACTTGATTCAATATGTTGAGTCTAGTTTTGACTAGCAATCAGAGTTAAAGCTGAATGGTACTGATTAACTCTCTTACCATATGAAACATCTTCTACAGATCAGTTCTAAATACAGATGGGCACGAAATGAATTTTTTTCATTCCATTATTTGTTATTCATTTCATTACATAACGAAACGAATAACGAACCTGGCGATGAAATTGGAACGAACAGAACAGAACCATGAAAATTAGGTTCGTTACGTTTTATTTTCGTTAATGGGAATGCGCGATGAAATAAGCTGTTTTAAATGTTAAAAAACATCCTGAATATCCGTAAAAACCCAGAAATAATTATTTATTCTGCCTGATAATACCTACCAGGGGGGTTGGGGTCCTTAAAATGTGCATTTATGTCTTTTCTCAGATCGCTGTATTTTTTTTCCTTTAAGGGGAGTTAGGGGACATCGAACCAAAATGGCTGCCAGATGCCTAATGTTGATTTCTTGGGTATAAAACACCCTGGACATCTGTAAAAACGCAGCGACAATTATTTATTCTGCCTGATAATACCTACCCAAGGGTGTTGGGTCCTTAAAACATTTGTTTTTGTCTTTCTCCTATCACGATATTTTTCTTTTCCCTTTAAGGATGACACAAAATGGATGCCAGACACAAAATGGATGCAAGCCATGTGATGGGATCATGTAAATTCTTGGAAAACTTCAACCACTAGCATGCCCGGGTTGCAGACTGGACGGGCAGGTCTGGCAGCAGAGGGCATAAAAAGCTCTGGCAGCCCCTGTCCTCCTTGCAGTCTCCAGTGGGAGTTAGGGTGGGACTGCTGTCTCTGCGACTCATTATTTTCATTTTAGGCCAGCCAGGCAGGTGTGTGTCTCTGTGTTCCTGCCAGCTGAAGCCTGGCTCTTAGGGGAGAGAAAGAAGAGATTTCTCTCTAGCTTCAGTCTTGCAGCCTCCCTGTGTGCATGTGTACGTACCTCTCGGTGAGTATCCTCCCCTGCCCCACAGTGCAGTCACTCTGTGGCTGCCTTGCACCCTGGGCAACGCCCGCCGCTGCCTCTGCAGCCTCCCTGCGTACCTAGTCTATACCGTGTCTCTGACAGCATCAATTTTTTTAGTGTTTCCCCTCTGGTCTGGGACGTTGGGGGACGCCCGCGAGCGGAAATGCTTTAAAGAGCACAAAAAGCAGGTAAAAATGAAAAATGAATAAACGAACCAACGAAATGAATTTTTTTGAAAACTTCCCAAAAAACAAAAATGAACTAAAACAGGACCCGCAATGAAAAACGAAAAGACAAAACATCATTTTTTCGATTCGTCTCTAGTTCTAAATGTTGCAAGTAGAACCCAGCAAAGCTGATTAAGGCTGCTGCATTCATGTCTTGTCTGTGGGATTCCCAGGGACAATAAGTTGGCCACTGTATTAACAGACTGCTGGACTTCAGTCTAATATAGCAGGGCCTTTCTTAAAAACTTACCTTTGTACTTTGATCCACCAAAGTGTTACTGCACTGTACTGCTGTAGTATGTTCAATATTTACTGAACCAGTATTTTCTTTGGTGCATAATCATTGCTGCACACATGCATTCAACATCTTAAACTGGAATACTACTTTTTACATCATACACCAACTATTTGCTGCAGTGCTACCACAAACAATGAAGCAAACATAATTCCAAAGTTGCAATATGAAATAAATGCAGGTTTTAAGTTTTCTCAGAGTGCTTTTCAGAGTGTCTGACGTATAGTAATTGAAATGCTTCCAGCTGGAGCATTCCTTTCCATAAGGAAAGGAAAAAGCCATTATTGGAAAATACAATTTATTCTTCCCACCATATATTTGCTCAGTCTATTGATATGTTCCAGGCAGCCAAGCTCCATTGCACATACAAAGATGCCCCAATCCACAATTGTTCCATACTTATTTCAGTGGAAGAGGCCAGTTTCCACATACTGTACTCTTGCTTGGGGAATAGAAATTAAGTCTATTCATTAACATGAATGGAAAATTTCAACAAGCTACAAATTTGTGAACATCTTATACTTTTTAACTTAGCTCAGGGGCTTTTAATGCTGGTTTTCTCTGCTTTGATTGCTTTCCTGATCATTTTTAGTAGTTTTAATTTCCAAGTTGTCTTAGGCATTTCTCCAGAAAACTTCCCTTGAGCCATTCAGGGACTTTAAAGGTTAAAACCAACACTGTGAATTGGGCCCAGGGGTGGATACACAGCTACAGCAGAGGGGAAAACGCTGGTATAATATGATCATGTCTATTCCAGTTAGTTAATCTACCTGCCCCATTCTAAATTAACTGAACCTTTCAGACTGTTTTCAAAGGCAATTGTCTACATAACATTATGCAATAATCCAAACATAAATTCAATAGAGCATGAATAACATTTCCAAGGCTATTTTTGTTTAGTGAGGGTCATAGTAAATATTCTAAGGCAACAAAAGGTGATTCAAATCAACAATGCCACCTTTACCTCCAATGAAGTGTCTCATATAATACCTATGACCTTGATTCTTCATCAAAGGAGATGCAACCCTTTCCCAAACAAGATAAATATCACAAAATCAAATGGCCCCTAGGTATCTCCATCTTATCTCAATGAAGTCTCATCTAATCTCTACCCAAGTACTAGAAGAAGAGTGGAATCATGTATAACGTAAGGAACAACATTATTCCTATTTACTCTTTATCTGGATATGATTAACATTACAGTACCCTTTTCTTTTTTAATGAATCACCCTACAAAAAGGCTGGGCAATCATTTGGTGTGGTGTAACCCACATGTATGAATGTACTGTACTGTAAAGAGATCTTCTCCCTTTTGTGTGACATACATGAAGAATCCCCATTTATCAATCTTAAGCGTGATGGGTGAGTCTTGTTTTTATTTTTAAAGAAAAGTTTGTACACATGAACTTGTTACAAAGAAAGAAGATGGGGTGTAATGGAAGGGTTAGGGTTACGGTTACGGGGTTAGGGTTTGGATTTGGGTTAGAAATATTAGAAATAATATTTATTCATGTTTAGCTGAGTAAACTAACGACATGAGGTAGTGCACCCTCCACTAGGAAAAAAGACGTGAAACTGAGATTCATGGTAGCGGAAACACTAGAGGTCTTCTAGATGCCGGGAATAGACAAAGAACCACTCATATTACCCTTTGAGAAACTGAAAAATAAAGAGAATGACTGGACTACATCCAATATCTACGTACCGCATGCTTATTTGTATTTTTATTCAAGTGGAACATGACTTTTTGACACCAGGAATATCTATGCATCTCAGGCTGATCTGTATTTTTATTTAATTCCAGTATGCAAGAAGCACTTTAATACTGTTATATCATAGAATGTAAGAAGCACTTTAATACTGTCATATCTAATCTGCATTCTAAAATACAAAAAAGCCAAAAAAGAACATTTATTCAATGATTATTATTACTTCTAAGCTATTTTCGTGAATCCCTGATTTCCAGCCAAATTTTGTAAACATGAAATTCATTTAAGTCTTGCTTTTAAAAATGGCACTGCTTCTTATTCTTCCCAACAAAGATGGTACGAAAGCTGCAGTATTTCAGTGGCTTCAGAATGGAAGATGTAGGGTAGAGCTGTCATGTGGTGCTGGTGTGCTCCTGCAGTCAACTGGTTTGCCACTATGTGGACTGAAGGCTGGACTTCAAATACACTGGCTTGATCCGCCCTGTTTTCCTATTTTGTTCTTAGGCCATCCCAAAGACCAAAGCATCAAGAATATGTCTGGGAACTTTTAGGAGCTCTCTCAAAAAGAAGCAGAACTTAGGAAAAAAAATTAAAACTAGAAATTTATGGAAACAGTAAAGACCTCCTGCTGCTCTAGGCAAATAGCACCAAAACTACTTCTCCCCTCTAGAAGAACCTGGTCTGGCACAATCGAACCAAATGCCAAAAGAAAATCTGTGGACACACACACACAAAAAAGGAAGACTACTTCTTTGACCTTCTTTTTAACAACAGGTATCACAGTATGCCTGGAACACTCTCAAGGGAAGGTAAAGTAAGTTCAACATATAAACAGTCCTCACCTGTAGAACTGCTTCTATGGCTGAGGGCTACACATATAAAATCCACTCGTGGCAAAGCATTGAAAATAAAATGTTCAGATGGAGTTTTTAAGCTTGCAATTAGGAGAACCAAGTCCAGCTGTGGACAGAAACAAACACACTTAGGGCCTTTTTACACGACCCCTAAACTCCGCCGCAAATGGCTCCCAGCTCCGGAGCTTAAAATTGTTTACCCACCAGCTCCGGAGTTTACTGAAAATTAAGTGCGGCCACGCCCACCTAAGTGCATCCCAGCGCACTTTTCTTGTACCTGCTCTCCAAGGGTGAAAAATCTTAATGCGGATGTGCCGGGCTCTCCTCGCTTCTTTTTGTTGTTGTTGTTTGCCTCCCGCCCCTTTAAGAGAAGGAACCAGGAAGTCACAGGGCTCCCGGCAGCTTCCACCGGCACCAGGGAGGTAAGTCTTTATTCTTTTGTCCCTTTTTTTCTCCCTCCCCTCACGCAGCCAGCAGCCAGGACGTGCGGAGGGGGTGGGAATGCATGAAGAGCGACAAACCCCTAAGATCTCTGGTCTGAATTAAAGTGACCAGCGGATCTTAGGGGTTGTGTAAAAGCGCCCTTAATTGGTCTTGAAGGGAAGCAAAGTGTCCAAGGACACAGAAGCAAAGCCTAGAAGTGGATATGTAAAAGGCATTATGTTGTGTGATCACAACATGCAAAGATGATTGGTTGTAAAGTGGAACAACATGATTTTGACTATGATGAATGCTGCTGCTGCTGTTAATAATGATGATGGTGGTGGTGTTAAATACATTGATGATGGTGGCTGGGAATGATGCTGCTGAATGAAGAAATGATGGCTGATGTGCTCAGAGGGAAAAGGTATTGCTAATGGACTGTAAATACTCTAAATAGACTGCACAAACCAGCAACTAGTCTGTCTTGATTTTCTCTAACCTAAGTATCACTGCTTATTCTCAATGGATGCTTTGAGCTCCAGAGGTACTCAGCTGAGGTAAACAGAAATATGACAGCAAAGGGTTGACTGAGGGCTCAAACCAATAACTACACATCATAAAATCCCATCCAATAAATTCTATTTGGGGACCAAAATATATATAATTTGTTTTACAAGCTAAATGGAGATTAGAATGTAGGTATTCCTAAGGTTCCTTTTTGGAACCAGGCCACTTCCTTCCTTCCTTCCTTCCTTCCTTCCTTCCTTCCTTCCTTCCCTCCCTCCTTCCTTCCTTCCTTCCTTCCTTCCTTCCTTCCTTCCTTCCTTCCTTCCTTCCTTCCTTCCTTCCTTACTTACTTACTTACTTACTTACTTACTTACTTACTGCATTTTTAAACTGCCCATCTTGTGAATACTTGAAACAAAGTCCCTCTGCTCTTCAGTGAAACTTACTTCCATGTAGCCCATAAAGATATACTTTAACACATGATAGTGCTAGCACTCCAGGTATTGAACTATGCAATCACGGATAAAGGATTTAAAACATTTTCCTATATAAGTAATACCAAACTTAGTTTTATGACAAGTTCTCCTGTTAGAACAACTTATATGGATGAGGGCTACACATTTAATTCACAAAATACAAGCTGAACCAGGGGTCCTCAAACTATTTAAACAGGGGGCCGGTTCACTGTCCCTTAGACACTCTTGGTGGCCAGACTATAGTTTTAAAAAATATGAACAAATTCCTATGCATATTGCACATATTTTATAGTGCACAAAGAGGGGGGAAATGCAATATTTAAAATGAAGAACAATTGTAGATCCAACTGGCACTGATTCTGATCTTTTCACTTCCCCCCTCCTTCTGGTCCTTTAAAGCTCATTCAGACTCTTCCCTCCATTCTCTCCCTCTCCTCATCCCCAAATAAAAATGGGGGCTTCCCTCCTTCCTCCTTTTGCCCATGAGCTTCCACCCTTAAACCTTCCAATGGAAAAATCACCCCCCCCAAGAGAGAAGGAGGAAGGTGTCAAAGGGAGAGACCCATAGGAGGAAAGGGAGCAGGGGAAGGAGCCCCACCTGGAAGCCCCCCTCCACACCTTTGGCTACCTCAGGTACCAAGAGGAAGAGGAGGAGGAGCAAGGCTTCTTGCCTTCCTTCCTCTCCTTTGGGGTTGCCCCCCCAAAAAAAACCGCCCAGCCCCAGACAGCACTCCACTGCCACTGCCGCCTGAGGAGGCTCAGAGGAGAGGGAAAAGAGGTTGCACCGCAGAGAGAGAGAGAGAGAGAGAGAGAGAGAGAGAGAGAGAGAAACAGTCCACTTGGAGAGAGGCTCTCTAGGAATGAGGCTGCCTCTCTATCACAACTTGCCCCCTTTTTGTCCGAGCCCTTCCTCTCTCCCTCCTCTGCAGGACGACTCTCTCGGAAGGACACTGCCTCTCACTCATCTCCCCATCCATCCATCCGTCCATCTGAGGGGGGGGGTCTGCAGTGGCCGGTGGACTGTATTCAGGACCCTGGTGGGCCGGATGCACCCCATGGGTCGTAGTTTGAGAACCTCTGCCCTGAACACTACTAGTCAAGTACTGTTACTGAACTGTGAATGGAACTGTGAAAATCAAAATATCGCAGTACAGTAATTGCTTGTTCAATTGAAAACACAATGTAAGTATGGTAAGAGCAAGTAGAAGACTGAAACAAGGAAAGACAGCTACTTCTTGTCACTAATCCAAAAGCATTTTTGTTCCAATATGAATTGGTTAATTCATCTGGGAACTGTACAAGTTTCTGCACACATATACAAGCCTGTGGCTTTAGAAAAAATGCATTTTCAGCACTGTCTTATCTGCTACCAATTGTTGAAAGCTGAAGAAGCTTACAATTTTTCTCTTCAGTACATACAGTATAATTACTAAATAGTTGTTTCAGATTAGAAAACCTAACAACTGCTTCTGCTGTGAAAAACATGGCCTGTTAGGACAAAAGGGGTATTCCATTTTGCCTTCTGCCTCTCCCTTTAGCCTGGCCTCAGCATTCCTTCAGCAGCCAAAGTTATATTGCCCTGGACCAGCCTTCTTCACCTCCTCATGATTCCCTTTTACGCTCTCCCTATGCTCAATAGAACCCACCATTTACAAGGTAGCTCTGTGCCAGCAGAATTGTAAGAAGAATCCTGAAAAATGGAAAGAAATATTTCAGCAATTTATAGCAATTCACGGGGGGGGGGGGAGTTTGAAAAAAAGCCACAACTTTATACAATATATACTTGAGTATAAGTCGACCCTGAGTATAAGACAAGGCTCTTAATGTAACCCAAAAAACTGGGATAACTTACTGAGTCGAGGGTTGGAAGTGCTAGTAGAAGAGATAAAAGAGACACACACACACACACCCGATTCCACAAGGGTGGGCAAACAATGCTTCTTGCATGGCTTTGGGCTGCCTCAAAGGCACATTCCTGGCCAGCAAGGTCAAACCTGTTTCCTCAGATTGGGTGGGCCGAGTTCTAGGGATGGATGGAAGAGCAGCGGGTGCATGGATAGTCACATCCAAGGGAACCAGGTACAGAAGGAAGGGAGGGAGGGAAGGCAGGTGGGAGGCTAGATTAGCTGACACGGCGGGTGTTTCCAACATTGCTCTATGATTCACCCTTGTTCAGAGCTAAGCACAAGGGAAACTCTCATCCCCCATCAGTTGCCTGTTTGTGTAATTGGGCAGCGGGAAGCACCCCTTACAACGAGGCTTGAGGTCAGCGAGCCCTGCCCATCCCATCCCACGCCCTGCTCCTGCTGCAGCTGATGGGAGGAGCCCAACAAGTCCCCCAACCCCCGCCTTCCTCTGCCTTGCAGCAACCAATGAAGACCAGAGCATTCCCCCACACCCACCCACTTGTTCTCAACAGGCATCACCATAGGCAGGTCCAGGGTGTCAGTCTCAAATCTCCCCCTCCCAACACGCACACACTTCGGGAACTGACGTAGGGCTGAGCAGGCAAAGCAAGGCAAGTATGGTCAGTGATGTCCATCTGCGCACAAGCTGGCCAGGAGGAGCACCAAAGCAGCAATGCTGTGGTTGTGCCATCTGTCAGGAGCCGGGGGTGGGGGGGCACCTCAGTGGCAGGCGAAGCAAGGCGAAGCCGCATTCCACCAGTGCCACCTCCCCCCCATCCCCCCAGCTCCCACCTCTCCTGCTTCACCGCCGCCACCGCTGCTGCTGCCAGACACCTTGGTGGCGGGCGAAGTGGGGTAAAGCCACATGTCACCCATGCCACCTCCCCCCCATTCCCCAACTTTATATTGACCCATGTATAAGTCAATGGCCTTTTTTCCCAACCAAAAATAAGGGCTTAAAAATTGACTTATACTTGAGTATATACGGTATATATCAAAATACACTACACGACAACACAGATCACTGACAGTTCAGTTAAACTCTACTGTGAGTTTAAATGTGAATAAACTATACGAATGTATGAGTTAGCAACATTCACTATCCATATATCACAATGACAACCACATTAACGAATTCACTCAGCAATTCATATGAAACACTTAGTCCAAATCAAACTAGCAGTAAAAAAATTTAAGAGATAAAAACAACAAAATGGAAGTAGTTACAGTCTCCAATCAAACTAGCCAATGCATTTTTTTTCAGTATACAAATGCAAACAAAACATTTGATGAAAAGCCCTGCTTTTACCAGGAGACAACCTCCTCCCACATGGAAAATCTCTATTGTAGCCCCCAAACAAAAGATGTGACCACCACAAGACAGCTCCCTCTCCAGAAACAGAACGAGTCCACGTTTTCACTCGAGTCCTATATCTTGAGTCAAGAACTGTCCCACTTCATAAATAATTGCTTCCCACTGAAAAACTAGATCAGAAGAGAGAGGACTATATATCTGATGTGAGAATTTTGTTTTTGTCCTGGTCTCTGATGCAGCGTATACATTTTTTTTTTCAAAATGCCTTCTTTTTCTTGTCCTCTTCTTTTTCTTAGTGTCTCTCCCACTTGGTGGTGAAGGTCCACTATTCTGGTTTTTGTCTTTCACTTTGCATGACTATGGGTTTGGTCTGGATGAACCTGGGACTTTATGTCATTGTCAAGGGTGTTCATTCAGTGCTGTTTTGGTCATTCTCTTAGTTGGGATCTGCTGACGTCTAGGGTGAAACCCTTTTTGACCAGAGTTTCCTTGTCAGTGCACATCCTACTGACTGACTGACTGACTGATTGGTATTGAAAATTCAAATTGTGTACCTCATCAGCCATTCCAGAAGGCCACAACATCATTCTATTCCATGTTTAGACACACCCAAGGATTGGGCTACCATTGTATAATACAGAGTTTTACAAGCTAAGCATCCTCTGTGTGAGAATGACATCTGGGTTTCATCTCCAATCTGACGTACTGAGCTAAGGCTCTTCCATGACTTCCATTCATTATGGACACCTCGCCCTTTGACACCTCAGTAGAAAGGACTCACTGTTCTCTCCTTTCCACAATGTCCTAGAGTAGCACCTTTCACCACTTCCTCTGCCCTCAAGGCACAACAGTGTTGAACTCTAGATCACTAAGTCACAGAATTGCAACATTGTGTTGCCAAGCAATTATTTTTGTTTGCTGACACGGACTAAATCTTTTATTTAAAAGTGTTACAAAATGAAATATGACAAGTCAGGGCTCTGAACTAGAAGCATGAGCCATGATAATGCGACCCATGCGCTTTTGCTAGCTGTCAGTGGTATTTTTGCTACATTTCTTAAATGTATAATACTTAGTGTCAGAACAAAGATCGGCCATCATGTTATGACATTTATCTTCATAAATGAGGAAAGGAAGGGCATCTGCAAGTTATTCTGTCACTTGCTGTGGGATGATTAATGTCACAGACAATAAATCAGTACCCAAAGTATGGGAAATAAGATACAGCATCCAAAAGAATGAGGACACTCACAGTGGCTGTGAGTTGCAAACAAGAGTTTTTATCTGCAAATGTAGTGATATGAGCTACTCATATATACTATTATGCATAAATTAAGAGTTACTTCCTAATTTGAAATAAGGAAGGTACACAGACAATGTCGTATCAACTGTGCTGTTCAATTATTTACCTTTTCAGACTTCTTCCAATCTTTAAACTATGCACACAATATCCCATTTAATATTTACATGCAGATGGTTCCAACTGCAGACATTGCTATGGCAGTCTGACAAGATACCACTCATGTGCCTGATTGTGCCAAGGGGTCAGACACCCAGGCATGGAACTGCACAAAACTGGCACCACATTAAATTGTCAGAGAAGCTTCCACAGCTGGAGCTCCACACATACAAATGTTGAACAGGACACTGAACTGGCCCCTTTTACAAGAGTAAAGACAACCAAGATAAACCACCCAATATATTCTACACAGGGATCTGAAACACATCTAGCTCTGGAAATTTCTCTCTTTTATAGATTCCTCCAACATACCATGTGGTCTGGCATTTAGAACATGTGCAAAAGACTGCAAGTTTTGGAAAGAGGGACCTGCTCATGATCAGACACTAGAAACTTCTGAGGGCAAACAGAAAGGCTTAAGACAATAGAAGAAAAATGATTATGTGAATATTTAAAACTGTATTGTGTGTGTATTGAGGGGAGGGGGAAGCACTATGCCCCAACTCCTTCTATCTAGCAGAAAGATGGGATCTAAATGTGAAGGCCAAAACAAAACAAAACTCTACAGAGTTAAACTATACATTAAATTTCTGTAAGAATGTGTATGAAGGAAGCAAAGACAGTATTTATCATGTGACAGCTGGCTCTGGCCATACCTACTGGCATGTGGTCCTAAACTGGTTACTCACATCCACATGCAACCTCCAAAGACAAAAAAGTGTCTTAGCACTGTTCTAAATTATTTGTGACCAGATTATTTAAGGTAGTCCCCTGACCAAATATCAGTTTTGGAGGCTCACCAGCCTGGCTTTGGAGGGTGTGGGACTCGCTCATATGCGATTTGGGACTCATTCTTTTTGAATTGGGGCGGCATCAACGGCTGCTGCTTTGGGTTATGGCCCACCAGCCATTAAGGCTATTGGAAGATGGTCCTCTAGAACAGTGCTCCCCAACCTTTTTGACCCCACGGACCGGAAAATAGTTGATGATTTTTCCGTGGCCCGGGGGCGGGGGATGGGGGGAGGGAGGAGGGGGAGGAGGGCGTGCGGGGGACTTGGAGTGTGTGCCTTGCGGGGGGGGCACGGGAGCGGCGGCGGCGCTCGCCGGCTGGGGGCGTCAGGCTTGCCGCTCCCCCCCTGCACACGGGCGGGGTGGGGGGGGAGCCCGGGGCTCCTGGGCAGGCGGGCCCCCGCCTCCTCCTCCTCTCGGCGGCAGCGGCCTTTGGGCAGGCGGGCGAGCGGGAGGGGGAGGGGAGGGAGGCCGTTGAGGGGGTGGCGCGCGCGCGCACACACACACACACACACACACACACACACACACACAGAGAGAGAGAGAGAGCTTCTGTGTGGGGTGGGGAACACAGCATGCGCTGGACGGCGACTCTTGACAGCCCATGTGTCGCTGGCAAAAGCGAGTTGGGGGCGGCCAGAAAGAAACCCATGTCAGGGTAGGAGAAAGAAGGCCACCAGGGCGGCAAGAGTGAAGGTGGCTCTCTCCGAGTCTTGCCGCCGCAGCCGCGGCGTCCTCGCGGGCAGGGCACTGGGAAGCCGCCCACCCTCCGCGCAGGTTGCTCGGGTTGAGCGGCTCCGCGCAGCAGCAGCAGCAGCAGGTGCCTCTTCCTTCTCTCCGGCGGCTCGGAGGGGCCGCGGCTCGCCCGCGTGACTCACGCCAAAGACCCGAAGCGGCAGCCGGCGAGTGACTTTACTTGCCCCGAACTGCCGGCAAGTGAGAAACTCCCGTCAAGTCCAGCGAATGGCCGGAGGGAAGGACACACGAGGTTGGCGCGCAGGGAGGAGAAGGGCGCAGGAGGCCCTAGGGCGGCGAGGCCGAAGAGAAAGAAGGGGAAAGGGAAGAGGCGCCAGGAGAAGGGGAGGCGTCTGCGGGGCCTCTCCCCCCCCACTCCCTTGGGATCAAACGCCAGCCAGCCTCCGAAAGTCCCCTTCGCCTCAGCCCCTCAGGTCACGGCAGCCACGGCTCGGGCTGCGCTGCAGCAGGTGCCCGAAGGAACGCGCTCGCCCGCCCCCCCGACAACGCCCAGGCGGAGACCCCGGAGACCCGCTGCCCTGCCGAGCTGCGTCCCCCTCCTCGCTCCGCGCGACCCCCCCTCTGCGAGGGGCTGCTTTCCCGGACCCGAGGCAGCGCCCACCGGCGTGTGTGTGGGGGGGGGCTCCGTCCTTTCCGCGCCACCGTCCTCCATTCGTCCCGGCCGCAGCTCCCGACACGTTCGCGCGCCCCTTTTTGCCTGCCGGCCGAGAGTCCACCCAGGGACCCCACCACCCCCACCCCGAGCGCGCGCTCCCAGGCTCCCCGCCCAATCAGCCACCAGCATTCCCTCTCTCTCCCCCCACTTTTCTCCTCCTCGGCAGCCTGCCTCCAGGTGTGCGGAGCAGCGCCGCGACCCCCCCCGCCTGCCTCCTCCTCCCTTCCCTTCCCCCCCCACAGCTTCTGGAGCCCCCGCCCCGCCCCGCGCGCGCTCCCCCGCCACCAAGACTTGCCCCCCTCCCGCCAGGTCTCCGGGCCGAGAAGGGGGAGCCCGAGCGCCTCCCGCTGCCGCCTCTCTCACCTGCTGCTGGGCAGGGAGCCCGAGCTCCGGCCAGGTGCGAAACTCTCCCGGGGAGGCGGCGAGGCGGCCGCTGGGGACTGGCGGTAGCGCCTCCTCCTCCTCCTCCTGCCGCCGCCGCCGCCGGAGGAGCAGCAGCAGCAGCAGCAGGGGCGATTGCGGCGGGGGATCGCGAGGGCAGGGCGGGGGCGACCGCGGGGGGGGGGGTCGCGGCGGCGAAAACACCCGGGCCGGCACGCGACGCCCCCCCCGCCCGTCCCCAACCGCCCCCCGCCCGTCCCCAACACAGGCGCGGTCCAGCGGCAGCGGGGGGGGCTCCGCCCTGGAGCGTGGCTGCAGGGAGGGGCCAAAGGGCACGCCCCCCGGAGGAGGAGGAGGGGCACCCACCTCCTCTTCCGACTGAGCCCCCCCACGCTGCGGCGGCGGTGCGCGCGCGTGTGGGGCTCGCCAGCGCCTCCCGTGCGCACCCCCTCCTCCCCGCCGGCCCCCCACGCGCCCGGCCCCCAGGGCAAGCGGGCCAAACGGGGTTCCTGCTGCTGCTTCTGTTGCTAGTGGAGGGCGAGGAGGAAGAGGGCGGAGGAGGAGGACGCGCCGCCGCGGCCGTGGCTGCTGCTGCTGCTGCTGGTGGAGGGCGAGGAGGAGGAGGGCGGCGGAGGAGGAGGATGGTGTCCAGGTTTTATTCCATCTCAGCTCCTTCCTCCTCTATGGGCTGGGTCCATGGTCCTTGGTCTTCAAGCCCCTTCCAAATCCTCTCCTGGGCGAACAGCTGGGCTCAGTGCATGTCCACTCGGGGAGTACTCTGACGCCCGCAATTCCTTTGTCTTGTGGGTGAAGGCTTTTTTCTCTCCAGCTGTACCTTGATTTCTTTATGCCTTCTCCTATATTCCCAAGCCTCTTTCTTGCCCCAATATGAACAATCCAGGCAATGGGCTCATCTCTGGTAGCTTTCCCCCTCCTTGGGCATAACTAGCTTCTCCCAATTGCCACTGCCCAGGTTCTCCATCCAGACATAGTCCCAATCTGGGGACAGAACCCTTTTCTTCCTCCCTTTATACCCTTTCTCCTTAGCCGTTTCCCCTTCATTCAAATCTCCTCCGCTTCTTCCCCCCCTATATTACCAGTAGGCTACATTACATTTTATGATGTTTTTCTGGAACAGCATTGAACACTCACTATTCAAAGCACTTAGCAGAGAAGAGCTATAAATTTCTTCAGAATATCCATTCTATGATGTTGCCGAAGGGTTAAAGAACACAATTTTTTATGTCCCATCAAGAATAGGCTGAGGCAGAACATTCATCAGTGAACTAACAAGGGCAACAGGCCACTAACAAAAGCGAAAATATCCAAAATGGCATATACCAATGTTTGTTAAAGAATCCTAAAGTGTTTAAGACTCAACTAATACTTGAGGGAACTAAATGGAATTCTCTATGTGTCCAATAAATAAATAAATAAATAAATAAATAAATAAATAAATAAATAAATAAATAACACAGCAAATGTTTCAAGTCCTCTGTGGCTCACCTTTTGGGATTTACAAGCTGAAGAACAAATCTATCTTTTTTACTCCTCACAAAAGGAAATAGTGCTGGGTTTTAGGTGGACAATTACATAGATCTTCTGAAACATTCTAAAAGTTTGTCCCCAAGGGATCAGAATCTTTTCATCAACATTGGATTGGATAAATATTTTGCATTCTCCCATTCTCTTCCCACCATACATACATGCTATGAAAACGTGGATTAGCAACTAAAACTAAAGCTCTACCAGCATAAACATTAGGATTAACATAATTCTAGGCAGCAACCAAACTCATCTCAGTAGCATAGGAAACAAGAACACAGAGCATGGAAAATCTGCTTTATATATAATAAGAGTATTGACCCAAGCTCTGTTTTATATACACTGACTGGAACTGTTTGTCCTGGATATGGGACATAATTTTTCCTGCATCTATCTGGAAATGCTGGATATTGAATCAAGAACCTTCGGCATGCAGACATGTGTGCTACTACAAAGTCAGAGCCTCCTTCCAAGCCTCCCATCCAAACCTTGGAGCCACCTAAAAATACACCAATCTTCTATGAACTGGCATGGTTTCTTGTACAGATGCTATAATTTCTACCCTACTTTTAATGAACACAAAATATGCCTAATTTTTAATTCAACCTAGTTTATATGTACTGCAAACCTACCACACAAATTAAAACAATGGGGAAAAGAATAAAAGAAAAACATATTTTAGTCAATGGGAAGTGTGACAAAAACATGACACGGGGTACATGCAGAAAAGTCAGATAAATGTTCAATGGCTGCTCAAGAGCTGCAGCCAAAATCTTACATACTTGCATACTTTATGGCATTTAAAGATGTAATGAAATGTACACAGATGCATCAAAAACAACAGCAACATACACACTGGCAATTATAAACTAATTTTGAGTGTTTGGCATTATATTGCATTGGCTGAAGTCCTGTTGCTTATTGCAGTAAGTTGATATGTGTGTGTTGTGTCATTACAGTTGTGACTGACTCTTCATGACTCCATGTCCATGGAGTTTTCTTGGCAGGAATCATGGAGTGGTTTTCCACTTCCTACTCCAGGAGCCTACAACACCTGGTATTCCCTGGTGGTCTCCCATCCAGGTACTAACCAGGACCGACCCTGCTTAGCTTCCGAAATAGGCGAGATTGGATGTGCTTAGGGCATCTAGGCAGCTGTTGATTTAGAATTTGCCAAATGAATCAATGGGGATTTGGTAAATCAATTCCTCCATAAATTCCATTGATTAAAATTGGCATACCCTAATTGCAACTTATTTCAGCATAGTAAGTTTGTTTGTTATTTACATGTTTTAACATCCGAGTAAGTGTAGGGTAGATTTGAACTGAAAAAAAGAGATGAACTAAACAGAATTAATCTATATATTTTATATTTTCCTGCAAATCACTGCTCAATATTTGGCAGATAAGTAGATATGTAGTAATTCAGTATTCATGTGATCTGACTGTGTAAGCATTGAGCAAACTATCACAAATGTCTTTGCCTGAGAAGGCATCAAAACTGTACATGCAGTTGTTACTGTAATAGAAATGTATCCAAAAAGTCCTGAAATAAAGAATTAAGAAACCCCACAAGGGCAAAATAAGAAGTCACATGAACATCTCATTGTGTGATAGTGTTGCTGAGCAGAGATACCCAGGTACCATGGTTCAGCATTTGGGTGTAACTCTGTAGATTGACCCCCCACAATTGTTGGGCAGGCTCCCTAGATTCTGTACCCTGCCTCTTCCTGTGGGAGCCTACAGGAGGAGGAGTGCTGAAAGGTTGTGCCCACACAACACCTGGGGGCTTGATATGCCCAACTGTGCCAAACAGGAGTAAGTGCCAATCTCTATAGCTGATTAGTGTAACTACAAAAACAGAGCCAATGGGTGCAATTCCATCTACTCTACCTTTCCTTCTAGCATATGTCTAAGGTAATTTGTACTTGAGTATGAAGGACCCTGGCCTTTTTGACAGACTTCAGACTGGTCAAATTTCATGCTGTTCTACAAATCCATGTAACTTTCTAATAGCTATTTATTTTAACAACTGAAATGAAAATAAAAATAAAAACTACTGGATGCTTTGTTACACAACATGTCAAGATTCTGAATGATCATTAATTTAGACCACATATGCTCTTTGGCAAAAACTCCCATCAGACATAGTCAATGATGGGATTTCTGGACTACAATTACCAAAATATACCAGCTAGTGTTTGGAGAAGTATAAGGGGGAAAGTAACATCACCATTACCTGGCCTTTGCCAGTGAAGTTCCACTCCAGCAGCATTAGTGGAGCAAAACTGCCAATCCCAAATGGGTCCAATGACCAAAATCCAACTACTGTTTCCATAAGATCTATGTAAATAGCCACAGCTAATAATGACCAGCTGAGAAGGTGTGGAGATGCATCTCAGCTAAGCAACTGGTTATCTGACCAGGCTCGTGATTGAGATGCACCCTGGCATCTCATCAGCTGGATATGTCAAGTTACACAAACATCATACAAACATGAAAAAGATTCTAATATTTCAAACTGGAGGTGCAACAGAATTAATGCTTAATTCTGATTTAAGTATATCCCAATTCGCCCCATGGTGATCCCTTAAGTTGGGTTTACTGAGTGTATAATAGAGTTTTATACATTCAAACAGGGTGGATTTAAATCAGTTGTCAGTGAGGTTCCATTTAAATCATGATTTTCTACATAAAGACTCGTTTTTGCTGAAGTTGTTTTAATCTTAATATTTACAACCAGATGAAGGTTTCATTATTAAAATAAATAACTTTTCAGATTAGTTTTACAGTTATATCAGAAAATTACTGATTTGTTGGTTATATACCATTAGAAATATATGGATAACTGTGAAATTATTGCAAGGTGAACTATCTCCAGTTTAATAGGTTAATCATTCATATTTGGACAACTGTTCTGTTGTACTTTACTGGAAGGAGAAAAATAACCATTACCTTAATAACAATTTAAATAGTTTTATTTAACCAAAACAATAACATTATACAGTGGTCACCTGCCCATTCGCGGTTCATATACTGCAGTCCCACTATATCACGGGACTGCAGTACAGTCACCCCCCGCCATTTCGCGGTTCAGGTACTGCGGTCCCACTACATCGCGGAGCCATACGGGGGGGCGGAGGCGATCGGGTCACTCTGCACCGCCCCCGCGCTCCTCCAAGAAGCCTCGGGCTACAACTAATTTCATGATGAATAACCTTTGGACTATAATACATCTTAACTAGAACATGATCTTTAGAGAGACTTTTCCTCAAAAAGCATTTAAATTTTTAAAAAACTGATTTAAAATTTTAAAAATCCAATTTAAAATTTAAAAATCTGAATCATCGATTTTATCCACCCTGCGTTCAAAACAGGTTCTCTACCCCTAAGAGCCTTTCATTTATATTCCTGCATGGAGCAGAGGGGTTCAACTTGATGGCCTTGTACACCCCTTGCAATTTCACTATTCTATGATCCTAAGATATGGCACCAATTGAAGCCTTGCTGGATGATTCATTTCAACTTTATATAGTTTCTACATGAATTAAAGGAGATTAAGCTACTCAGGGGCCAACTAAAGCTGCATTGATGCAGCATGCATGTAATATACCACATTGCCATCTTAAGCAAACACTATTCCTGTCATCTAGAATGAAGCTAATATCGACTTGAGGAAATCATATGAAACACCAAAATGGCTCCCATATCTCATATCTCAGACTAATTCTTTATCTGTTTAGTAAGACCACATCTCAAAAAAAGTGGCTCTTCATTTACATGGATTTTCATTATCAACTACAGATAATGGGACACATGAAAAAAAAAGCATATCAGACAATGATGGGGGACCTATGACTCTCTACTTGTTTGGAATTCAACATCTATGAGCCCCATCTAGTCTAACTAATGGTAAGGAGATACAGGAGGAAAGCTTAACCATCTGGAGAACTCAAAAAGTAACCCATCCTTGATATGAAGTAAATAAACTCTTGTAACATGAAAATATTTAAGTGTAAAACCAGTATTTTAAATGCATTTCACTTTACACTCCTTCCTGCATACAACTGAACAGTCTGCAAATGTTAAATGCAACCATTGTCTGCCACATTCACCCAGTGGACACCTTTGCTAGTCGTTATTAATCAATGCACACATTTCACTCCTTTAAAAATGTTTCACATACCACAGTGGGAAACTTACAGGACAAGCTGTCATATATTTACTCATAAGCAAGTACTCAACGTGCAATGGGACTTTACCCCAGCTATGAACAGAATTTCACTGTAATTATTTTAACTTGACTATATATCACTTCACGTTTGCCCCTGCTGTATGACATCTAACAACAATGCTGCAGTTCTACATGCCTACTACAGTATAGTTGCAAAAAATCTGGTATATCATGTGTACCAGAAAATACAGGGTACATTATCACTAATTACTATAGTATAACATTCTAATTTCTTATATTTCCATATGTCATATCTAGATAAGTGCCTTGCACTTACACATACACAATACAAAAGTTAGCTTTACAAAAGAATGTAACAGAGATGACAGAGCAACAAAAGAAATGAATTCCATCACACTTGCTAAGGATTAAAAAAGAGGAAGGAAAAAGAAGTCATGTAGGGCAATCAACCTACACAAGAAAGGACTTGTTTTTCATGTGCTCCTCCCACTTCCAAGCATTTCCTCAGAAGGGAGACTAAAACTTCAGAAAACACACATATTAAACACTGCAACCCACACAGGGTTGTATGCAGCAATACTGCAAGACATATGTTCAGTGCAAAGCTACACATCTCTTCAGAAGTTCCATCAAATCCAATAGGACTTGTTACCAAACAAGCATGATTGTATAGATAACACCTTAGATTTGCAAGACTCAAAAACTAAAGACAAGCCCCAATTCCAAAACTAAAGGACAATTTTTAAACATGCATCAAAACAGTGTAAAATGCATATAGAAACAGATGGGAAGGAAGAGACATTTATTGTGTGGTGTACACAGACACCTTTACAATGATAGGAATATGATCATTGAGTAATAGTATTGTTTGATAAGACAAGCCAGAAAACACTGATGGGTGCAAGATGATTCTTCTACATCCAATGTCAACATTCCACAAAGGTAACACAATTCTGAGATATTAATGTCATCATTATGTGATCATTAGGGGAGTGTGGTAGAAACAGCCAGATTCTTGATCGTTTTGGCCAGGAAAATACTACCTCCACCTGCGGAAAATCCTGGAGAGTTACCTTGCACTTACATCGATCTATTCTATACACTTCGTGTCAGTAAATCAGGAGTAAACCTTAGTTACTAAAGTCGGATACACAACGGGAGGTCACCTGAACATCATGCATGTACCAGGAAAAGTATTTCCCACAGTAATAAAAGGCAAGTACTCTTTTACACGCGTCCCTCAACCAAGCAGGAGGTGTACCGCGAAGGTTAAAAAAAAGAAGCAAAACACAACTTTCCTCCCCCTCGGACGTAAAAATGAATGAAATGTACAGCAGGCAGGCCTACGTTTCATACCACTTAAACCAGGAGGGCTACTCTCGATTCCCCCCGCACCCCTGGCTGTCACTGACGCGCGCGAGAGTCCCAACGGGGTTGAATGAAAGGACTAGGAAAGAGTTGGAACGGGGCGGGACCGCAGCCTCGCTCTAGGAGCCCCCGGGGTGGTCCGCTGCCTGCCCCTCGCGGCCGCTGCCCAGGTGAGGAGGAAGCCCTCCTCCTCCTCCTCCTCCTCCTCCTCTTCCTCCATCTGGCGTCCCAATCCTTTCGGGTTGCTCCCCGTCCCCGGGAGCGCTTGTGGCTTTTCCAAGTGAGGAGGGCAGAGGGCGGGGAGAAGCTGCCCGTCTCGATTCCAGAGGAATCCCCGAACGGGGCGACTGTGCAAGAGATCAACTTCCCCGCCAAGACCAAGACCATCCAGCACCCCGTCCCCGCAGGGGCCCCGCCTTTTTTTTTTTTAAACGCCCGAGGGTCTCCTTGCCCGATCAAGCTACCTCGCTACGGGACGTGGCGAGCAGGCTACGAACAAAGTGGCTCCCCGAGCAACCCCCGACGCACGGACTTCTGCACGGAACATCGTTCCGCCCTCCGAACGGAGCGGTAGCCGCCGCCTGCGCGTCTCCTCCTCTAGTCCCGCATCGCCGGCTCGCTCGCTCGCTCGCTCGCTCCAACACTCCCGCGGAGGTCCGGAGCAACTGCTGCCTCGCCTCTCTGCCCCACGCGCTCGCACGGGCTGCCGGCCGACGGCCACTCCAGCATCCCCCGGCTGCCGGCTGCAACAATGCCAGGGGCTCCCGTCGGGAGTGGGCTGCGCTACGAGGCGCCTCCCCGACTCGCCCCGGGAACAGCAGCCCAACCCGGCGAGCCAGCCAGCCAGCCAGCGAGCGAGCAGGCGGACGGGCCGGCCCCGCCGCCGCCGCCGCCGCCACGGCACGCACGCACAAAGCTCCGGTGGCACCTACCAGGCGGGCAGCCTCGGCCCAGGTGCGGTCCTTCTTCTTCCTCTTGTCTTTCATGTTTGCATCTCATTGAGATGGTTCTGGGGGGGCGGGGGCGGGATGGAACGTGCAGGGACGGAGCGGGGGGATTGAGAGAGGGGGGCCGAGGGTCCCGCACAGACAATGATACGGTGACGTGGAGTTCGAGAACCCCCGAGGGAGGGGCCGGGGGACGACAAGGAGGCGGAGGGCTGGGCCGGCTCGTGCTCGCGCTCCCGCAACGGCGGCGGCGGCGGCGACACAGCTGACAGCTTGAGGGATGCTCCGCTACGCAAGTCACAACAATGCACTATGACGTCACACAAGGGAATGGCGACTGCACAAAACATTCCAGCCAAAGCAGCCCGTGCTCGCGAGCAAACCCGCACGAGACACAGAGCAAAGAAAAGAGCTCCCGCAGATCTCGCGAGAGCTGCCGGAGACCCTCTCTTGGACCCACACTCCCGTCCCCCCACCTCTCTCCCCTCCTCCCATTTTACTCTTAAGAGGAACTATTAAGGGAAGACTACACGTCCCAACGTGCAATGCGCCTGCGCTCGGTGGTTCTCCCCCCCATTTCATCCCTCTTGCATCTCGGGATTTGTAGTCTGCGGGAGCAACTGCAAAAGGGGGGACTCCCCCGTTACCACCACCCACGACGGGGCAGTGCGGTGCCGGGGTGTCCCTGCGTTGCCGCCACCCTCTCCTCCCCCGTTGCCACCTTGCCCGCAGCGAGCGAGCGCGGGACGGTGTCTGCTCCTCCTTGCAGCGCCGTCGGGCGGCGGTGCTGTAGCCACGGAGCGGAGCGCTACCCCTGGGGACTCACCTGCGCTCCGCTCGCCTGCTTGCGCTCGATCGGCGTCGCGACGGGAGCGCTCTGTTTTCGGTGTGCCTTTCGAAGGTGCCTCCCCGAGAGAGGCGGCCGCAGGGGCGGCGGCGGGTCCTTCCTGCAACCGTGCTCGCTTCTGCTCCGTCTCCAGCAGAACTCATCCTCAGGCCGTCTGAAGCCCACGTTCCCAAACTTGGGAAGCGGGGGGATGCTCCCTTAGGGAGATATCACTAAATACCGGGCAGAGGGGTCGAGGATTGTGAGATTTCCATAAAGAATGTTATGAATGGGTTAAAAACATTCTTTTTAACCCATTCATAACAGAGGTAGGCTTTAGGCTAAATCTCATATGAATTTAGACTCAGTCCCACCAACAAAGCTGTTTTGTTTCATTTAAAAAATAAAATAAAAACAATTTGAATTAAGTATTTTTGTCTATTTTTAATGTTAAAGTAATATATTGAGGGGTTTGAGGGTCTTTTGGTTCAAATTTGGTTGGATCACAGATGTGGGCTTCTCAGAAATCTTAAACGTTGATGCTCAAACGTTTGGGAACCATTAGCCTGTAGATACACAGGACAGATGAGCCCATTCCACTTCATATGGCCACAGAAGTACATATTGGAGAAGTACATACAAGATTCTGCAGAGGTATTGGGCAAGATCATTGCCTCCTTTTGCCTCCACCTCCTACATGTTTCCCTTAAGTATGTAAGCATAGGAAGGAACAATAAGTCAGCCTGTTCAGTCTGTTGCCTATGGTATAGATGGAAGAGGCTGTCCCATGGCTAATCCAAAACATTTCCCCTGGAGGCTTCATCATACTAGCAACTGGAAGGAACACTGCAGCTATTCCATTATTTCCTTCTTAAACAGAAAACTAAGGATGGAAGAAGCAGTCGGAAAATTGGGGTAAGAGGATATGAACAACATACATTGTGGTCTGAATTCCACATAAAATTCAGCACGTGATTCAGGATGATGGTGTGATGAAAGCCCTGTTTGGAACTCTTCATTCTAATGAAATTCAGAATACGTCCAGTTGATGAAGATTGGGATACGTGGCTTCTGTACCCATGATTAAAAAGTTAGGAAATTGCCTGATATTGCTGCACATTGCCACCATTCACAAAATGACATGACACAGGGAAAACCCCAGAACTTGAGTCCTTTTGTTTTCATCAGCCACTTCTCACCCAAACTTGACTCCTTTTTTCCATCAGTTAGCCACTTCTCACCCAAAGCAATGTTCAGGACTGTTTTTCAGCAAGTGTTGGTGAGGTGTGATTTTTTTTCCTTTTAAATTTTTTAACTCAAAAACCATTTGTCCAAACATCTATTAACTGGCAGTGTCAGTTACAACTGCCAAAGTTTATGCTAATGGGAGATTAACATTTTTGTTTGGGGTGCCCCCATATTTTGAGTTGCCTTATAGAATGCACAAGTCTTGTGCAGCAGTAATTAAGTTGACCCTCATTTATCAGTAATAAGGTCTGTGGAATAGGAAAAATAACAGGCTGGGGTGCCATCTTGTTGTATCAGGTGGCAAAAGATCTTGGACTGGTTCTGCAATTCTAATTCTGTATCTACTGTATATACACAAGGGTCTAGATTTGTCATTTGTTGTTGTCTTTATATGCCAGGGGTTTTCTAAAGGTGCCCAGATAAGAACTCAGAACATTCCAGATAACAAAATAGTTGGGGACAATTATTGCAATGCGAAATCTAAACCCTTGTGTATATACAGTAGATAAACAAAATTAGAGTAAAACTGGCTAAAATGAAGGTGAGAGTCATAAATATACATTCATGCTAGGTACCTTTAAATCAGTACTTTAGATACCTTTGAATCAATATTTTCCTTTTTATAGGTTAATTGGTGACAAGCACATCCAATCTTGCTGGATTTTGGAAGTTAAGCAGGGTCGGCCCTGATTAGTACTTCGATGGGAGACCACCAAGGAATACCAGGTGCTGTAGGCGCCTGGAGTAAACCTGGCAAACTACTCCATTAGTCCTGCCAAGAAAACTCCATGGACATAGGATCACAAAGGGTCGGTCATGACTCTAACGACACAACATGAACACACAATATTTGTGATAATATTTTAATTAATTATTGGTGATGTATTTGCACAATAAATATAACCATAAATTGAAACTTCAGATATTGGGTGAACTAGAGATGGACATGAATCAGTTCACAATTCATCAAGGTTGACAAGCATAAATAACAAATTTATGAATTTTTCCTTGCAATTTTTTGAATCAATTCATTGATTTATTGTTTGACTTTAAAGCCCTACAAAATGTCCCTCATGGAATCTAGAGACACCAAAATTTCAGGGAAACTTCCCCTGAAGTGCTTCTACAAGCTCTTCTAGTTTGTTGATGCTTGGGTTCCAGATGTCTGGGTTTTGTACCCCCAAAGGGGGGCTCCCAGAGATGATTGCCCCATGAACCTAAAGACATCAAAATCACAGAGAAGTCTCTGTTCTTCAAGTCCTCCAAAGCAGATGAATATTGGATTTCAAACATAGTTATACACCCACAAAGTGCCCCCTCATGAAAGTACCTTTTAGCAACTGACTTGGTAGATCCAGTCTTAGACATCCGAAACCATCTCTCTGCAAAGCTTAAATGGATTGTAGAGGAGAATCAAGAGAAGTAGCTCTGCAGTTTTGGTATCTCTAGGTGCTTGGGGGTATTGATAAATCAACAAATCAAAAATCCTCAAAAAATCAATTCATATTTGTTGGGGGTTATCAATTTGTATGAATATGGATGAAATTGCAATTTTAGAACAAATGTTGAAATTCATTTTTTTAAATTTGTGTCCATCACTAATTATAAGTAACAAAGAAAAAACAGATATTGTGCATCCACAAGATATCTGTCATTCACTTGAAATTATTTTGGTATTTTAAAAAACTTCCATGTATTGTTGTTACAATTGCTTTGTTTCTTTTTTATTTTTATAGTTAGCTTGTTTTTATACACTATTTGGGGTGTGATATGTGTGGTGATAATTTACATTGGTCAATAATGATGATGATGGGGGTGGGGTGGCAATAAACCATAAAAATACAGGTTTTTTATTTTAAGAAATAGTGGATCAATCTAATATTCAGTTGTTACATCATATGATTTCCCCCCTAATGCCCTGAGGTTATAGCAACAACAGAAAGAGAAGTCAGTAAGGTATATTTTAAGACAGTATATTACCAGTAATAAAGGTTTGTGGGCTGTAGGCTTTATAGGTTAATCATTCAAACAGTCAGCCATTAGGTTATACTCCCTAATTAGAATAAATACCTGTTAGGCTATTCAGGGAAATGAACATATTTTAATGCATATTGAAAAAGATAATGTTGATTTTATAACCTCTTGGCTGTGTCCACTCATTTGGCATTTCAGAATTTAAATAAATATATATTTTCTCCCCCGCTGCTTTGACTTTGTTTTTTTATATGAAGAAAACATGTACCCATAATAATAATTAAAGGCAGAACAATCCACTTCATGGCTCATGTATGTGCTGAATTCATTAAGACTCAGAGGAGACAGAATGCAAAACAGTATTTCCAAAAAATGGGCTTTTAAAAATAATTATAAATTGGCCTTTTAGGTTTTTTTTTTAATTCTTTTTTTGGCAAAGCACACTGTATATTATTACAGTCCATGTTATACTGCAAGCAAAATGTATTCAGATGCCCTTTGTATTCCACCAAAGCCCATTGCTTAAAATATTAGAGGGAAGCAAACATGGCTATTTGGCATTTAAATGGATAGCACATGCTGAGGGTGATTGCTTCAGCATCCAGCAATCCCAACTTACATATACTATAACAATGTAAAGCTGCTTAAGCCAATGTATCATACATGGGCTGAGAGATTTGCAATTGTGTATAAAAGTAATGGAACAATTCACTCGACAGTCATAGCTTTTGCTAGTTTGGATGTAGTAATATTAAACAATTAACAGTGTCCCATCAATTCTGACTTATGGTGAGCCTTTTCATGGTTTTCTAGGTATAGGCACTCAGAAGTGGTTTACCATTTCCTTCTTTGGGGCTATCATGGGACTGTGCAGCTTGTCCATGGTTAAGCAAGCTGTCTCTTCTGGAAGACATGTTGAGGAATTGAACTCCCAACTCCTGGCTCTGCAGCCAGGTACGTAACTCACTGAGCTATTCAGCCAGCTCTTGTTATAAGGATGATGATGATGATGATGATATCTAGCAATATGAATACAGTATTGCTTAAATATTGAAATTCAATTAACCTCTGATGAAATGGTAAGCTGCTTTGCAGTTAACCTTAGGCATAACAAACTCCAATTTGTTAAATTAGAGAGACTTCCGGTGAAGTAGATCTTTGAGTAAATGACCTTCTAAACTCTTTTTTTAAATCAAAGAGTAGCTTTTAATAGGGTTTTTTTTATAATTTTAACCTTATGATATCTTTTCTCCATTTTAATTGCCTCAGCATGCTTCAAAACTTCTTGACTGCAACTGTGGGAAGATCTATTTTAGAGAATGGTGCATTTTCTGTATCCATTGTATTTACATTTCAAAGCCAAACAGTTTACTGATTTATAGAATGAAACTGACATGCTATTCTTCTGAAGAAGTTACTAATACAAGGTGGTGATACTTGCAACTGAAAAATAAAAGATGATACTGTCATAGAGTAATTTATGTATTAATTATAACTGAAGTATCTCCTTTTTTTAGCATTTCAACTTTTGATCTTCTGTCTTCTTAACAGGATCATAAGCTGCATGAACTTATTTTATGTTTCTAAAGAAAGATGACATAATGTACAAGATGAAAACCAGGTAACTCTTCACTCTCAAAAAGAAAAACACCAAGCCCCACATCTTCTTTCAACTGTCTGTCTTTATTATGTGTGATACACTTCTGTTTCACTTTGTAGTTTTTCAACGCATTTGCTCTTCTGATATTTGCCCCAGTTAACCCCCAAATTAAGTTCAAATTGTTCCATTTGTCCTCTGGCAGAACAGATCCTCTTTTCATAAGCACTACATTCCCCATCTTCCTTGTCTTTTGCAAAAGTCCTTCATCATCTTCAGGTACAAGGAGGAAACGTTACAAACCAGTTGCAACATCAGGATTGGGGGAATTGTGCCCCACTGAATGTTGTTGGACTAGTCAACATCACCAGTGCTGAGGGACAAGGGATGCAGCCCAATTACATTGGGACACAGACACGTTGTTCCTTCTTATTTTGAAAAATTAGAAGTCCTGCCACTCCATAACTTTTGCATTTGGCAAAAGTCATAATAAATGAAAATGCCTGCTGGCTAATGTTGCACACACTGCACTTTAATACTATTTCATGAGGCAAATCCATATATGTGGAACAGTTCCTAAGTGGAGTCCTCGGCCAGAATGGATGTATCAAATCTCTCCATAGGGTACACTGGCCTAAACTTCCTGGCCTTTCAAGGTTTTAATGGGTATGGCTTCACATGATTCTTGCTTGGCAACCTCAAGGCACAAATGTAGCAAGGCACAGAGACTGAACATCTGAGGAAGTGAGATATAGTCTGTGAAAACTCATGCTATAATATGTATATTAATCTTTAGCCCAGTTGCACCGGGATAAAACCTCTGTTTTCACTGCTTATGATGGCATCATTGCTCTAACCTCATTCATTTACATTGTAATTCTACCCTTTCCTCTGAGCAGGTTTAACTGAAGGATTCAGTAGTATTTCTGAGTTGATGTATATAGAGATAGTCTGTTAGATAATGCAGTGAAATCTGAGTTTTGGGTCAGTACTCACACAGAATCTACTTATAAGTTACAAATGCTTTTAATACTTCTTCAGTGCCCGTGTTCTAAAAGCACTGTTTGATGACATGTGCTGCTATGTCAGAGCCAACTTACATTAACTGTAATAGGGCTTTCGAGTTAAGTGAGATGTTTGAGTGGTTTCACAAGTTTCACACCTGTAGTGAGTTTCCGTGGCTGAATGGAAATTTGAACCCTAGACACCTAAGTTATTCTGTACATTACACCACACTGGGGAATAGACATGGGTACTGCAGGTGGTTCCAGTTCCCCTCTCCATGGCACAGGGATCTGCCTCCAGGGTCAGTGCACCAATTCAGGAAGGAACCCACCTGGCTGTCATCAGCTCACCTGCCAGGTAGCTATTGTGATGCAGAGTGTTTCCCGTCTCAGTCAATGAGTGGGAGGCTGTGTAGATAGATAGGAAAGGGCTGGTCATGCTCCTTCCCAGATTAGACTGCTGGCACTGAAGGTGGACCCCTGTGCTGTGCGGAGCCTAGTAAGTGGGCTTCCGATTCTGGGAATCAGTACCACCTACGGAAACTGGCTTTGTTCCTATTACAGATACAAAGCATCCATCTCTACCAGGTATCTATCTATCTATCTATCTATCTATCTATCTATCTATCTATCTATCTATCTATCTATCTATCTATCTATCTATCTATCTATCCAACTTATATGCCGCCCACTACCCGAAGGTCTCTGGGCGGCTTACAATTAAAATGAGCAGTTAAAACAGTTAAAACACCAAAAAGGCAATGGACAATTAAAACAATAAAAGCATTTAAACACAAAACACTAAAATTGTCACCAGGACCCACAATCTATGTTAGTTAAAAAACTTCAGAAACAGGAAGGTTTTTACCAGGTGCTGAAATGTCATCAGTGTTGGCACCAGGCGGATGTCACTTGGGAGGGCATTCCATAACCTGGGAGCAGCCGCTGAAAAGGCCCTGGACCTGCAAGCCATCCCTTTCACCTCCTTGAGGGATGGCTCTCTCAGGAGGGCTCCCTGGCTAGATCTTAATTGCCGGTTAGGTTCATATGGAAGGAGACAGTCCTTCAGGTATCTCAAACTACTGGAGATCACACCTAATATATAGCATATAGCATACATATATAAAATAGGGCATATTTCTCAGTATTAATGTCATATCTATCAGTAGCTGGAATGCAGCTGTTATTGCTATAGCATGGCAATACAATGGCTCAAAATGACATTGCAGGAACCTGACAAGTTTTTCCTTTTTCAAAAGGCAATTAGGGCAAGTTCCCATTCTGGCTTTAAAGGTTAGAACATTATCTAAACACAGCATTCTTAAATAGCAGTTCAGAAGAAAAGACATTTCAAATTATCTCAGCTGTTTCAATTACCAGAATGCTTTCCAATTATTTTTCTCAATTTCAGTATTTTCCTAAAGATAGCGAGAGGCCTTTACTTTCTCTGTACTGCATGTCTTTGGAAATCCAAATGCTAATTTCTCTATTGAGATTCATTTTGGCCCTAAGAAAGATAGCCTGTGTGAATGTCAGGAAATCAGATTTGGGTTTCCAAGATACATAATCTATTGATGGAAATTGTGTTTTATATTTGTATAACTATATTTTTCAATAATGAATTTAAAATGTTTTTTCTAAACTTTCATATCTATCAATATGAGTAATAGTCTATTAAGAAATAACATTTCATTTCCATAAAATGAAATGTGTGGATATAATAAAGCATAGAATGGGACACAACAAAACAGTCTATAGACTGGAGGAGGGGCACAATGGGTGCCCATAATATGGTAATAATTATTATGAACTCATATGAATTTTGAAAGGTTGGGTCATTATTAGTGCTGTACTAATATAATACTTATAACAATTTATTTGCATACTACATTTATTTATGAATTTCAGGATTATATACCAGGAACACCAGTGCATGACTTGAACTTGCCACATACATAAGCACAGAATGTTGTCTATCTCCTTTCATCTAAAAACTCCAAAACTACTGAGCTGATCTGCACCAACAAGATATAATTCAAAATTGTGTGGAATGCTGACATAGATGAGAGGCTTCAATTTCACATAGATTGCTCACAGACTTGGCAATTCATATTCTAAAAACCTCCAAAGCTTCTCGAAGCTCTAATATGCCTCATACCAAGGCTGACAAAGTGCTTGATGATCTCAGAGAAGGTAAACCAATAGATACTCAACGTTTTTGGCAAACCCAGGGGAATGAGGTCTCTATAACATTATGGCAGATCAGGTACTATGAGAAAAGCAGAGAACAACAAAAGCCGGGTATACTGCAAGAATGCAGGAGAGGTTACAGGTCCCTAAGCTATTTATGTTTATTCACAGAAATTCTTCGCAGCCAGAAATAAGACAATTATTTAAAATAACTTTTTGTAGGGTCAGTTTTAAGTGCAAAACAATGTTTAGCCAAACCACTGATCAATATCACTGTGACTGACCACCAGGCAGAACAATTAGTACACAGCCTCTTGGCTCTGCTTTTAATATGTTTTGTTCAAAAATGTATCCTCTCATGTCAAATGCAAGGATCCATTTTACTGTCCTTTAAGTCTATAGAAGCTACAGAGTACAGCAGGTTGCAATTGTATGTATTTGTCCCATAATAGAAACTCAAATGTTCGCAGGTAGTGATGTGTGCTTCTCCTATAAGTGGATTTTTAAAAAGAGAGATATAGAATACAGTATTTGGTTAGCTTGACAAACATGTGTCTTTCAAGACAGCAGAAATGATGAAGCGGGGTAAGTTTATTTATTAACTGGCTCTTTCACCTGACAGATCTGACAAGCAAGTATTTTCTATCCAGACTATTTTCCTTCAAATTTCTTTTTTCCCTAGTCACAGCCTGAGCTAAGCATTTAAAAGGTAGAACAAAACCAGTCAGGATAGTTGAATTCTCCCTCATTCTGTGTGTCAATTCCTCCCTATAAATTTCCTCCTGACTCAGCACTTGCCACCTGATTTGAAGTTTGCCCCATAAATCACTACTGCCCTTGTCTCTTAATTTGCCTCCTGTAGTTGTTCACTATTTATTGTACCGAAAGACATACATTGTCTCTCATAATAATAAAACCAAATGGCCTTGCCTCATCATACTAATACATCTTGGCACTGTTACTTGTCACCAATGTGTATTCAGCATAGTATTTTATGGACTGCCACATGCTCAGCCCAGTAAAATCATGCTTTTCAGATTTATCAAATGGTGGCAAGCCTTCACTATGAGGTCATAAACAGTGCAGTGACAAAAGAGGTTGGTTTCCACCGCTGCTGCTCAGATGAAGTTGCTAGTCTACCTGTCTTTACTAAGCAACATATCTACTTCAGGCTGTACTACTGGGATTTATTTTTGAGTGAGTAGGCACAATATTGTAGTGTAAGTTATTTTGCATTATGCCCGCTTAGCATTTATTTATGTTCCACGAATTTGTAACTAGAATGCTCTTTCTGGGGCTAAAATTCCTTTTCTTGCTTACATTAGGCTCGAAATAGCATGAGAGACACGAATCCTTTTAGGTGCAGAGGGCTTAACTAAATTATATATGCAGACTGTGACAGCTGCTTAAAAAGAAAGAAAAGCAATGTTAGAATGGGGCATTTCAAAAGAGAGCAGCAGTACAAAGTGAATATATGATTGGTTTTTTCTTTCACTTACTACTTACTTGCTCTAAATCCTCCAGCACACCCAGATAAAAAACATTTTGCAGGGCTTATATGATACTGTATGTTTGTTCAGGAAAGCATTAGTAAAGATAATAAAACTGTAGTTTCTTACCTAATGCCTAGAAACAATAGTAATAATTGAAGATTTCCTTTTCCTTGTATTAACAAGAATAGAAAGGTAGTCATTTGTTCCTGTATTTTATAGTATATATGTTTGTAAGCTTCTATCATATTTACTGAAAGTTTATTCACTTCCTTCTAAAACACATGCACACCAACCTACTGCTTGCTGGATGGCTTGGACTAGAACTTTCATCCGCCTCAACTAAGAGCCAGTGCTATATGGTAATGGGACTTGAAGATTAAAACATCTGGAGATTAGGAAAGGCTGTGCCAGTTTAAGGATAATTGTTATTGACTAAAATACTGGGAAGCAGAAAATAATAGTTGTTATTGGCAAATGCTATTGAAGGGATAGCATGCTATATAGGTTTCCTGTCTAGATATGCCTCAGTTAAGCATCTGTAACAATTCCATCAAAGAAAAAGGGGGTTGAGCTGCGTGGCCATCACAAAACACAATTGCAAAAATAGGTTACAGGCAATACCTTTAGAGGCCACCATTAAAAATAATAAAAAGGGAACTTTGTTCCTTGTTTTTTATTTTTAATAGTGGCCTATCAAGGTAACGCCTGTAACCTATTTTTGCAACACAGACAGGGACAGCTTTGAAAAGAAAGTCCTTTGAGAGAGTGGGTGAAGAACGTATCTGAGCACATGATGGGAAATGCATGCCCTCCACTGCTTTTGGATGTAGTAGGAAGCTGTGTAAGCCATCCCTGATTCTTGGGACATGTGCATGTAAGGTCTGTGCAATAAATATTGTCGTGTTTTCTCACATGTATTACTTCTACACACATATTCAAAGCATAATGCTATCCTTTGTTTAGCAGTTTGCTTTGTTATGTGGTAGATAGCTGGTTTTTAATATTACAGCTGCTTCATGATTGAACTGTCTCTGTCTGTATCAATACTGCACATTGGCACAATCATTATTTCAAGCAGCCCTAACATTTGTACAATACATTTTATTTCCTCTATAAATTTATTGCTTTCCTTTTAGGATGCTACAAATCTGCGTTACAAGACTGTGGAATTATCCTGCTGATAACTGGATTTGATCATTTACATCTCAAGGCAGAAACTCATACCATCTGCCATATGTGAGATTTCATGAAAAATGATAGGTGTAGGACATGGAGGGGGCAGTAGCCACATTAGTTTGGTCCAGCAAAGCCAAATGTTTTGTTATCACCCGCAAGACTATGAAATTCTATTTGACATAAGCTTAGGTCAACTTTGGGGTGTGATGGCTCATGGGCTAGAGCACTGAAAACTGTCAGTTGCAAATTCGGCAGCTCTACAGTTTGAACCCCAGGTGCCACACAGTGGAGTGAGCATAAATAGAACCTATATAAATAGGTTCTGCTTTAAAAAGCGGAAAGGTAAAACAGTGTTTCTTTGCAGCCATGCCGGCCACATGGCCATGGACTTGCACAACACTGACCCTTCGGGTTGAATGCAGAGATGAGTACCACCCCTAGAGTCAGACACGACTAGCACGCATGTGCGGGGGGGGGGACTTTACCTTTACTGTTTGGTCAGCTTCAGACTACTCTTTGCTAGTTATAGCAAAAGGTTTTTATGTAAAAAAAATCTGTATATCCTCTGAAAAATGCTTTGGAATTCACCTACCTGAGTATTGTCCCCTTGGCTTCAATGGATGGCTATTGGCTACTATACAAAGGAGATGTATCACATCATAGTTTTGCTTATAGTTGGACATTCTCAGTTTAACTGTGGTCACTGGAAATCACTTACCAACAGCTAGAAGGAATCTCTGTATAGAATATTTGAATTCAATCAAACAGGGGATGCTGTATATGCAATTCACATCCCCCCCGAGACAGCCTATACCATAATTCCATAAACATCCTTGGAACCCTAGTTCATCAGTGATTTTCTAAGCCTCGCATGTTGGAGATTCACAAACAGTTAATAAATACTGTCTGTATAAGCAAGTCACAATATACAAAATATAATCAGCAGTTTAAGTAGCATATTGGTGTTGGAAGTTATCTTAATTTCTTATTAGCTTAATTCACAGTTCTGTAAATTATTTTATAAAATAAGTTTTCTGCTAAATGTATTTAAATTAGTAAACAGTTAATGACATATTTGTACACTATTTAGATGAATAAACCAATAATGGTGTGGAAAAAGGGTGAATATCTACTGAATCTAAATAATCTGTAATGGGAAACATATTGTCTATCTTTAGTTTTAATTAAATGTGTTTCCAAAATAAAATGGATAATGTGGGATCAAGTTTATATGAGAGCAAGTTTCACTGAAATATTTTTAAAAACGGCATATTTGGATGTATTATAATGCCATTGTACAAGACGATAGTAAGGCCGCACCTGGAGTATTGTGTACAATTCTGGTCACCGCATCTCCAAAAAGACATAGTGGAACTGGAAAAGGTCCAGAAGAGAGCAACTAAAATGATTACTGGGCTGGGGGACCTCCCTTATGAGAAAAGGCTAAAACATTTGGGGCTCTTTAGTCTGGAAAAAAGGCGCCTGAGGGGAAATATGATTGAGACATACAAAATTATGCAGGGCATGAGTAAAGTGGATAGAGGGACGTTCTTCTCCCTCTCATAAAATACCAGAACTAGGGGACACCACTCAAACAGGGTTGGGAGAGTGAGAACAGACAAAAGAAAATATTTTTTTACGCAGCATCTTATTATTCTGTGGAACTCCCTCCCACAGGAGGTGGTGATGGCATCTGGCCTGGATGCCTTCAAAAGGGGATTGGACAGATTCCTGGAGGAAAAGTCTATCACAAGTTACAAACCATGATGAAGATGTGTCATCTCCAGTCTTAAAACCGGGGACTTCAAAGACCAGATGCAGGGGAGTGGTACCAGGAGAGAGATATCTAGTCTCGTGCAGTCCGAGACGTATTTGGTGGGACCACTTTGAGATACAGGAAGCTGGACCAGAAGGGCCTTTGGCCTGATCTCGCATGGCTCTTCTTATGTTCTTATGTTGTCTTGTTCTTTTTCAGTTGTAGATAGGAAATACAGTGGGAAAATGCACAATAGCTATTATTTTCCTTCCTCTCTTTTGTTACAAATATAGAATCTATATTCCACTTTCCCATCAGACATAGCATGTAAGGTAGATCACAATAACACAGAACAGTAAAGAAATAAAAAATCATAATGCCAAAGCCGTGTCTGGACAAACATGTCCAGGCTCTTTGCCTGCCCAATAGATGGACAACAAAGAGTGAACTAACTTACCAGCCAATTATTCCAGAACCTGGGACTGGCCACAAAGAAAACGGCAAACTGCGGGATGACCATGTAGGGAGAAGCACAGTCTAGTGGAGGTGGCTTCTCTGGAGGACTGATGGTATCCATGATTTGTGTCTCCCACTACAGCCTGATGGAATGGTTGCTGGATGACATCGGGGAAAGACACCGAAGACTGGAGCTAACCTCTTGGCACAGCTGCTGGCCTGTTTACCTTCTCTTTACTCTGCCCATTAGGATCTGTGTTGCCTTTTTCTGGCTGGATTTAGTCTGTTTACATTTTAGAGAGTCAGAACATCAATAAGGTTTCATTGTTCAGGAAGATTCCCACTAGGAAATCCTTTTCTCTGTGTGCTGACTTTAGCACTCTGTCTTTATTAGTGTCTGATCTTTGTTAAATATTAAAAAGAACCCTCCTGTGTTTGTCATTATAGAATACCAGTAGTTCGTTTACTTGACTGCTTCGTTAAGAGAAGCAGTGTTTTATTTGCTATCTTTCTCACAGGAGTGGGACTCAAGGTGGCTTACAAAACAAAAATGATTGTAATTTATGTTTATTTTTAAATTTCTAATAAAATTGATTCCGTGTGGACAGAGTAACACGGACTCAAGAGAAAAGCATTTAAATCCCTCCTGTGCCATAGAAATGAACCAGGAGTTTGGAACTGGTAAAACCACTCCACAAATATCTCACTCACTTTTGGTATTTGTACACGACCCCTAAACTCCGCCGCAAATGGCTCCCAACTCCGGAGCTTAAAATTGTTTCCCCACCAGCTCCGGAGTTTACAGAAAATTAAGTGCGGCCAAGCCCACCTAAGCACGTCCCAGCACACTTTTCATGTACCTGTTCTTGGAGGGTGAAAAATCCCAGATCCGGATGTAAAGGAGTGAGTGCCCGGCTCTCCTCGCTTCTGTTTGTTGTTGTTTTTGCCTCCCGCCCCTTTAAGAGAAGGAATCAGGACGACGATGGGGTGGGGAGGCTTGGACGGGCAAACAGAGGTGAGCCTGCATTCTTTTGTCCCCTTTTTTCTCCCTCCCCTCACACAGACAGGATCAAGGAAGTGCGGAGGGGTGGGGACGCAGGAAGAGCAACGAACCCCCAAGATCCCTGGTCCGAATTTAAGTGGCCAGCGGATCTTAGGGGTCGTGTGAAAAGGGTGTTTGAGAGCCCAGTTAGGTTCATTATAAATCAGTTTCAACTTGACAGTGCAGAATTCACGCAATATTAAAATAGAATTAAATTCATAATGATATTAACTTTTAAAACTGTTTAAAATGCTTGATTAAAATATGATTGTATGTTTACCTTGGGGGAAAATAAATTCTATATTATGCAACATCACAGTTTGTAGCACTTATTTTCTGAAGAGGCAGAATTCTTCCACCAAAGCAGTGACATCATAATATACTGTCTTGTGACAAATAGTCAACTTCCTTTTCTTCACTTTGTTTAGCCAGAGCTCAGTTGTTTTTCTGACCATCATCTGTAACTGAGAAAACAAATTCAAACATATTTAGGATTTAAATTCTGAAAAGCCACCTGCATTACTCCATTATCTTATTTTAAAAAAACCCAAAATGTTAAATTAACTTTCATGTGATTAAATGTCACTAAAATCTTTGGAAAACCAGTTTACTGCACTGGTTTGCATGTTCGGCTAGGACTCGGGAGACCTGGGTTTGAATCTCTTTTAAGGTATAGAAACTCATTGGGGCACAGCAATGTTGAAACCACTTCTTGAACATTCCAAATACTGTATATTGAAAACCCTGTTAGGGTTACCCTGAACTGAAATCAACTTAACTGCACATGAAATACAAACTACTCAAATTGTTTAGCTGTTTTCATACTATTAAATCTATTTAATAATTTGCTTACTTTCACCATTTTTATCAAAATAGAAACATCATGAGCATGATGAACCTTTTTACTTTTAAAATTTATATTTATGTACAGTAATATCTATTAGTCACACATAGAGCAATGACATGAGAGGACAACCCTGTTAGGCCTCTGCACACAAAAAAACAACAACAGTCAATTTTATTGTTGTGTTATTGTTGCTTCACATTAAACAATATCCAGAATGATTTTTTGGGTGATTCCATTGTTTAACATTACTTTCCATAATAGTCATGGCTTACCAATCTTTAATGTGAACCAAATGTAAAATGACTGCCTCACCACCATGATTTTGTGTCAGTGGGGAAAAATCTCTTAACTAATCAGAATATATATCTTGTCATGAAATTGTGGACATCTTCCAAACTCCGACACTCATTGGCTCTTTTCACACGACCCTTAAGATCTGCTGGCCCCTTAAATTCGGACCAGAGATCTTGGGGGTTCTTTGCTGTTCCTCCGTCCCCACCCCTCCGCACTTCCTTGCTCCTGTCTGCGTGAGGGGAGGGAGGGGGAAAAGGGACAAAAGAATAAAGGCTTACCTCCCGGTGCCGGTGGAAGCTGCTCTGAGCCCCATCACTTCCTGATTCCTTCTCTTAAAGGGGCGGGAGGCAAAAAAACAACAACAAAAAGAAGCGAGGAGAGCCTGGCACATCTGCATCAAAGAATTTTCACCTCCCAAGAGCAGGTACCTGAAAAGTGCGCTTGGTCGCGCTTAGGTGGGCGGGGTCGCACTTAATTTCCTGTAAACTCTGGAGCTGGTGGGGAAACATTTTAAAGCTCCGGAGCTGGGAGCCATTTGCCCCGGAGTTTAGGGGTCGTGTATAAACGCCCATAATGGTATTAACATTCATCATTTGATACCTTTTGCAGAAAGCTGCCAACTTTCCGTTATGTCTTTCCTTGAATATAAATTATTATAAAAACTTTTCATTTCCTATTTCTTTTGATTGAAAAAAATGTCTCTGGTTACCATTTTCTCCCAAACTCTTGAACTGAATTGATCCTATTTGGGTCTTCACCTTAACTTTAATTAGAGAACATCTACTATAGCCATTTTCATTAGCCAGTTTTAGTTAGTTTTGATTCCTTGCCTACAGTAGCATTAAGGAGGTATAAATGTTTGATAAGTATATCTTGCATTCCCTGTTTGGATCCATTTGTATAGACTGCCAAAATCTTCCTGCATAAAGTTGCTCTCACAGTTCCCTTGCTCAGATCAGGACCAATGGTAGCAATTTTCAGTCGTTAAAGGCTTTCCCAACCCCATCTAGAGGCTTCTAAATGTTTCTCCAGATAAAAAGAGATCAGGAGGGAGCCTTGGAACATGGGGGAGGGGGGACTTTTAAGGAGCATGAAAAACTTACGGCTGATGATGTCACCCACTTGCATGGGTATAATTTTACTTAAGAGGATTTTGGCCACTGTAACTTAACCACTTATGTTTTCCTGCAAACCCCCCACCCCCGTCTCAATCATTTTCTGTGACATTCTCATATCAACTTCCTCACCAAGAAATTCATACTTTGTTTTTCCCTAGCTCACCACCTCTGAATTTCTTACCTTCCATTTCTTGGGCTACTGTCTACAGTTGAATCAGAATCAGAATCAGAATCAGAATACTTTTATTGGCCAAGTGTGGTTGGACACACCCAGAATTTGTTTTGGTAAAATATGCTCTCTCTATATAAAAGGAAATATAAGAATCATATAGTCAACAATAAAAACACAGTACAACAATACAATATAACCTATTATTTAAAAAGGAAGAAGAAAAGTAAAAATTAATTATTCAACAGTTTGATAGCACTTGGAAAGAAACTATCTTTATATCTAGTTGTCCTAGTTGTCCTAGTGTGCAATGCCCTAAAACGAATCATGAGTGCCAGCATGATTCCCCCTAAATACCATACCTGTGGCCCCGACAGAAAACCGTTCTCTGCAAACCCACTGTGACGTTCTCATCCTTTGGAAGCCAAACAGCTCTGCCATTTGGCCAGTGGAAGCTTCCCCAGGTCTGAATATGCCACACGTCTCCCTGTCAGGCCTTAAAAATAAGCCACAGCAATGTCAAAGAACAGATGGTTTCCTCGCCATCCTTATTTTGCTTCATTTGTTTGGTTTCAAATTAGGACAAGAAAGATGTCCATTATTAATGGTTTTTCCTTTCATGTGTATTTGTTTACTGTTAGTTGGCATGGCTACGTTTATCACACAGTTTATCTTTTGCAATCCTAGAGGCATCCTTACATTGCAGGTCCCTTAACTGGTCCCTCAGAGTGTGCAGTTTTGGGACAGGCGGTGTCAGTGATTCATCCTCTTTTCCAATAAAAGCCAGTGTTGTACAGGATCAGTTTCTTTCCATAACTACATTTTTCTTCTTCCACAAAATCAAATATTCCTTCTTCAGAATTTTCACTCAGACATACTAGGCTACTGAAACTAGCCAGTTTGAAAGCTGCTTCACCAAATTTTGAACAAATCCTTAATAGTTATACATTTTGGTAAATCTTGAGATGTAGCCAGAACAGGTTTCTCAAGGCCCTCACAAAGTGAGTGAGGCTAGGGGACATTTCTTTGAGGCAGCCACCGTTGCCCTGGAGATGGGAACAACAACAGCCAAAGGAATCTGAGGCAGTTAGCTGAGTGCAGAAGTCAAACTGAAGCTGGTGAATTTCAGCATGGGGTAAGAAGGAAAGGCTGGCCTTACAGGGAATAGAGATGAAGGACTTTTATCCCTTTCCAGGGAATCACTGTAGGTCAATTGCTGTGTGACAGCCACTGTAAATTTGTATCCCTGGAAATTTTCACATTTAGTAACAAGGCTTTAAGGGTTAGAAACCACTCCAGGTTTGTTTGGGAGGTAGGGAGGGAAGAATAATACTAACAACAGGGTGGTGATTTTCATGGGGGTTACAGACCATAAAGAAGAATGGTGTGATCATTCCTTTTTTATCTGCAACCCAAATAAAAATAATCCCATAAATGTAAAACAGCTTGGAGGTGGGTAACCTCGGGGCAGGGGTGTTACCCACCCCCATGCTATTTTGAAGAGAGATCTAACGAACATTGTTGAGAAATAAAGGTCTAGAAATTCCTCCTCCCTGCACACTTTAGACCAACTTTTATTGTCCCATATATAAATGTATTAGCATGACTACAAAACAGAAATGAATATCATGTTAAGGTGTTCCTGTAATTGAAACGGCTTCCATATTCAAGTAGTCCAAGAATTTGAATACCATAGCACTGACTGAAATGCTGTTTGATGCCTTAAACATTATGTCTTTTTCTCCCTCTGTTTTAAATGAGAAGAGTTTCTATGTTCTCCCTTGGTACCAAAATCCACAATCCCTTCCCAGAAGAGACATTTATTGTGCACAAACAGGAAAGTGGTATTCAATTGCAATTTTGTTTCTCATCTCTACAAATTTCTCCTCATTGTTCTCATTGTTCCTCATCTATTCTTGTGTATTGATTGCCTTTCTCCTATCATATTAAATGTGTTTTCATACAGATATGTATCAAGATATGTAGGAGGAATTTTGTCTTCCCTGTCTTTGCTTCCCTGATAGCTCTTATTGTAAATATAAAAGCATTTATTCGGTCTGTGCGTCAGCTATGTGTAGATGTACGCCTTCTTGCTGTCTGCTGTGAAGTTTTGACTTAATATTGGCTCCAATTTATGTGTGATGCTCTACTTTTGTTTATGGGAAGGCATATTCTTTCTTTAACATTAGTTGCATAATTTCAAGCAGAATAAAACTTCCATATGGTACAAAACTTGCCTCCTCCTGCCCCCACATGCCATTTTTAAGTGACTATGTACTTCTGTCTAAAGCTGAGGTTGCCAAACTAAAATTCTTGTAGTGATTGGGGATTTTCATGAGATTATGATTTTTATTTTATTTTATTATTATTTACCTAGAATGGATGGCAGAATTCCATGTAAACTGACAGGGGCTCGCACCAGAATGGCAGCAATCAGTCTAACCTCAGCAGGTCATTTGTGGGGCACTGAGACAGAGGCAGGAATGGTACCTGTCATTCATTTGCCATTGCGCTGGTTAAAAAAAGCATGATAGTAATGAATATTTTATGGTTTTCGAATAGAGATGGACACAAAGTGCTACAAAATGCTTCATGTCGAATCAACATGCAGTTGATTCATACAGTACTATAGGTGTCATGTTTAACGTCCCCCTCCCCTTGGAGGCCTACTCACCTTTGGCAGCATACTGCCAAATAGAGCCAATCCTCTCTCTTTAAATAAAAGAGGTTTATGGGTAAAAGAAGCCGGATCTTGCCGGATCCTCTTGATTTCATATGATTTTTGCATGGAATCTTTCCCAGTCACCATAAAATCATCCTCCACGCTGATATATCTGACAGCCCATGTCTTCCCAGATGGATCACTATATCTTATTTGTATATCAGCAATTCCTAGGTCCCACCTCTCTTTACACAGATTGCAATTTCTAACCTGCTTCCCTGATTCTTGAGCTACCCACACAATTGGGTGCCTCTAGGACCCAGGGGAGCAGACCTATATAGTATAGCAAATCATTTTGTATTATTTTATTTTGTTATGATTATTTTTTTAAAAAGTTAATAATGAAACAAAAGGAAATGCTATTTTTCTGTTTTTTGCCCATCTTTATTTGGCACCTTTGGTTTTTTTTTCCTTTAGTGTTTCTTGGACTATCTTCTCCTCATACACTTCATATGCCTGAAACTAACTAGAGGACAGTTGAATGGTACATAGAATTTTATATTCCTCTTGGGCCATGGGGACCCTTTATCTCCTCTTCAAATTCAACTCACATTTACAGTGTGTTCTATGCGGGTGTTAAATACCTCGTGTTTATCCACCTTGGCCTTCTACTCTCTTTTATCAGCTTCTCTATGTGAAAAGGAATGCATCTGTAGAGAAGCGGTTCTTTATTACATGTATGCTCTTCATGTGAGGTGAATCCTGGAAAATCTGGAATCTTGCTTGTGTTTAGAACCCATCTATGAATTGGAATCTCTCCTTTGCAAAGACTTCACTTTTTAATATTGAGAATAATATAATAGATAGGGGATAGGGTCAGCCCTTTCTTGTTATTGTAAGGAAGAAAAGGAAGGTAATCAAATAGTTTTTTTTATCTTTCTATAATGCTTACACATTGGACATAGTCTTTTGAAGCAATGCCATAGGAGCAAAGCCATGTTTCTCAGTTACATATTATTTAAAAGTTTAGCAAGTTGACACTAAAAATGATTGCAGTGATAATATTTAAAGCAGTAAATGGTAGGAGATAGTTAAATAAGAACTTTTGCCAGGTAACCTATGCAGGAAAACTAGCTAATTCTTAGGCAAACTGATATTTCAATGTGTATAAAAGAGTTAATAGATTATCGACCATGTGTAATCCTTTCTTCCCTAGTTGCATGGTTATATGGATATATATTAGTAGGTTATGCTAAAAATAATGGCAAAATTTGACTAGAAGAAGAGTCATGTGATACCAAACCAGATGAAGTATTGTGTTTCCACATTGACCACCCCTATCATGTACCATATACTACATAAAATAATCTGCTTTTTTAAAATCTTGGGAGTAGATTGAGATATTGTTTTCATTATATTTAAATTGCAAAACTGCAGCTAAGTTTTGCCTCACAGAAAAATATTGTTACATAAAGAAGCCATTAAAGCTTCAAAATAATTTTAATAAGTAAGACATTTAATTGCCATCTAACAAAAAGAATGCATCTGAATGTGTGGCCAATTCTGCTTTTTTTTAGCCCTTGAATTTTTAATGCTCAAGATTTCTGTACAATCTTGGCAAAAGAAAATTGCAGGTTTAAACATCAGAGAACGTAATACTGCCTCTGGCCCGCATATAAAAGAAAGAATGAGAGCTGATTTCCTCACTAGGAGCATTGCAAGGTACATATTTGAACAACATTTACTATAAATACTTACATTTTCTTCAACAGTTTTGCAGTGCTAAAAATCACTAATGTGTGAGCATAGGCTTGACTTATTTCTTGAACTAACTGATTAACTGATTGAACTTTTATGGCACTCAAGGTGGCTCAACGTCATTAAAACACACTCCAAAATATTAAAATAGTATACCTGAATAATATACCAGAAGTTGTAAAACATGAACATATTAAAATAATAATCAAAAACAGATTTTAAATTGTAAAAACTTTTCAAAAACACATTAAAAGGGATGTAATGGCTAAAAGCTTTGTCCATTTAAATCATGCTAAAATAAAATATTAAAAATCTCCCTTAACAAAAATGTTTTCAGGTGTCACCAGAAGGAGCAGAAAGAGGGGGATAGTACAGTTTCATGGGGGCTGGGTGTGGAAAAGCATTCTTTAAACTGGCAAGTGCCAGTGAGAAGGACCTCTCTTAGTTCTCTGCCAAGAAGTACACGTAAAGGTAACAGGACTTAGGAGGGCTGCATGGGAAAATATGGTGTGCCAGATAGCCTGGGGTCAAGCTGTATAGGGCTTTATAGGTCATAGCCAGCACTTTGAATTGGGCTCAGAACAAACTGCTGGCTGGGAAAACTGCTCATGCAGCAGAGTTCATTACTTCCTCTCACAATCCCCAGTTAACATTCTGGCTGCATCATTTTGCATAGCCCAGATATCTGAATCATCTTCAAAGGCATCCCCACGTAAGAGTGTGTGGTTAAATTCCAAACAGGATGTAAGTAAGGCATGTGTATCTTTTCCTCTCTCTTTTTGCCCTTATGATGAATCTCAAGAGGACGGGATCCGTTGCATCCAGAGTTTCCCCTATAGTTACGTCTTTTCGATTCTTTGGATCTGGCTTAGCTTCCTGTTAAAAAGGAAGCTGCCTTAGTGTTACCCGAAAATCTTTGGGTTACATATTCCAGTTACACTCTTTAATATGAATGATTTCAAATGTCATGGAAGTTGAAAAGTAATAATCACTTGTTGGCAGGAGAATCTTTCTATTTTTTTTCATCTTCCCATTTATTTATTTATTTATTATTTATTTATTTATTATTACATTTATTTATTACATTTATTTACCACCCATCTTCCAAAGCGGAACTCTGGGTGGTTTACAAATTAAAAGCAGACACACACACACACACACACACACACAAAAATAGACAAAAAGACAGAGACAAGCTACAAGCGAAATGGGGGGGTGCAATACCCTCCACAAATGATGGCGATGACACAGGTGGCACAAAACAAAAAAACAAAAATTAAGTAACATGGTCGCCAAATGCCTCCCTGAAGAGATGTGTTTTCAGGGCTTTTTTAAAGGTGGGCAGGGACGCTGCTAGGTGCAACTCACTAGGGAGCTGATTCCACAGCGTAGGTGCCCACCACAGAGAAGATACTGTTACGCGTAAGCAATTTCCGCGTCTCTCTGGGTGTGGCCACCCTAAGTGACCACACCTGCACCGTCCTCGTGGGCCTGGTCCCAGTTGACCTCTGAGGGATATGCTCCGACAGGTACTCCGGTCCCAAGCCGTGGAAGGCTTTGAAAATCAAAACCAAGACCTTGAACCTTATCCAGAGGACGAGCCAGAACTGGGGTGATGTGCTCAAATCTACGAGCACCCATCACCAGTCTGGGTGCCACATTCTGCACCTGCACTCCATGTTTATGGAGTGGGCTAATATCTGTAATTTACCAATACAAAATAAAAAAGATATATTGATGAAAAGAAAGTAAAAAAAGTAGCTTGCCTTTGCTTCACTTTTTTCTTGAATGCATTGGTTGCCATAGTTACGGCAGCTTGAAACTTGGTTTAAGTATAATTGCTGCATACGTTTTAAAAAATCAAATATTGTGATACTTTAAAATAGTGAGTACAGTTGGCAGGTAATTTAAAAGAAAACAAACAATTAAATACTAAAATATGCACAATATGTTTTAAATGTTTCAAACTCAAGAAGGATAAAATTTTTAAATTTTGTGACACTCTTTACATTATTTAATACTTCAATACTCATAATGTGATGCTGTTTCCAGTTTGTTAATCAAAATTCAGGCAACGGAGCAGAGTTTTAATAACCTGAATCTAGTTGGCAGTGCCAGCTAATAGATCAATGAAATAATTAGGATTTAACTTAAACTTTAATTAAAAATTAAAAATAATTGAAATTATTTGTTCTGGCTTGGTCTCACCATTCAACAGTCAGTTGAGTTGGTCCACTTTAATACCAACTGGAGTTAAGTCTATATAATTGTTACTAGAGATGGGCACAAATAGAAAAAAATGGAGTTTTGTTTGTCGTTTGTCATTTGGAGGGGCCATTTTGGTTCGTTTCCGTTTTTCGTGAATTTTTGCAAAAAAATTGTTTTCACTTTCGTTCATTCCATTACCGTTTCATTACCATTTATTTCATTTTTTTATTTTTATTTTTAGCATTTAAAGCAGTTCACTGTATTGCAGTAACGGAAACAAAACGCACGACAAAATTTCCGGTGTTTCTGTTCGTTTCGTTTCATTTTGGAGACAAAATTCATTTGTTGTTTCGTTGTGTAATGAAACGAAAAAACGGAAACAGAAACGAAAAATTGTTCGTTTCGTGCCCATCTCTAATTGTTACTTTCAGTATGATATTTGTCTATCATTAGGATTTCTTCAGATGTAATTCTTTTTATTATTTATATGTTGAACTGCTTTTCTGAACATTGTTTTTACACGCTATTGTGTGAAATTATGCCTTACACTTAATGAAGAATTTTGTAAGTGCTGAATTCTCATTTCCACCCCCTGAAATGTTAGTTTTGTAATTTGTCTCTAAATCTATATTTTAGAATAGTTTGTAGAACTGAGTAATTTAAAATGTTTTGTATTTGTGCTATTGACTGTTTAGTTATATTTAATGAAGTGTGAAATAGAATATAGAAGCATTTACATGTAACACACCTGATGAAACTAAGTATTTGTGGTAATGTTCTATATTTTCTTCCCATCTCTTCTTTTTGCAATATTGCTTCTCCGTAATGCATAGGTTTGAAAAAAAAGGCCAATGCAAAGTTCCTCAAAGTGAAGATAATAATTTCATGATGTCTTGTATCACCTAACTTCCTTTTGAATTTGTTTTTCTGGTCACACGGCTCAACTATTTTTTAACTTATATGAAAAAATGTTCATCTCTCAAGTGGAATTGTTATAATTTTGAGCAATTTAACAAACTTGCCATCGCACCATGCTCCTGATTCAAATTTATATTTCTGTGAGTTTAAATGTTGCTGCTCTATTTGTTTTCAGTTGTCTAACAAAACAGCTGTTTTGCCTTGTGTCTTTGGAATCAACTCAACAAGAACATAGGCGAAGATTATAATAATGTTGTGTGCACTTTTTCATGCAGCTGTTCTCACTTTTAGAAGTGAAGCTGCTTTGCACTGAGAACGGCATCAGGAAGAAGTAAACGGAAAACTCTGGTAGCACATTCATTTAACTTTCATTTATACATTAATGTTCTTTGAAACTTTTCCATAATACATACAATCAGTACATAATAAATCCCTGACAGTTTCATAGTTTGGGGAAAAATGCAAATGTGACTTGTTCCAAATATATTGTGTATATTCTAGTTCTAAATACATTAGGTTGGGTTCAGATTAAATAAGTCATGCATTAGTCCTATTGAACTAATGGAGCAATCTTCTCCTAAACCCCCTTCATTTAAATGAGGCTGAAGCATGATTACTGTAGATTGAATCCCATTTTTTATTTTTATTTTTATATAAACCAGATTGCAGAGAACTATGAGCAACAATGACTGAATTGCAGCCATTTCCCTCGTTTCCCAGGGATAACCATAAAAAACCAGAAGGTATTTCTTCCACTCTTCTGCTTTCTCCTCCTCTTTCTTAGAAATGTATACAATTTTCTAAAATATTTTTTAAAAAATCTGAACTGCTGTTTTTTGTGCATGTTACCATCATTGTCATCTAAGGGGACCATAAATCCTGTTGGAGCCTTAAAATAGCTTAAGATAGGAATCTTTTACATTCTAAAATAGATGTGTGCCCCACTAAATTCATTAGTTTTTCCTTCTGAGTAGATATATCAAGGATCATACTAGCAATTTTGGACAGGGAATGATTGGCCAGCATTGGAAGTTCTCAGTACTGAGTTTTTGTGTTATATCTACCTGAAGTTCATGATATCTGAATGTGTACAGATCAAAATGATGTCTTGTATGCAGCATAATATGTATTGTTTCACACTCTTTAAAATTAATTTTCCAAAATTATTTAGGTATAGATGAAAATATTTCATTGGAAATTCCCTCCAGAAAGCGTAGTTGTGCTGCTGTAAGTACGCCATCAGCATGTGTTAACAAAGCTATTCATCACATTCAAGATCTAGAAGTGAAAGTGGAAGAATCTTTTCAACAGGTATTATTGTTAAATATAGACTTATTTTTTGGGTTTATATGCTGGGTTCTTCAAAGAAGTTTTCCCAGAAAAGATTTACAATAAAAATAGGAATGTTTTGTTATAATCCACACTATGATACAACTGTAATAATTAAATCTGACTACTGATGGCAGACCAGCAGATAAACCCTGTTGGCCAGAAACATTAACTACATGGTAGTTGTTGTGAGTTTTCCAGGCTGTTTGGCCATGTTCTGGAAGTTTTTCTTCCTGACATTTCACCAGACTCTGTGGCCAGCATCTTCAAAGGGAACAGAGCTCAAGGAACTAGGAGTTCTCTCTGTGCTCCTAGGGCCATTTCACACGACCCCTAAACTCTGTGATAATGGCTCTCAGCTCCGGAGCTTAAAATTGTTTCCCCACCAGCTCCGGAGTTTACAGAAAATTAAGTGCGACCATGCCCACCTAAGCACGTCCCAGCACACTTTTCAGGTACCTGCTCTCCAGGGGTGAAAATCCCTGATGCGGATGTAAAGGAGTGAGTGCCAGGCTCTCCTCGCTTCTGTTTGTTGTTGTTTTTGGCCCCCCCCACCCCTTTAAGAGACAGGAATCAGGACGACGACAGGGCTCGGGGCGGCTTCGATGGGCAGACGGAGGTGAGCCTGCATTTTTTCCTCTCTTTTTTTCTCCCTCCCCTCACGCAGACAGGAGCAAGGAAGTGCGGAGGGGGTGGGAACACAGGAAGAGCAATGAACCCCCAAGATCTCTGGTCCAAATTTAAGTGGCCAGCGGATCTTAGAGGTCGTGTGAAAAGGCTCCTAGTTCCCTGAGCTCCTTTCCCTCTGATGATGCCAGCCACAGAATCTCGTGAAATATCAGGAAGAAAAACTTCCAGAACACAGACAAACAGCCTGAAAAACTCACAACAACTATTGGATCCCGGCTGTGAAAGCCTTCAAGAATACATTAAATGCATGAATAAATGAAAAGGCCTTTGTCTGATACCAACTGCAGCTAAGTAAATGCTAGAGGATGTTTTCTGGGAGGACTATTCCTGTAGTGGACACTACCTCAAAGACCATGCTATGTTTATAACAGTTGGAAACAAGGGCCTCCAAAGATGACCTCTGGGTTGGGTTGGGTTTTATGAAGAGAGGAAATCTATTAGCTCCTGTGGGACCAAAGTATAATGGACTCCAAAGATATGGCCCAGTACTCCAAACTACTGCAGGACATTAAAAAGTTCCAGTATCAGTTGTTTTACTTTACCATAGGACACAATAGAATAATGCTTCTAGAGCAGTTGTTTGTTTGTTTATATACCACCCGTCTTCCCAGGGGAACTCCGGGTGGTTTACAAGGAAGAATGAGACAAAAACAATACAAAATCAATACAACAATCGAGACACAGGTGCGCACACACAGACTCTCTCTCTCTCTCTCTTTAAATATATATATATATCCTGGAGCACGAACTGGCAAACCACTCCAGATGTTTTGGACCACAACTCCCACAGTCCTTTGTCATTGGCAACCTAGGCTTGGAATTTTGGGAGTTGTGGTCCAAAACCTCTGGAGGGTTGAAGTTTGAACACCCCTGTTCTAGAGGAAGCATATACTGTTACAGTAAGTTTCTCTGTGCGTTCCTTGTGGGAAAATAAAATAAGCTTAATAAATATATAATTTCCAATGTGGCATAATTGTGTCAGCTTTTGTCAGCACACATTTAAGGATATGGGCTGTTATTCACAAAAGCTTCCATTGCATTAAAGTTATTAATCTCCAGAATGCCTCATGCCAGCATGTCAGCTGGAAGATGGTTCAGCTGTTCAGGGAGGCTTTTAAGCCACCTTATTAAAATCAACCTGTCCTCTTTCAGTCTGATATATTTCATTATTTTTTTAAATTTTTATAATGTTGTCTTAGTCAGCCACAGCAATTTACATATCAGTTTAAAAACCAGGTTCTTCCTGCACTCAGGCTGTCGTCTAAAAAGGACACCACACCACAATTCCATCCCTAGCGAGGTGCGCTCTGCAGAGTCCCTGCTGGCCTTTTGAAAAGCTGTAAAAACCTATTTATTTCGAGAGGCCTTTGGCAAGCCCTAATTTCTTTCTTTCTTTCTTTCTTTCTTTTTTGGGTCCCGCCATCTCTAGCCTCCAAGCGAGAATAGTTTTATCTGTACCATAGGCCGTCCTTTTGGTTAGAGTCGCCGGGCTGATAGCTTTGTATTGCCGGTTTGTTGGATGCACTAGGTTTTAACTGTTTACTTATGTCTCTTATATATTATATAACCGTTGAATTTGTGTTGTTGGCGCTCGTTCGTCCTGTGTAAGCCGCTTAGAGTTCCGAATCGAAGATAAGCGGGGTATAAATACAATAATAAATAAATAAATAAATAAATAAATAAATAAAAGGAAAACTAAAGGGAAAGAAAAACAGCAGACTTATAGGCACTAGTTTTAAAAGTCGCTAACAGTGTTCTAGGTATACTTTGCTTCTGGGTAACAGCAAAGAGCGCTGCATCCTTAATGGGTGTTAATTATCAACTGAGGGGGGTCAGGTCATGGAAGTGCGTACAGCAGAAATCAAATGGTAGCTAGGTTGCTCAGAACCAATGGGCTAGCCAAGTTTTCCTTCTCTTCCATTTTGCCAGAATGGCTGCTTCTAGCTGGTGTGTCATTTTATAACATAAAAAAGGAGACATGGATGTGTGGCTTTTTTGTTAAGATAAGTGCTAGGCAGGATCGGCCCTGGTTAGTACTTGGATGGGAGACCACCAGGGAATACCAAGTGGTGTAGGCACCTGAAGTAGGAACTGGCAAACCACTCCAGTATTCCTGCCAAGAAAACTCCATGGACATGGGGTCACGAAGAGTCGGTCACAACTGTAACGATGCAACACACACTGTTCAGCAATTATATTCTAAAAAAATGCATTGTTGCAATCTTTTATGCATTTCTTTATGAGCATATTAAAATGAATCAAATGAGATTTGTTTCCTGTTAAACACACATAGGTTTGGCCTGCTAAGTTTCAGTTCTAATAATTGAGTAGTTGTTAAGTGGGGTATGTATGTATTGGAGAAAGCATGCATATGATTGTGCTGCACACATCAGTATGATATATTGTAGTTAATGAGTGACTTGATTTCTTGAATATTGCATGCAGCTTGATACAACAAAGTCACTCTAGCTGTCAAGATGAAAAGTTGTACAAGCTGAAAGAGTAATTAAGTCTTGGCAACAGAAGCACATCAGCTCCATCCTGTTTCCTTTGCCCTTAAATATTTTTTTCTGTAAAAAAACTCAGAGCTATACAGAGGAGTGGCATTTTGATAGTTGCTGAAGCAAGTTTTGGAAATCTACCGATCCCACAAAACGTATTCATTTATCCTTGTGCTTCTAGGGCAGCTACCCTCACCAAGGTCTGCCCCTCTGCCTGCATGCCCATCAGGCCTGTAGAAAATCAGCCCTTGCCAACAGCCACAAGTTCCTTTCAGGTGGCAAACATAGTCAGTTTGGAGATTTTTTATAATGTATTGCATGTGTTTATGTAATACAATAGGGGCCCCCATATCTGCTGGGGATTGATTCCAGGCCTCCCTGTGGATAACGAAAACCATGGGTAAGAGAGAATGTAACCCCTCCCCCCAAAAACTGCTGTTTTGTGACAGCTTGCTTTACAGCTGCTGTTTTGGGACAGTAGCTTGCTTTTTGGCTGCTGCATTACTTATTTAATTTTTTCCTTTACTAACGATGGATAACTGAATCAGTGGTTAATGAAGCAGTGGATATGGGGACCCTACTGTACATTTTAACCCAGGGGTCCTCAAACCTTTTAAACAGAGGGATAGTTCACTGTCCCTCAGACACTGTTGGAGGTCGGACTATAGTTTGAAAAAAATATGAACAAATTCCTATGCACACTGCCCATATTCTCAAATACTACTCGTTCCCTGCCAACTAGGAGGTGAAAGACATTGGTGTAACCAGGGATGGACAGAAGGGTGCAGTAATTTGGGGGCACCTGGAGGGGGAGCAGCAGGAGGAAGCCATGAGCCATCCCACCAGCAGTCTTCCTTTCGCCCCGCTAAAGATTGGTGATCCTTAGTTGGGGGGAAGGAGGAGAGGGAAGCAAGCAATTTTTTTCCCAGCAGCACCTCTGCTAATTGCTCCCCCTCCTCCTTCCCCCTGCTAAGACTTGGCGATCGTTAGCCTGGGGAAAGGGGGAGAGGGAAGCATGTGATGGAGGTGGTGCTTGGGGAAAAAATCCCATCGCCTACTTCTCTCTCCTCCTTTCCCCAGGCTAATGACTGCCAAGCCTTAGCTGGGGGAAAAGGAGAAGGAGGAAGCGTGCTATGGAGGTGATGCTTGAAAAAAAATCACCTGCTTGGCGCTATCCGCACACTGTGGTATTTGCACAGGAGAGCCTTAACTGAAAAGGAGACCCACAAAGAGGGCATGAGGAGAGGCCCTTCTTCCCCTCCCACACTGTTCTCCCTGGATCTGCCCCCCTTGCTCAGTGGGTGAGACATGGTTGTGGGGGGGGGGAAGAGGGCACAACTGACTTTGTCCCCAGGCACTCCAAACTCTAGCTACACCACTGGTAAAAGACTTTGAGGGAAGATGTTTTAGTATGCATTCATCCACAGAAAACAGTCTGAGAAATTCCCCCTGTCTCTCCTTGCAAATAAATTTATCCGACTGGATAAATGAATGAATGAAGGGACCAACAAGACTAAGAACTTCCAGGCATCTGAAGGTGTTGTCCCCCATTTGCCTGGATGAAATAGCACGTTTGCCTATGAAGGGCATTGGAGATAGAGGAGAATCTGCCTTTCCTTGTAGAAAAAGCCCTTGTTGAGGGATTGCTAGTTCACAATATGTTGGAGGAGAAGCCTCATATTTCTTTACTTGCTGATGCCGACTCAGTCCTGGGGATCCGGCACTCTTGGAGTGGTGCCGTTGTCTGGTGGACAGCTGTGCCGGGAAGCACTCCTGCCTCTCGGCCAGGTGGCATAAGCGATCTTCACGGAGGAGAGCCGGGCTTCCGAGGTGATCGGTGGCCAATGAAGGCGATTGTCTGGGATGCCACAAAGCAGGCAGGTTACCACCTTGCCTGGGACCAGCCCGCTCTCAGTGCGGCACCCAGCGAAGCAGTCTGAGTGCTATCAGTTGCACAGCGGTCCCTCCTCCTCCTCCTTAGCTGGTGGAACCCTCATTGATCCCTCACCTTCTCGCTCACCTCTTGGCTGTGGTGGGACAGACATAACCGGGGAACTCTCCTAAGCCTCCAGCTGGAGTCCACGTGGAAACGAGTGGTGGAGAGAAACGGGGATCCATCAAAGCCCTCCTCTTTCTGCAATGGCCGATGGGCTGGATTCAGGACCCTGATGGGCTGGATCCAGCCCGCAGTCCATAATTTGAGGTCCCCTGGTTTAACTCTTTCTTTGATAAAACCCATCCCCTCCATGGTGCCCTTATCTGCTTCTCTGTCTGCATACATAGATCTCCTTGACCAGTAAGGTTAGGGAAGCCTTTAGGACCAAGCTATTGATCCAGTCTCCTAGTCATAAAAGGAAGGAGTAAAAACCAGGGGCATTTACACCAACTAAGTAAGTGGGTTACTTTTGTCCAATTATGAAGAAAAGTCCAAGGGGAAAACCTCTACAGGGCAATAACAAAGAGAAGCACATTAAACCCAAGATTACATAGCTGAAAAAGTCTTGTACTAGGACAAGCAGATAACCTGTCCTGTGAATAACAAACATAGAATGTAAATTTGTGGAAGTGGAAATAGTAATCTGGACGTGGCAGTGAAAATTAGCCCACAACATAGTTAGTTTGGGGGACCTAAGTGTTTATATATATAATCTTGCCATTAAAGAGAAGTGCAACACTGAGATGTCCATTGGTATCCCTTCCTTTAATATGAAAGGTGTCTTTGACCAAGATAGTTGGTATTAGAGATGGGCAAGTAACAAAAAAATGAAATGCTGTTTCGTAGTTTCGTTATGTAATGAATTGTTTTGTTACAAAACAAAATGGTAGACCATTTTTCATGATTAAATGAAATGAACCACCATGTTTGGCTGTAAAAACAAAACAATTTGTCCTAGAGGTTCCAAATTTGATGTTTATTTTCCTTAGACTCTTCCTTTTAAACCCTCAAAATTTGGAGAGGTTTTATGTTCAGTGGGATAAGTTATTCAACTTCAAAATGGGTCCCCTCAAGGAAAAAAATCATTTGTAATTAAGGGAAGCTTGAGGAAGCACAAGCTATTAAGCACTTCCCAAAATTACATATTCTTACATATTCTTTCTTGGACCTCTGAGAACCCTCAAAGGTGAAGTTAGCTGATGTAACAAAGCTTCCAGAGATTACCAAAGCCATTTCATGTTTAAATTAACACCTCAACTGTGTATCTCCTAAGCCTAAATGACGAGAAACATATGAGAAAAAGTTCTGCTGATGATGTGTTTGCTCCTGGATTGGGTTTTTATGTTTTCCATGGCTCATTGTCTATCCATGATAAACATGAGATAAGATTTCTCAATATGTTAGAAGATACTAAATGTGTTAAATTCCATCAGATAAATTTCTTTAGATATCTTTGCATTGTGAATCTTTTTCTTTGAAGTCTTTATCCTAGGTTAACAGGTTTTTGCATCTGTTTTGTTTTCAAGTATTTATTTATTCTGACAACCCCCAAAAGAACGCTCTCCTTCCACATCAGTCACATTACTACAAAAAGCATTGTCTGAGGGTGGCGGTTCCCTTACTTCTAAATAAATGTCTGGATTGGGAGAAAGGTGCTCATTCTCTGTGCTGAATAAAAGTGTGGTGACAGCTGTAAAAATCAGCAGGATGTGTTGCCAGAAATTTTATCAAACAGGACTGGGGAGTGTCCAAAGCGTTGTCAGATCACTATGCTAGCAAGTAGCAAGTAATTTCTTTGGTTAATGAAGCTCTTTTTTGTTTGCTTGCTTTCTTTTAAGAGGCGACCTATTTGAATGCACCTATGTGGTTTGATGTATAATGTATATATATTATGATGCTTTTATTTATGCAGAGTGTATCCTAAAATATATTGTATATTAATGAAGCCCCTCATTTCTGTTTGCAGTATAATCATTTATATAAGTTGGAGAACATTTCATGGTAAGAATCTTATGAGCTTCAGATCAGTAATTATGCTGGTCACATTTCTAGCTGCAAAAGCAAGGATGCTGTCAAACTAATCCTATATATGTCTGTTGTAAATCCTGCTAAGTTCAGTAGTGCTCATGCACAGATAAATGGTACAAGATTGCCCTCTAAATCTACAATTCTGTGCCCACTTATCTGGGAATAAGCTCACTGAGCTCAGTGGAAGATGCTTCAGAGGAGATATTTATAGGACTATGCTGTAAATACATGTAACATACACCATTTCTCTTCTGTGTGGAATAGAAGTCTGATCTTCTTGTTTAAAAATAACATACAGCAAGTCTGAGATCAGAAGTTCTAAAGTGGGAGCTCAACTAAACCAAGAAAAGTGCAAAAGGAGCTGTCACTTTCCCCGGGACAGCATTCCAGGGTCACACCAGTCCCTATACAATAGGAAAACTCTGCTGCAAGAGACTGAGATCGCGGTCATACCTGGGTTTCCTTCGTATTTAAATTTCCTGCGTATTTTTTCAGGAGCGGTCACGTGGTTTTTAATGAGCAGTTGGTGTCCTCTCCTCTGCGTTGTACCTTCCTATTCTGGTTCTGTACTAACCTGTGTACTTCGCGTTTTGTCCTACTTTCCGGTTCCAGTTTCCAAGGCTCCATCTTTTAAGCGGGGTAGAAAGGGGAGAAACTGAATTTACTGCATATTTCCAGTGTCCTGTCATTGCAACAGAAGCAAACAAGCATTTTTGAGCAAAGTTTCTAAATCCAGCCCCTGGTGGTGATTTAGCAAACTTCGCTGAAACTGCTATTTGAGGGGTGTGATAGGCCGGGAGCAGAATTTGCTTCTCTTCCTGGCTAGCACGCGATCTTTTACTGCGTAGTTCGCCGATGGGAAACTACGCAGAAAACGCAGGTATGACCGCAGTCTGAGATATTGTAACCAAACTGAGGACATCTCTAACCACACCTACTGATCAAACCCAACACAGGAACACATCTATCCAAGATTCTCTATCATATTATTCCTGGTGTTATTATTTATGTTTTAGTTTGCAATGTAATCTAAATTAAGATGAGGTACATTCTTTGGAAAGAGTCCCAAATTTTGCAGAATAGGAGCAGCAGATGTTAATAACAAATGAATATGGGTGAATTATACATTTATATACATAAGCATTTTGTAGTTCTTGACATGTGAGCAAGAAATAATGAGTTAAGCCTATAAAGGATGATTACTGAAGATCTATTTTAAGTACTTTTCAGATTTTGGAAAGAAGCTGCCTATTTAAAAATGTCACCTTCTACGTTCAGGGGTACAGATACCAAAAGTGATGAAGCAACTAAAGATACCTTATTATCAGTTTCTTCTGAACTGAAGGATGAACACTCATATTTGGAAGGTAAACAGATACTCTGTCTGGATGTTTCTGGTCACACTGCTTAATTGAAAATCTTTCTGGAGAACTGTTTACACTAGGAAAATATAATCAAATAGAGTATTTAAAATCTACAGTGTGAATGCATTTGCCATTTAGAGCTTGGATTGTTCAAGGATTTCCACCAAGGAGGGAGGCAAATGGAAGTGATAATTCCCTCAAATGCTGCTGTGTCACAGCAGTCCCTGCTTCTGGAGTAAAATAATCTTTTCTTAATCCCATTTTTAAAAAATGAGGCCATGTGCATCTTCCCATCAAACCCTTTGTTCTCCATATCACTCCTTGTTTGCTGATGAGCTGTGTCTTAAGAAATGTTAACAGCAATGAACATTATTAGTATTTACATTTAGAATCAATTACCAACAACCCAGTGAAGCAATGAGTTCACACTTCTCTTTGATCAGCAAAGTCTGGGTGCTTCTGTCTCTTGGATACCGTAATCCCTCTCTGTGTTCTGTGCTGCTCCCTTGCATGTGGGCAGGAAAGAAGAAATTCTTCAACTCCTACTCACTTGTCAGAAATGACCATTGTTTCCCTTTGTCATTATCTATTTTCGGTCCATGGACTTGTGTTACTGTTGTACCTGAATCTATAACTTGCTAAATGTCAGGTAGCACTTCATTAATTCTGTTTGCTTCCTCTCAGTGCTCCTGAGGCCTGTGAATTACCATAACCCAGGGATCATATGGCTCTTCACAAACCTTCCTAGCACATTCCTACTCCACTCTTGAGACATCTCTTAGGACAAGTCTTTTTGCTTTCCTCTGTCTGAATCTTTTGTATACAGTGGAAACTTGACTTACGTCATTAATCCGTTCCGGAGGTCTAGACATAAGTCAAACATGCCTTAAGTCAAATGAACTTTTCCCATAGAAAGTAATGGGAAAGTGGATTAATCCGTTTCAGATGGTGAAAAAGACCCCCGAAAACAGCAATTTAACACAAATTTGACTGGGATAGGAGATTCCTTCCAGGGATGTAAATGAAATGTCTCTTCAAAGAGAGGAGGAGGCAGTGGAATTATAGTCCACAAGTTATACGCCTCCACTTTTTAATGTTCATAGCAACAATGTCTAACATTTAAGTTTTACTGATTTTTAACCTGACGTTCCAAGTTCTGAGCAACTCTATGCTTACCATTAGAGTCCCACAACTGTACAGCTCCCCAACTAAAATGCTTCAATTGTGGACCAGAATTCTGCAGCCAGATTTTTTACAAGACGGAGCTGACTGTCTAACCAGCGAGGCCAGCCCCGAGCTCCCAGCCCTTCTTCTCCTCCGGCAGCAGCGGCGGCTTCGGTGAGGCCGAGGACCAGCTCCAGGTGCTCGGAGCTGGCCTCGCCGAAGCCTCCACTTTCGGAGGAGAGGAAGAAGGCAGGAGCAGTTTGGAGGTGGCAGCTGCGATGCTGGGTCATGGCTGCCGCCCGATTCCAGGACCTTGCGCCGGGGCTCTGAGCTGTAAGTCACAGCCTGCGGCGCAAGTCAAACAGGCCCCTTCTTACTGCAAGTCAAATATGCTGCAAGTCAAACAGCATGTAAGTCAAGGTTCCACTGTACCTAGGGAGAGCCATATTGCTTTGCATATCCAGAAGGCAATAATAATAATAATAATAATAATAATAATAATAATAATAATAATAA
>JAHTLZ010000204.1:45260372-45307746 GCA_023846285.1 Phrynocephalus versicolor
TTTGCATATTGGCCCTCAAGACTAGTTTATTGTGAACCTTAAAAGGGTTTTAAGGTTTGGGGAAGGTTCAAGGAGTGGTTTACCAATACCTCTTCCCAAAGGAGTGTCCATGGCCAAGTGGGAATTTGAAGCCTCATCACATTTCCATTCAGGAAAATGCATTAAATCTAGTTTGACTACTGACAATGAGAATAATCATGGTTCTGAATTTAGCTGTGATGTGATCTTTTTAGTAGCCATTTTTGGGGTGTGCAGTAGAAGAGTGCATAGCCATGAGATGTTTATTTATGAATACATTTTGTGGCTTTGTTTGTCAGATCTAGCACTCTTTGTGTGACAGGCTAACAACTCATTAAAAATGAAGCACAAGTCATGCACTGTAGGAAGCTGAATCTGTCGTGTGAAAGATCGCTGCACAAATTTCTTCTTTTTCTCCCTTTGAACCATTTCTGAAGGCATCCAGCCTTTAAAGCAAAAAACAACGGGTGTTCTGGCTGAGGTCACGGAGTTAGTTGCGAGATTAGAAAATGAACGTAAAGAGGCTGAAGAAGCTCTAGAATTTGAGAAGCGTCGTAGGAAAAAACTATATGCGCACGCCGACTCCCTGTCGCTTTGGAGGCTGCAAGAGCTGCCTATTGCTGTTCAAAAAGGTGTGGAAATTAAGCATTTAAAAAGGAAGAGGTTCGTGAATTAAATTAGATACGCAAAAACTACTCATTTCCTGTTTCTTTTGGAAGCCTATGGGTGCTTTCAGAATATAGTTTTAACATTTTCCACCTGGTCATCAGTAAGTCTTGACTCTCAAATCAAAGAAATCAAGATCCAGGCACTGTATTCTAATTTCTAAATGCAGCTTGCATTTATTTTTGCAAAAAAATATGTATTCATGGGATTTATACGTACAGTTGTTCATTTTTTAAATAAATCAAAGGGGTAATGAGGTTGAAAAGCTAATGTGCAGAATGTTCACTGGGACTTGTAGAATTAATCAGTCCATATAGAAGAAGGCACACATCACAATTATTATACAGGGCTTTGGTAATGTCCATAGCTTGATGCTAGATGCATTTATTCTTTACCTTAGGTTGACATTTTACAAAGTTTCGAACAGGCCTTGGAAATGTGCATTTTATTGGAGATTATGCATACTGGCTGGACAATATTCATCATTCCGCAATATGTGCAACATTTTTCTGTCTAGGAGGTTATCCATACAACTTGGAAAAATACAAACCCCAGCTGAGAGAGCCACATTCCCAAAACCCTTTTCAAGATTTTGCACATTCCTTAAGATTTATTTGAGTTTACGCACACTTCCCAGGACCTCTTCTAGATTATACATATATTTTAGATATGCATTTTAATATGCATACTCTATAATCCTGTGAGATATTGCGTCCAATCCTTGGAGAATGCACAGAATGCTGCTGAGATGTGTGTACTCCTAGAAACCAGTTCAAGATTATGCATGTTGCCTAATACATTAAAAAAATCAACCTTCTGAAATATGCTCATTCTCCAAGTTCTTTTAGACAGAATTTATATTGCCTAGGTAATGTTTCATGTCACCCTTTTATTATTTCACTTGCTTGCTGGTGACTACTTTTACTCTTAATCTTGGGAAATCTGGGGATGTTTTTGGTCTGACACATTGACTGAAGTCCTGTCAGCATTTGTTGAAGGTTTGCACAATTTGCCACCCAAATTCTGGCCATTCTCTGGAGAAAAATTAAAGCCGTGTTCTTCAGCCTTTGACAGATCAGAGACATTCTCTCCCAGCAGTATTCCCAGTGCCTCCAAGTGGTACCTTTTGGATCAGAGCCATCATAAAAGCAAAAAAGGGGGTTGAATTTCTTAATGGCCTGCTCAAGCCTGATGGAGCCTGACCCTGCAAAGAACAAACTTACTAAAACTTACCAAAGCTGAGAGGAATACCTGTATTTAGAATGGGGAAAGAAAACAGTGGGGGTGGGGTGGGAGTGGAAAACTCAAGGAAAGACAGAGCCCAACTGTTGGAGAGAAAAAGCATGGTGAATTTTGGTTCTCCTTCAACCACCCCTTAATTTTTGGCATCATGATTTTAGAAAAAGGTAGTGTGGTATACATGGAAAAATATAGTAAATGGTAACAGTGACTACTGCGTTTCCCCAAAAATAAGACCTACCCCAAAAATAAGCCCTAGCAGGATTTTTATGTATTTGTTAAGTATAAGCCCTACCCCGATAGTAAGACCTAGTGATGGGTGTGGGGTTAGGAGCAGAGCGGGACACCGGGAAAGGAAAGTACAAATGTGTAGTGTGCCATGCTCGTGTGTGTGTGTGTGTGTGTGTGTCTGTGTGTGTATGAAAGGAAAGGGTGGGAACAGCTGGCTTTACATGTCCTTGCAGTGGCGTGTGGACGGAGCCGAGCCACTGCCGCCTTCTTCCAGGTGCTGAGAGGCAGCTGTGAAGCTGCTGGCCCCCAGGCTGTCCACCACGCTGGAGCCATGGAAGGGAAGCCTCTCCAGTAGCCCCCTCACACGCTGCCTCTGCTGCCCCACACTGGTTCCTCAAGACTGAAAGCAGTGGCAGCTGGAAGAGGAGGAGCTGCCGCCGCCTCTGCCACCAGAATAGCTGCAGTGGCAGCAGCTTGTATGGCAGCAGCAGCCACAGCAGCACTCAGGAAGTGCCGTGTTTGCCAACCAGGGACGTGGATGCTCACGACACGGCCCCTCCTCCGGGCGCCACCGCCGCCGCTGCTGCTTTCAGTCTTGGGGAGCAGGCGTGGGGCAGCGAAGTTAGGAGAGTTAAAAATAAGAGAGTTAAAAATAAGACGTCCCCTGAAAATAAGCCCTGGTGTATCATCTTGTGAAAAAATAAATATAAGAGTGTCTTATTTTCAGGGGAACATGGTAGCACGCACACATAGAAATCAAGTAAAAGAAAGCTTCATAAGAATTAAACTTTCAATGCAGTAGTCATGGTTATCTTCTACTGCATAGCCTTTTTTCCACCTACAGAATGGGAAAAGTGTTCTCAAGATATTGAAGAATTACAGTGGCATTATGAAGAAAAAAATCAGCAGTTACAGAATGCTGTAACCGAACTGACAAAAATAGATGTAGCTAATGCAAAGATTGTGGAACATATAAACTTCATGAAGACATACAGCCCTCTGCTGGGAGAAAAGTTGAGTTATGAAGGTGATTGCATAGAAGAAGTTAAAAAGATATACAGAGAGGTAAACAGATTAAATATTTTCTTTATTTTCCCTCATTGATTAGTAAAGGCTCAAAAACGTGACGTACAGTAATGATTCTCACTATCTAAGTATCGTATGTAAAAAATCTACAAGAAGACCGCAGCTCACAGATTAGTAGGATTAGCTGTAAAATACAGATTTCTTATAAAGACAAATTTATTATAAAAAGTGTTTTACAGATACAGCCAAACTTTCATGTAGCCAGAATTTATGCTTCAACTCTGTTCACATTTACTTGGCAGCATGTCTGCATGAGAGTGGATATGATTTAGTTGCATGTAAAACTGGAGGGGATCACGCATAAGATGGGAAATTAATGTACTTGTCAGCCTGCCATGTAAATGTAAAACAATAACATGCTAATATTTTATGTATCTAAAAACTATAACATTTGATATCAACATTTCATTATGGTTGTTTGTGAAATTAGTTTATTGGTTGAAGATGGCAGGAGTGTTGAAAGAATGGAATTTCCTCCATGAATTTATGTGTGTGTGTACAGAAGAGGGTGTAATAGGGGCCATGGCGGTGAAATTGGATGACTGACAAAATAAGCAGAAAGTTTCTAAGATTTTGATTAGCAGTGCTTGTAGGAAAGATATATTTAAATGTAAGCATAATAACATGCCCTCCATCATTTAGTAATGTGGTTTGTACAATTTTCATTAACCCTGCCTAAGCGCATTTTGTTGTGAAAGAACAAGGACCTTTAAATGGGATGCAGTTTTTAAGACTTTTCAAATTTTATTTGGTTAATTGAGAGGTTGGGAAAGACTATACTAACTGAAGGATTCTGAGACTTATAGTCCCAGGAAATTAATGTGAGGCTCTAGATTAGTCCCACTCAAATCAGTTTTCTAGTGAGAGAGAAATATCTCCCAATGCTTAGACAGAAAAGGACAAAGTTTAAAGATCAGTTTTAACGTTGATACTTGGAAAGGTTTAGGGTATGAAACATTTATTAATCCTAAAGTACAAAAGAACACACTTACTTTGAATATAATGGATTAGTACAGTTACGCCTGTGTTCTGTTGTTTAAATTCATTGGTTACTCACACATCTTAGTTTTTCCCAGTGAGGTTCCAGTCGCATCCCCCACATCCCTTGAGAATGGACAAGCTTATAAAAGGACAAGCTTATAAAAGAATACGATCTGCATTCCTACACATTTGACTCTCATAGAACTCATTGAAAATTATTTTTAAATGAAAAGATTGGCGATTGCTTTTATTTTATTTTTAAATGAATTCAAACATATATAAGAGACCTAGTGCACCATCTTGTCACTGCAAATAAATCAGACTAATCTTGTCAATGCTATGAGTTTTACATTGTTACATTGAATTACATATCATTAACAGACAAGAAGTATATATGATATTGTTCATCATAAACTTGTTGAGGTGAGGAAATCACATGAGGCAATCACAGCACAGTGTGAAAGAAACAGAAAATCTATGTCTGAGCAAATAGAAGCTGCTGAGAAGTTGTTGAACCATCTCATGTAAGTGCCTTTTAAGCTTTTACAGGCTTTCTCTTCAAATGAATTATGTTCATGCATGTACATGAAAACGGAATTCCTTACAGAGTTGATATTAGATCCCTTGAGAAGCAGTGCTCTTTTGTTATATTTATATATACAAGTCCGTTTAAACCCATGATAATTTTTAAACAACACAGATTGCTATGCTACAGGTTTACATTCAAAAATAACCCTGTGAAAAAGATTCAGATCACAGAAAGCAGAGGTATGGGTAAACCCAAGAAGAATGTGCAATTATTTCAGTTACATGCCATAGACTGATAGAATTGTGGAGCTGGACGTGAACCCAAGCTTCCCTGAGTCCAACCCCTTGGTTAAACAGGAAGCCTCAGGTAAAGCACCTCCTGACTAATGGCTGTGCAACCTCAGAGGAAAGTCCACCAACCTCCGTGGACAAACAGTGCTGTCAGAAGGGTCTTCCGCATGTTTAGCTGAAATATTTCTTGTTCCACTATCTTGAGCCCTACCGTCTGCAGCCACACAAAACAAGCTTGCTCCATGTTTCATTATGAAAGCCCTTTAGATATTTTGATAAGGCTATCGTGTTCTGTGGCATAGTTACAAAAAATAATTATAAGAGTGGCTGTTTCAACGGAGCTAGACATTATCTAAAGGATGTTTGACACGTGAACAATGACCTCAGAGCACAATAAACCTTTGTAACACACTCTATGGAGTCAACCCAAGAACAACAAAGGGAGGTCCCTCCACAATTGTGTTAACATGTGATTTACACAAAATTCCTTTTTCTCATATGGTACATATATTTTCTCTTTCTGAAATGGTATTCCCTAGCACAGACAAGAGGATCAGAATGAAAATTTATTTTTATTTTATTTATTTTAGAGTATTTTTATCCCACCTTTCTCCTTGGAAAAGGACACAAGGTGTGTTACAGTAATGAGGGATAATATACAGTCCAGTACAATTAAGACATGTTCAAGTATTGAAAACAGGGAATTGAGGGACATTGAAAAGCATTAAGAGACAACATTACATTAAAGCTACAAGAGAACACAAGCAGTTAAAAAGAGAGTAAAATTCCATGTAGAACAGATGATTCATCCTGTGTTACTACTTTTACTAATTTATGCAACAAAGGAACAGTTATCAAATTTTTCAGAATGGCACATTTTATGAAAATTTGCCAAACCCACTCACAAAAATGCACATGTTCTCTTTGAGATGGTCTTATGCCCTGAGGGGGGGAAAATGTTGTTTAAGATACTTATATTCTTTTTGTTGTCTTGTGCATTCTTGGAGATAGGCTTTTAAAATAGGGATAAGTTTATTTCCAGCAGCAATAATATGGAAAAGGAACTGCAAGAGGAGATAAGTGAAAGTGCCACCTGTGCTTACCTTACTAGTCCTGCAGGCCTTAGCAGCAATTGGTACCGAAGATTCGGTTCTCCCTCCTAGAACATTGATGGGGGTGACTGTGCAGGGTTCATGGAGCTGGCCACTCAAAAGTGCCTCAGAGACGTTCAGAGAAATGAGTGTTTGCTTTTCATGTGCCTTGTTACAGTGGCAGTACAATTGACTCAAAGCCCTATTTTGATGATTTTACTGTCTGTACTTCAGGCTAGCAGTCTTTATTGGTAATAAAATGGCAGCTAGAGTTTGTACTGTGAGAAAAGTAATTTATTTGTAGGGTTACAGCTACTGAATATTTCCTTTTGTTTCAGCAAATAAGTAACATTTGTAATTTCTGATCAAGAGATGAATGCTCTGGTATGGAACATAAGAAAGGTGATTGAGATAGTTACATGTTGGAATCTTAAAGGTGAATGATTGGATGATGTGAGCAATTGACTGCTTCTGCTGCTGTTTGTTTGGTATGAATTAAAGCAGGAATATCTTAGAATCATAGAACAGTGAAGCTGGAAGGGGCCTACAAGCCTAGCCCTGATCCTCCATGCAGGAATAAAAATCCAAGGATATCTCCCAGGTGGTTGTCCAAATTTCTATTGATTGATTGACTGATTGATTTGATGGATGGATGGATGGATGGATGGATTCATTCATTCATTCATTCATTCATTCATTCAATCAATTTATATACAATCCAAAGGTGTGATACACATTCTCTGGGGGGTTAACAGCCAACATAAAATAATCTACAAAATAGAATAACGTCAACTACAAGCATCAACAGTTAAGAGCAATGCCACAGGTCATCATCTTTTCATTCTCAAACAAAATATATTTTTTGTCCCTGACCCACACAAACTGTATTTGAGGAGACAAGAAAAAGCAGTCTCACCTCTCATCTTCAGTTTTTAGAGGACCAAGCCACATCCTCATACTTTTTGTTTAGAACTAAGGATGGGCACAAAATGAAAAAATAGTATTTCATTTTCTTTCATTTCTAAAGTAGTTTCGTTTCATTTTGTCACAAAACAAATTTTAAAATAGTTTTATTACGAAGTGAAATGAAATGAAATGAAATTCTATGCTCTCCTGGGTCGAGGGAAACAAGCGATTTTAGGTATTTCGAATAGGAAGCTGGTTGGATGAGTGATAGCGCTGTCACAGCTTCCCATTGATTCCAATAAGAAAGGTTTTCTCCTACAGGCACCCCCTTTGGAACTTCATAACTCAGGTCTATGACCCCCAAACCTTTCCAAATTTCAGGGGGTTCCCTAAAATCGATATAGGAAGGTAAGCCTGCCACTTTGGGGGTGAAACATGCCTGGGACCAGTATTTTAGAGTGCATATTTTTAGAGGGCATATGCACTCTAAAATACTGATGTGAGGTATGTTTCACCCCCAAAGTGGCAGGCTTAGCTTCCTCTAGCAATTTTAGGCTACTCCTTGAAATTTGGAAAGTTTAAGGGTCACAGGGGGGGTCACACCACCTTTGGAGCTTAATGACTCCGTTCCCTGAAACCCAAACCTTTCCAAATTTCAAGGGGTTACAAGGGAGAGCTTGAGGAAGCTCCCCTGCCATTTCACCTAGAATGAATTGTTGGTGTTTTGTTTCATTTCATAACAAAACATTGGTTGGCATTTTGTTTTGTTTTGAAATGTTTTGTAACCTTATGACATGACGAAACAGCATGCCATTTTTTGTAAGGTACCCATCCCTATTTAGAAATGCTGATAGCCAGACAGTTGGTGAGGAGAGGGCATGGCCAGGTGAGGAAACGTAAAATGGGGAATGTTCTAGGTGGTAAAGTCCCTTTAGCTGCAATGCTGGCAGATATTTTATATAACCTGGAAATATGTTTATGTGTTGCATTTTTAATGTGATAATTGGGGATAAATATATTTTATGTTGACAGCAGGCAATCCCCAAATCCTTCCTTTTTATCACTTTACCCCGTTCTTATCAACATCGGCTATTTGCTGGTGAACCTTTACTAAGGGCACATGTGTAGCAAATTCACTCTGCTTGCTGACCATTAACTAACAGAAAGCAAGTTATTAACCAGAAGACTGAGGGTACAATTCTATGTACACTTAAAGATGTCCCAATCAGCTTAATGGCACTTATTAAAAATCACACCAATCATTCAGTCCCAGAACCTAAGAAAACAGTTTCAGTATATAATAGGAGGTTATGTCTAGCTAGAAACAGAATATTCTGCTGGGCTTTGTAGAGTTGTGTTAATAAAGTTCTGATTCATTTTAAATAATTTGGGGCAAATGAATGAATTCCCTCCCCCCTTCCAGGAATGAATTAAAAGAAGCTGGAAAACTTTATGACATTTTCTGTACCAAGGTAAATGAAAAGAAAGAGGCAATATTACAGCACAAAAAACATCTTGAAGAGTTAATCAAGCAAGAAGCTGACACAAAGGCTGACTTAGTGTCCTGGCGTGATAAAGTGAGTTTTGAAACAAATAAATCACCGTAAAACGTACAATATAAGTATAAAATCCTAGTCTATTGGCAAGTGAAGCATTTTCTAACCACATGAATAAATGTCATTGTTCTCTAATGAAGTTCAATGTTTTTGTGAAGTTCCACTAAGTATCCAAGATGCTTAGGCAGATCCTGAGACCCACATCTGCCACCAGATCCCACAGGACCTGATATACCCTTGCTTGGCCCTCTCATATGGTACCATCAAATATTTCCACACCAATGCTGACAGTGCCAATCATTCGTTTTATTTACTTTTTCCTGCACTCCAGTGCAATTGTCCTATTGTGCTTTTTATTGGAGGTACTTGGTAACCATGTTTAGTTTCTCTTAATGCAACGGCATAGAGTTTGTTCTGGTTTGTTTGTTGCGCTGTGCTATCGCACTGGGAAAAAATTAAAATGGCGGGTGCTCCCTTTCTACATTTGTAAATATCCAAATGAGCAACTATGTTATATGTTTGCCCTTCAGATAAAGCGCTTGGCTTTAAAAATTATTGCCCAGGAAAATGAAAACAAAGATTTACTGGACAGCTATTTGGAAGAAATGAAAAATATGGAATGCACTGTAAGTTTTAAAATATGTGCAAATGAAAACATTGGCAAACTGCACATGTTCTATAATTTTCATAATATTCCATACATGCTATGTTGTTTCCCAGAAGTCCACTAAGGAGTCTGACATAGAAGATCTGAAAGACAAGCTCAGGAGTTATTTGCAGGAACTGGTTGACTTGCAGAAAGAAAACAACCGCCTTCGTGAGGAAAATGGAGGATTTATGCAAAAATTCAGAGAGAGGTAATTATGTGATAGTAACTGATAGTTTGACAGTCATAAACCAATCCAGTTATGCTGGATTGGTTTAGTCTTGGTCATTTTCTTCTTACTAAGGCCATCAAAATGTTCACCCAGTCCTACCTGTTCATTTGGAAATAAATAGTTCATTGATTCCGGTGATGCTTACTCTCAAGTCTGTAACAGCTTAGAACCCAATATGGGAGTCATATTGAGTTATGAGAAGCATATTGAATAAAGTTTTGTTCAGCTTTGAAGAAAAAAAATACTCACAAGAAAATATTCCCAAAGAACAAAACCACTTGGTTTAAATCAAAGTTATGGTTTGGGTTGGTTCTGCAAAGTAAAGAAATTCAGGCTACAAGATCCATCAAATCATGGGAGCAATTAGATACCCTTCATCCACCAAATAAGTGTAAGTGATAAGCTCCACTCTTTGATTAACTAAAGAGGAAAAAAATCTTCTTGCTTACTTAGGATTAAACTCATTGTAAAAAATAAGACATTAAGGGAATAATGGGACAAACTATAAGCCTAGCAAGAAGATGACTATACTCATCAGAATAATCTATGACCATCAGTCAGCCTAGCGTGCAAAATAGTTGGACTTCAAGGATTCATTGGATCATCTTTGCACAGTCCTGTATATCATATTCAGCTTAATTCATAGAGACAAGATCCAGTGACATAGTGTCTCTGAATTCCAAAATACTCAGTGCCACCCTGTTTTTACAGGTCTCAGGAAAACCCTGCCCCCTTTCTGCACATTAGAAATTGTCCCAGAGGGCTAGGACACACAACTTGAACAACTGTAAGCCCCAATCTTTCTTTCCAGTGGGGTGATTGCCATTTCCATGGAAGCAAGCTGGAGATTTTGTAGACAGATATGGATGAAGGGTAATGTTCTGCTCATATAGCCGTAGGATTCTGGCCTTATTACTGAATGTTACAGTTTGTTATGTTGTATTTTTAAAATATGGAATGCACTGTTATTGTTATTGTTATTGTTATTGTTTTCACTTTTTTATTATTTGATCTATGTCACACTATTATGTGATGTGATTATTGTTCTGTTTTATTGTAAACCACCCAGAGATGGCGTTGTTGCCAGATGGTAAGTAAGTAAGTAAGTAAGTAAGTAAGTAAGTAAGTAAGTAAGTAAGTAAGTAAGTAAGTAAGTAAGTAAGTAAGTAAGTAAGTAAATATTTACAATTTTAACTCTTTTCTTAGCCTTTCAGCATAAACTCCTTGTGCAAAATATGGGAATCTACACCTCACAGATTTATAGCTAGTTTTCAGGATGTCTAGGAGTGTTTGCATGCCCATGGATGCCAGTGACTATAATATGATTGCTGTGAAAAATAGGAGATGCTAAATTCTATTTTGAATTGTTTCTGAAATTAAGATTTTTTTGAATATATTTTTTGAATACAGTGGTACCTCAAGATACGATCACCTCGAGATACGAATAACTCGAGATACGAAGGAAGTCTGTCTGGAAATGCAGCCCAAAAAAATATGGACTTCCATTCGGAAAAATATTACACAAAAAATCATGATACGAAAATTTTATTGGAAGTCTTCAATTCCCAGGGTGCATTGTGACCCATTTGGATCTGTGTTATGAAAATTTTCACCATATGGAGCATCCTGAGGAATGAAGTAATTTCATTACTCAAGGTACCACTGTATAATATTTCACAAAAAGGGGGGGGGTCGTTTTCTACATCTTGTCTCCATATACAAAGAGATCCCTAAAGCCACTAGACCAGTGATGAGCATTGTACTTGTGTGGTCTGCTTGAGCTCCAGTAATGTATTTACATAATTCCCTCTGAATCAATTGGTGGTTATGTTGGCTGGTGCATTAATGTAAAATAGTGGACTCCAAATGAGTAGTCTTTAGTTTCATTTCATTTAATCAATATATACACTGAGAATTCCCTGTTTTAAAATTCAGTGCATTTGTTGGCAATAGAAAGAGAAGTGAAATTAAATATGCCTTAACAAATGCTCCAAAGCGATTTAACCTTTAGTGAACTGTGGAAGCTGCGCTGGTGTGGTAAAATAGCCTTTGAATTTTATTTTAACAGTTCAAGACGGAAGGTGGGATTTCAATCAGAAATTCAGGTTTTGCAGAAAAATATCCGTAGACTAGAAGAGCACTTAAAAAAAGTCAACAAGGAACTTTATGCAGCTCAACTGGCGTATGATGAAGCCAAGACAAAACTGGAAGAACTGGAGCAAACCATCACTAAAAACAAAATGCGTTTCAAGGTTGTTTGAAATCAGACCTTTATTGTGATCTTTGATTGCTTCATTATTTAACATGATTGCTTAGAACACAGTGTTGCTACATATACCCACGTATCCATTAATAATTTTGCCATTCTGTTACAAATATTGAACGCTGGGTATATCCTGGAGTTCTCTAGTAGCCTAAAATATATGCCTGAAAATAGCTATACTGTATATAGAATATTAAGCATGGGCTCAGTTTACCAGCTTCTTTGGTGGTCCCTGTCACTTGTCATTTTGGTTGGTGTGCTGACTCTATAAGGTGATAATGTTCATGTCAATGCTGTAAAAAGTTATGCTACTAATTTCTACAGGTGAGCATGTTGTTAAAGGCATAAGTGCAAACCAAGCAAAGGGAGGTCACTTTGTTAACCTTAAACTGAACTGCTCCTTTGCATCAGACTGTTGGTAAACTTGTTCAGTAACTGCTCACAATGTATGTCCAAATCCATTGCAAGAGATCTGAGCAGGTAGGCAGCTTTTTCCATCCATTGCTAATGGATTTCAGAGGTCATCCAAGACCTGTTGAGCTGGCTGGATGTGGATTTTGATGAAAACAGATGTGTGCACCAGTATCCAGAAGGTTTCCAGTTCTGTCTGACTCGTTTCCTGCTAGTTTAGCTGGATTAGAGCTGGGTCTCTACTTCAAGGTCTCCTAATTGAAGAGATGATTTTCCATAGAAAAGAGATGAATGTTTTTGCTTCTGAATGGCAAAGAGAAAGATGCATGGAAGTTATATGGAAACAAGTCAAGTTGGAGGAAAATTAATAGAAGTGTATAAAATCATGGATGGTGCAGAAAATATAAATTCGGAGAAATTTTATTCCTTCTCTTATAATAGTGGACCCTAGGGTTACCGACTGGAGCTGAACAATATAAAATTTAGGACAGGTAAAAGGAAGTACCTCTTCTCACAGCATTTAGTTAAACTGTGGAATTCGTTGTTACAAGATATAGTGATGAATTGCCTGCCAGCTTGGATAGCTTATAAGGAGAATGGATAAATTATTGAAAGTAACACCATCAGTGTCTCCTGATTAGGATGGCTATATATCACCTGAAGTATAGGAGGCTTGTATGCCTTTGAATATCGGTTAAAGATGAAATGAAAGATCCCAGCTGCATTCATGTCCCACTTATGACTCTCCAATAGGAAGCTGGTTGGCTCCTGCATGATGTAAATACTGGACTAGTTGGCTGTTAGGCTTTATATCAGTGGTTCTCAACCTGGGGGTTCCCAAATGTTCCTAGACTGCAACTCCCAGAAACCTCCACCACTCACAGTGTTGGAAGGGATTTCTGGGAGTTGCATTTCAGGAACATCTGGGGAACCACAGGTTGAGAACCACTAATTTATATGCACAACTCTTCTCATTTTGTACTGGAAGAAGCTCTATGAATGTCAATCCACGATGTTTCTATTTTTAGGATAACTATAGAAATGCATCCAGTTGGAATTCCTCCACTGATAGAAGTGGGTTGGCAGAATTGGGGAGGGCACATGTTTATTATCTCTCACCCCAGACTGTCTTCTATGGCACCTACTACACTTTTCTAGAGAAGACTTTGAGAGGTATTAGAGGCTGCATATTGGTGAGAAAGTAGCTGAAAACAACCTTCCTGCACTTTCTGCTACTACATCTCTTTTGTCAGTGGAAAATTGCCATCTGCTTTCCACGCTAGCCTCCCCCAACTTCACACAGCCACTGTATGAAATACCATTCTGTTTCCCAGTATCATGTATCTAGTTTTTAATTTTGCATTTTATATTTGTAGAATTTTTAAAAATGCTTCTGTGGTTTTTGTGAGTTTATAAGAAATTTGCACAAACAGAATAATTGTGTTCTGGTCACTAATGTGTGGTCAAGTTGCTTCTTTTATTTATTTATTTATTTATTTATTTATTTATTTATTTATTTATTTGGTTATTTGTTTGTTTGTTTGTGACCCTATAAATGAATAATTTTCAGAAGTTCACATCATTAGCAGCTCTGCTCAGGTCTTTAAAGCTAAATGCTGTGGTCTCCTTTATTGTCAGTCCATCTCATGGTCACTCTTCCTCGTTTCCTGCTGCCCAACTTTTCCTAGCATCCTTACCTTTCTAGGAAGTTTCCCATTTCATGTTCACTTAATGGTTAGCATAGTTTTTCTAGTCTTGTTGGGATCATGTTCAGATGTCAATTCAAAGCGACATGCATGCTTGGATGCACAATACAACTGGATGAAAGTTACAGGTCTCCTGGAACCAGGGATACTTTGATTCCATCCCAGCGAAACTTTGGAATGGGGATATACAAAGGGAATATGTAGCTCTTGGGACATGGAAAGAAGCCACATCTAAGGTCTGATGCTGCCCATGATATTCCAGGTTGTACTCTGTCTTTAACATTCTAGTGAACATATAATTTGAATGTGGCAAGCTGTAACACATGTCCTAAAATGATCTAAGCCCTCCATTTTCTAAGGGAATTATAAGAATTAGCATTGCATTACTGCCCCCTCCCCGACCCCAATCAGTATTTAATATGAAATGTTATGTATGAAGTAGAGTGTGTTGGGGAGCTTGAATCTGGTAGATCTGCATTCAGTTGCATGTACCCTACCCTATGTTTGGATGCTAGATACAACTGCACATCATGGAACAGATTTCTCTTGTATGTTTCTTTGGTATTAATTCTGAAGGACCACAAACAAATCTCGATTTTTCTCCTGGATTTTTACCACTTCATTCCCATGTTTTCAAACAACAGATTAATATTAGGTTAGTAGCATTCTTCTCTATATTTTAAATAAAATAGTGTTTTTTTAATATATATATAAATGTATATATATATAAAAGTATCGATTTGTTCCATTTCTACCCATCTTTCCACCCATCTTTAATCTTTCACTCCTGTTTATAGAACTTGGAAGAAAATGTGAAAAAACAAATCAGAGATGAAGTCAGTGCTTGGAAGCTGACCCAGGTAAGGAGAACAACAGATTTCAATTCACTACTTAAATGCCCATTTTGCACAGTCAGAATCTTTCTTTATGTGCTGTATTGAGATTACATTCACGTCGCTCACTAGTTCATAGTGTTATTTTGTGAACAACCAGAGATGCACAGATGGCACTAAAATAATGAAGGCACATTTTTGCCTTGCACATGTAACAACATGTGATGTGCAGAAAGAGAAGGAGAAGAGTTATTATGGGAGATGCACATTGGCCTCCCATTGCCTTTAACATTTTTGCACATATTTCTGTCTATTTGCATGCACCAGAATGGAGGGAAGGATAGAAAAGGGGCATTATTAAGCCCTAGGGAAGCCCTCTATATGTGGGCGCAGTGCCCTCATGCCCTAATTGTTTGTAAGATATAGGGAATTTCTGACTTCATTTCGCAGGTCATTAACCTAGCTAAGTGCTTTCCAGGTCATTAACCCAGCTTGCCACAAAGTTCATAAATGTTACCAGCTTATGAAACAAGTACTTTGCCTTCTGCTGGATGCAGGAGCCTGAAAATGATGTTTCAAAAACAAACCAAAACAAAAACCTCAATATAGATATCCCCTAAAGCACAAGCACCTTGCCACATGCCTTTTCACTGTCTTCTTTCTACCCACTTTTAATATGACCTGAAGTTTTTTGGAACTTGGTGTTTTACCCCAAAAGTATTATACTATCAGGGCTCAGTCCGAGAACATGTGAAATAATATGGTGTGTATTTGCTAGGTTTTTCATTCATCAAGTAATCATTCCCAAACTTATGTAACCCCCTATTATGATCAGGTCATCCATTTTTTTCATAAAATATGCAGTTAAACTGGAAGTCGAGAAGCTAGCTCCTCCAGTCCCCCATATTTGGATTTTTATTTGCATAGGGTGATTATATTGCCTTTGATGGATATGTGTGTGTGTTGTTCTGATTATGTTCAGGAGGAGGGTTTCTCTTCCTCATCTGTACTGTTTTCAGATGATTATCTGTTATTTCCACTAGCTTTTTTGGGGGGGGGGTGGAGGGGAGTTGTTTTAAGGGTTCTGACCCTTCTTTTAGCCCACTGCCTGCAAAAGTATGTCTGGTCAGGATGCAAGTGCCTTCTCTGTGGTTGCTCCCAGGCTGTGGAATTCTCTCCCTGGGGAGGGAAAGCTGGCCTTCTCTCTCTTGTCCTTTGAGCAGCTGGTGACAAATTATCTTTTTTTATACAGACTTTTAAAAACTGAACTGGTCAACGAAGAATTTTATTATAAAGTTGTGTGTTTTAAGGCATTTTAAAGTGTTTTTCGTGTGTTTTAAAAAGTACTATTTGTTTATATTAAGTGCAACACTGAATCATGTTTTAAGCTGGCTTGCTTTGTAAATAATGTGTGAGCATTCTGAAGACCTTTCCCTGGAAGAAATAAGGTGGTGTAAAAATGAAAATAAACAAATTACTACAATGCAATATCAGCTACTTATATAACACCCCATAATGTTTAAAAATCTCACTGGACAATTTACATCTTGATTAAGCAGGCTATACATTTTCCTCTGAATACACTAATATTACAAGAATGGAAGGTTGAGCCAACCTCTAGCTGGCTATCTGAGCTCAGGATCAAACTCAGGTCATGAAGAGTCTTCACTGCAGCACTGAAGTTTAACCACTGTACCACAATGCGGTGGCTCAATGAATGAATGAATGAATGGATGAATGAATATTTTCACATGCTGATTCCTGTTATCTGGGTTGCTTATGTTCTGAGCAGGGATGAAGATGTAAATTTAAAGGTGAAGTACTTCCTGGTCTTAAACCACAGAAGCCAATAATTCAATTTCACTTGAACCATAGAAAGTGAAAGAGCTATTCAAAGGTCTTTTGACAGCCTTGCCAATTCCTACTTTTGAGATGCTGTCCAACTATGGGCGTGCTGAAACAGCTGGCTGCAAAGTCGGCAGCTCGGCATTTTGAATCCTGGGTGCCACGCAGCAGAGTGAGCTCCTGCTATTAACCCCAGCTCCTGCCAACCTTGCAGTTGAAAGGCATGTAAATGCAAGTAGATAAATAGGTATCGCCATAAAGAGTGAGAAGGTAAACAGTGTTCCATGCAGGCATGCCGGCCATATGGCCATGGACTTGCACAACACTAACTCTTTGGCTTGAAAATTGAGATGAGCACCACCCCTAGAGTCGGACACAACTAGCACGTATGTGCGGGGAGAACCTTTACCTTTACTTATGCTATGAGATGCCCAGAGTGGGCTTCCAGGGTGTCTGAACAAGTAATCATATCTCAATTTGAGCAGTCATTGACCTTTGCATTTCTGTGGACCTCACCATGCCTCAAAACTAAAACTTCAACTAGTGATTCTATTTGGGGCTGAAACATCCACTGCAGAACTCTACAGTAGTTTTGTACTAACAGAGATTCTCTGGAAGTTGAGTCATGGCTACTGGACTTCTTTTTTGAGAGATAGAAACGTTTCGCTGTTCATCCAAAAAGCTTCATCGGTCTGAATACAGCTAGTGCAAAACCTCCATCTTATAGGCAGCTTTGACCTCTTGTCACCCTGGCCTGAATTAGGCTCATAAGATGAACAATGGCCTAAATAGGCTCGTTACGGAGACAATAGTATCCTTAGCCTTAAGGTGAACTATGGCCTAAGGTGCTGAAACCTATCAAGAATGGGTTGTTAACTATGGCCTTGGTGGTGAAGGCTTTTTGATTTGTCTCGGTACTTTGGAAAGCACAGCCTGATAAGTAGCAGACAGACTATGCTGGAGCCCACCACCTCTGTTGAGGGAGGGGTTTTCAATGCTCACATGAATGGCCTCCCTTACTCCTCTTTCAAACCACCTCTCTTCTTTGTCTAATATGTGTACATCCTCATCTTTGAAAGAGTGTCCTTTGTCCTTCAAATGGAGGTGTACTGCTGATTCTGGTCCTGAGCTGTTGCCCCTCCTATGTTGGACTCAACTTCCAGATAAACTCACCTAAATGACTGAGAATCTTCACAGACTAACAGACATTATTTCTTTATCCCTAAAGTCCTAGTGTATGATATCATACCATCCCTAGGCAATCTCCTCCTGAAAGTTTAAGAAGAATCAGCTGGAGGCTGCCAAGTTTGTTCCTTTTCCAGGGGAGAAAACTGGAGAGATAACATTCCCTTGCCCATGAACACAGTGGTGAAATGTGGGGAAACATTTAAGTGCTACTGATGGTGAGACCGAAGGCTAGGTGACTATTTAAGTTGCCTTAAGTAATCACCTATGGATTTGACCAAACTCCAGGAGGCAGTAGAAGATAGGAAGGCCTGGTGAACTCTGCTCCATGGGGTCACATTGAGTCAGACATGACTGAACGACTGAACAACAACAACAAAATAATCACCTAGCAAATTTCTAGCTAGGTGACTACTTAAGAGTCTCCTTGCTGCTACTACCAGCCATCTGAAACCATGGTTAAGATATCAGGGTAATGAATAAATAAATTAATCATCTAGTATGAGTTCTCCATTTACATCTAGAATATCTGAACATATAGTTGTAGCACAGCCCCAGACATTACTGGGTGAAGAAAATTGTCTTGATTGGTCTAATCTGCGTAGATATTTGGATTGACATTTCCACTTTTCCCTTTGCCAAGTGATATACCATCAGTGGGTGCCCAATTAATTGTACTGAATCTCTTTATAGGCCCTTACTTGTTTGACAGTGACAGTACAAGGGGCCACTGAGAAGATTACAAATAAAGATGGAAAAGTGATTTTGAGTTTACCCTGAAAATCAATTAGAGTATTTCACTCAGATGCTCAGAATCTCTGAAGTGAAGGTTTGATATTGTTAGTATAGTGATGCTGGAAACATTTGTTGTTGGAGTTTATGGAGGATTGAGTCACAGTATCCATGGTCCCTAATGGAAAAAGAACATGGCATTTTTAATTCATGGATCTCGACAACTGTTGCTCAAACTCTCTTTGATCTCTTCAGACTTCTTCAAAATTCACTGCAGTTTTCCATTTGCACATACTGTAAGCAAGTTGGATGCTTTTGTAGCCAATGCTTCCTACGCTTTAAGTAGGTAAACAAAAAATTAAGGCTTGTAATGGAACTGTATCAATATGTACAGAGTAGAGATGGGGATGCATTTAAAATGTTTTTTTTTATGAATTTGGCTGATTTTTTACAATTTGTCAATTCATCATAAGTGGACTCTCCTGACAAATACAAATTGATGAATTTTAATAATTTTTGATTTGTTAATTTGTTGAGCTATAAAATGCCCTCCGAGGCACTTTGAGACATTAAATTGGAGGGAAGCATCCCCTGAGACTTCTCCACAACCCCTCCAAGTTTGCTGAAGATTAGGTTTCCCCAACTCATTTGCTAAAGGGTATTTTCCTAGTGTTTGTGGTTGTATAATTCCAATGTCTGAAACCCAATCCTTCACCAAATTAAAGGGATGATAGAGATGAAATGGGAGAAGCCTCTCTGAAAGTTTAGTGTATCTAAGTGTCTAGGGGGCACTTTCCTGGGGAGTCTATTAGGGGGTCCATAGTTCAGATATAAGAACCCCAATCCTTGCCAAAATTTCAGCACTTGTAGAGGATCATCAGAGGAAGAATCCCTGAAAAAAACCTTTATGTGCTCTCTCTCTCTCTCTCTCTCTCTCTCTCTCTCTCTCTCTCTGTGTGTGTGTGTGTGTGTGTGTGTATTTATAGCATTTTAAAGGGAAGACAAATCAATCCACTGATTTGTCACTGGAAATTAATTCAATCGTCAATTTGTCAGCCCCAACAGAACACAAATTATGAGTTATCACTATTTTTTATCTGTCCCTATCTCTAGTACAGAGCTTTGAAAACTGCCATAAAGGAAAAGGCTCCTTTTTCTCCAATTTATGTGTCATGTTTCTGAGAGAAGTGGAATTGACTATAACTGGATATCTTCTTGTATATTTGTATTTGAAGTACCTCAATGTATTTATTTTGCTTATATTATCAACAGAAAAGGGTTAGAGCACTGCAGGCAGAGCTAGACAAAAAGAGAAAGGAACATGAAAAATTACAAGAAAAAATTCGCCGGAAATTAGCAGAACTTGAACAGAGTGTGGCTGAACAAACTGAACTACTATCAAAAAATAAAGAAAGACAAAAAAAACTTATTGAGGTAAATTAAATTTAGAAAATGTTGAAATACTATCCTGTCATACATGTATATAATGGACAAATGTTGGCTTGCTTCACTAAAATTAAAGGAGTTATAATTTGGAATGAACCAACATTCTCTTAAAATTCCTTTACAATCAAACTTTTAATTGGATTTTATGAGTTTTAAAATACTGTGATAATGTAAAATTAAAAGTAATCGATGGACTGTAATTGATGGCTGTAATTGCTTTGGTGAAACACACAAAAAACTGATGCAACTAATAGTATTTTCAAACTAGCATGTTAATGACAGTGATTAATGCAGTTAGCCCTGCCCCAAGAAAATTTAGTGGAAAGAATGTGACAAAGACCACATCATTAGTCTTTTAGAGGCTTATGTGGGTGCGGTAGGAATGATATATCTTTGTCTTATCTGTACATTTATTTTGGCTCCTAAACTTGAACAGAAAGTTGATATAAACATGGACAGATTAAAAGGCTGCAAATGTCTAAATATCTAGTTTTATACACTGAGTATGTACCATATTTTAATTACAGATAGTATTCATCAAGATATACTGTAGAATGGAATTGTTAGTTTTCTAGCAACACACACACACACACACACACAGAGAGAGGGGGAGGGAGGGAGAGAGAGAGGAGAGGGAGAGGGGGGGAACCACAGTGCAGTTTTTGAAATGAAACAAAACTCTGTGATCCAAAAATAGGAAATTGTGAATTGTGTTATAGTTGACATGTCTTGGTAATGCTGGCATATATGTCCAGTATATTTGTATAGTGAAAGTTTTGACAACCCATCTGATGAGAAATGCAAATGCTAGCAAACTAATACTATGAGTTGAAGTGTCTTGGAATCATTGTACAGTAGATCACAAGCTAAGTATAAGTCAATAGTGTGATGTGGCTTTAAAAAAGGGTAAATGCTATATTGGGCTGGATTAACAGAAATGTAGCCCTCAAATACTACAAGGTGCTCATCCCTCTCTATTCAGCATTGGTTAGACATATTGAGTATTATGTCCAGTTTTGGGCATCACATTTCAAGAAGTATGCTGACAAACGGGAAGACGTTCGCAGGAGGGTAACAAGGATGATTAGGAAGCTGGAAACCAAGTTCTATGATGAAAGGTTGAAAGTACAGGGCACTTTCCCTTCAGTTTCTTTTTCTCAAGGTAAAAAGACAGTACTTTTCAAATACTTCGTCATACAGAGGAGGTGCAGGATCTGTTCTTGGGATCAACCCAGAGCATAGAATATGCAACAATGGGCTCAAGTTAAAGGCAGCCAGATTTCACTTGAATATCAGGAAAAACGTCCTAATTGTTAGAGCAGTGTAGCAATAAAACCATTTACTCCAGAGGTGACAAGTGTCCCAACCCTGGAGGCATTCAAGAGAATTTTAGACATCCACCCAGTAGATACCCTATGATTTGTATTCCTATCCTGAGCAGGAAGTTGGACTCAATGGCCAACCCTGAGCAGGAAGTTGGACCCAATGGCTGTTAGCGCTTTTCCAACATCATGATTCTATGCCTCTGTTTTCCTTACTTTCACTGCCAGTCTACCTTACCTACCCACTCTGAACATTTGAGCAGCGACAGTATTGTGGATGCCAAACAACATATATTTACCCCTTTGGTCAATTATGTAGATTGGCCCTGGAGGGAAAGAGCACATAATTGGCCAGTGGTGAAAGTGAGAAGAAAGAGATCACTTGAAGAGAGTGTGACACATGGAGATCTTCTTGCAGGAGGATCCCAAAAACCTAGTACTGGTATTCTTCCAGGTGACACTTATACCTAAGACACTGAAAAACAGAAGCAACACAGTTTGTGGTGGTGGTTCTGGCTAAGCCATACAAATCAGTGAAAGTTCCCTCTGCTTAAAAGTATCTTCTCAACCCTAACAACATGTTTCTGTATAAATCTGACAAAAACATATTACACAAATTAAAATAAATTAAATGCTTCTTGAAAGGAAAATAGATATACACAACTGCTAACTTTTAAAGAAAACCAACTAGCAAGAAATACATTTTAATGGAACTAATTGGTTATATTAGCAACTCTTTGCCTCTGTTTCTATGTTTTAGGAAATTGCTGATGTGAATCAAAAAATTCGAGAACTTGATGAGAAGGAGAAAAAAATTAAAAAAGAGCTAGATGAACAGAAGAGTTCTTTAGAAAACCTCCTAACTGATCTCAAGGTGAATATATTAATGCTATTACTAATAACATTAGAGAACAATAGAGAATTTGCTTTGTTTCTGTATTGATGCTCAGTTACCTTAGATGTCAATGACATTCTGCATGTGGCCTTTTGATTCTTGCTAGAAACAAGCCCATAAGCTTGGGGACAAGTACAAATCAAAATTAACCCTTGGACTTGGATCACTGAGAAGTTCCCTATTCATTGTGTGCTTTATTATCTCAGAGTCCTTTGCAGGGTGGGAAGAATGATAATAAATATAAGGAAATGCAAAGGTTGGACTAAAACAAAAACAGCCTGCTGATTACACCTTTGCACAGCAGATGGCATCTTTTTGTAAATTATGGTGCATGTTTGCTGTAGCAGTTATCAAGTTGCCTCTTTTAGCAAAGGAATTATTTTGGCTTCTACTGCTGCACATTACATTTGTTTATATTATCAGAATTACAAATATCTTCTTTACATTATTATTACATGACATTGGTATTTATAGAGAACACTTGTAAGACATTAAAAGTTGTAGTTGAACAGGTAAGTCAGCAGCTTTTCCTCTAAATGAAGCCATTTTAATCTGATCTTTTATCCACAATCCTGACTTAATTCTTCTCAAGCATACCTGTCAAGTGTCCCGTTTTGGCTGGGACACTACCGGTTTCAGCCAGTACTCTGGATTGAGACTGAAAAGGAATCAGCATAAGTTTTAAATTAGGAATCTGTTGAAAATCTAGGAAGAAGAATCAACTTTATTATTAATCATAACATTATTATGTCGTTCTAATAATGACAGAAATTGTTTGATATGACTTCACAAAATGTGTTTCAACCAAGAAATGAATGGCTAAGAAAAGAGTGATCCTGCAGACCTACAGCTCTCTATACATACACAGAAGTGTGACTGCATGTGAAAACTCTACACATTGAGTTTCATGGAGCTTACTCCTAAGTGAATACTTAGTTTACTCCTAAGTGAACACAGGATGGATTGCAGCCCGAGAGACAGAGTGATTTTCAAACTGTTGCCATTGTCCCCCCAGTCCACCCATCTCTTTTGCACACCCACCCACCCACCCCACCCACCCACACCACACCCACACCCACCCACACCCACACCCACCCACCCACACACCCACACCCACACACCCACACACACCTTAACTTCTACCACTAAAATTTAAAATAACAGCAAAAATTGAGCACGAGAAATAGGTTTTATAAAGTTGAAACACACAGTGTCTCATGTAAAAGGGGCAGTCAGAACTATTCCTTTAAACCAGCTTACAGAAGGTATTATAGAAGTCAGAACACTATTATTTTAACCCTTCGTGAGTAGTGTTGCTCTACTGTGAGTGGTTGGACATTAGCTCAATTCGTTTCAGTGGATACCCAGTCTTTCCACATAAATAAAGCCATGTGAAGTTGAAGGAAAAACAGGCCCGGACTATTTTTCAGAGGTGAGGAGGAGTACTTTTTAATAGCCAAATCACACTCCCTTTGACATCTGCTCTAAGAAGTACAGGGGAATGGGAGAATGTTGACTAGCTCAACCACTGAGACACTATCCAGGCTTGACAGACCAGGCAGCAAGTGAGGAAGGGAAAAAGATAAAGGGCAAGTAATACCGCTTTAGACTACACTTCAAAAGTCAGATCACAACTGAAATATAAATTAAAAAAATTAAAAAATTAAGACTAGAATTATAGGCAGAGCTGAAGCAGGGGAACAGCTGGTTATAGCCTTCACTCTAAATGACCTTTAAGACTGATTTTGCTACTTCATTCTGAATCCTTAGTTTGGGACCTGAACCCACATATAGGTTCAGGAGCATATCTAGGGGGGCAGAAGGATGCATCTGCCCTGGCTGCAGCAATCTGGGCGCACATGGAGGGGGAGGGGGAGGAGGAAGCCCTGCGCCCTCCCGCCAGCAATACTCGGGCTTGGTGATAGGATCCACTCCATAGCAGCTTCCTCCTCCTCCTCCTCCGCGTGCCAGGTGAACAGTGAAACAAGCAGGCAGGCAGGCAGGCAGGCAGGCATGTGAGCATGGTGGCTGCAGCACCCTCCTCCTCCTCCTCCTCCTCCTCCTCCTCCAACTCTTCCTCACCTTGCTCTGGGCCACCACGGGAGAGGTAAGGCTTACAAACGCCCACCCACGTGCCAACCCCACACCCACAGGATCGCCCCCTCTTGCTGGATAGATGCGATGGGGTTGCAAAAGCAACTTTGTCCCCAGGCGCACCCAAACCTTGCTATTCCGTTGTATAGGTTGCACTGGTATTGCAGCACAAGTCCAACAGAACTACACAGACACATTACTGCACTGCCAAGGAAGAGTTTTGAGAGGATTTCATGCTCCTTACGCTGGGTTTTGTGGGAAAACTGGGAAGTCAAGTGTGAAATGTAGATCATTACTCTTCTCATGTACTTGTTTAACTTCTTGCAATATAGTCCACACTGAATAAGTCAGGTATGGCGTTTTTGTTTATTATCAATCTCACTAATGGTTAAGGCTAAATTTTAGCCTCTGACTATCCTAATTAACTGGTAAACATCCTAGTCCTCACAATTTTCCCCTGAATTAGAGATGCAGGTTTGTGCACATTGCAGGACTAGTCTTCCTGCATGTTGCTATGCTCTTATATGGGCTTGAGGGCCAGGCCACCCAACAGATGGCACTATCAGCTTTGAGATTGTCAGTTTGGGAAGGAGAGGGAAACCTAATTCCAAGCTGTCTTTCCCTTTCTCCACTGCCTGACTGATGGAAAATTGGAAAAGAGGCCTGGGCGTATATTTTTCTCACTCTTCTCTGAGTACATTATTGATGCTGTGACTACTGTCAGTACTGATAATCTGTTTGGCAGTGCTCATATAGCTGCCAGTCTCGTTCGAAAGCTGAATTTGGGTACCATTTACAAATATGTGGTTTCTCATTCATGAGTTCATTATGAGTTCATAATGAAACCAGGTTGGAATTGGGCAAATTAGTTTTTCACATGTGATAATTCATTAGCTTTTCTGCATTAATGTGCATTTTTAAAAATAATGAACATTAAATACATACTTGCAAAAAAGTTCACACATTCTAGCCTTTAATTTTTATACCAGGCTGCTAAGAAGTTAGTCGTCTGCAGTTTCTTGCTAATGACAAAAACTGAAACCTTCTTTCTCAGTAGCTATCATGGATATGCAGGTGGCTAACATCTTAGCAGGCTAGTAACGGATGCAGAGGAGAAGCAGAATAATTCATTCTCCCTTTAACATAATACTGAACTTGAGAAGTGGGGGGTATTTCCTTCATGAGGGCTGGCAGAAGAACATAAAATACACCGTGCCTTTGCTACCCCATGCATTTGCCTTCATGGAATTTCAGATTCTCTGTGCATCCCACAGATGGATTTTGCAGCTGTACAGAACCCTGCTGTGGAAATTGCTATAGCTAAGAGCTAGAGAGGGTCACTCTTCTTTCTTAATCTGCTTGCTCTAGTACTGCTTAGTTCTACTTTGCCCACAAGGGCAGTAGCATACACAGTGCGCTACCGCATGGCTGAATAATCAGAAATAAAAAGGGGACATTTTGTTCCCTGCTTCTAGTCATGTGACTTTTATTCTGTGTTCTCTGTCCGCACTTTCACATTATGTTCTGAAACATATAAACTGGATTTACTGTCCACATGTATAGGGCAACAATAAGTCTTCCACAGTCAAGGGCTAGTCATCTTTGGTAAGAGCTGTCTTCTTGTGCTTGACTCTAGACTACATAACCCATCTAGTCCATTGTCAAGGGGAACTATCACTAGTAATCCCAGCAAGATTATTTATTTATTTATTTATTTATGCATTTATATACCACTCCCATTTCCCAAAGGAACTCTGGGCGGTTCACAAAAAATGGTTAAAAACAGACATCAGTAGAATGATATAAAATGGCATGGGCGAGAGGCGAAAACTGGATGACCATAAATAGAGAAGAAGAAGAAAAGGTGGGTTACCTAGTCCACAGTCAAGGGAGAGCCATCCCTCATGAGCACAGCAAGATGGGTTACATAGTCCACAATCAAGGAAGAACCAACCTTCGTAAGCCAAGCAAGATGTGTTACCTAGTCCACAGTCAAGGACAAGCGAAACCTCATAAGCATAGCAAGATGGGTTACCTAGTCCACAGTCAAGGGAGATCTATCCCTCATGAGCACAGCAAGATGGTTATCTAGTCCACAATCAAGAGAGAGCCAACCTTCGTATGCCCAACAAGTCCACAGTTAAGGAAAAGCAAAACCTCATAAGCACAGCAAGATGGGTTACCTAGTCCACAGTCAATGTTTACTGTTCATATTTCCAATGTTTACTGTTTACATTTCCACACTCAAGTGTTAGCTTGCAAGGTTCAAGGAAATAAATGTCTTTGGGAAACCATTTTATTTTACCATTGACCTTGCTTTCCCTGTGATGACTTTGATGGGCACTGTTTTGCTGAGACGTTTAGCTTTTCCAACCCCATTCCCTTAAGTTCAATGTACATTTCCAATTTTTATACTTCCCTTAATTAATTTAGCACTCGATACATACAAAATTTCAAACCTTGACATGGTTGTGGCACCATCTCAGTTAATTAAGAACCCAACTGAGTCATTAACAATCTTGGAATGTCTCTCCTTGACACTGATATTCCAAATGGATTTTACAACAAATTTAGCCATTGAGTTATGTGTTCTAACCGGAGACTCAGACTTACTTCCAGTGGAACAAGAACACAGTTCCTTGGCCTGGCCTTGATTTTTATACCTCTGGTGTTCTCCACGTGGTGCCTTCTGAATGGTATCACTTTGTTAGTAAGCTCCTTTGGACCCAGCAGGTTTCATGAATCATTTTAGCAACTTGCTTTCTCCAAGAGGTTTGTGAAATGTTTCATTAAAACCATATCTTTGGCTATTCAGGTGGCAAAGTTTCTGTCTTCTGATCATTTACAAACAACTCCATTAGAGTCATGGTAATGTCTATAGGTATTTGGATATATCCTGCATCAAAATACTTATTCCTGAATTCATATAAATGTTCTCTTTCAACTGGGAATAGCCACTCAGCATTCAGAAAAGTATAAAATCCAAGTTATCTTCATACATTAGTCTTGAAGATGCTGATCAAGTTGATTCACATTGCAATTCACCAAAATCAAATTCCTGCTTCTGTATGTTCATCATCGTAACGAAGTTCTGGCAAATGGCTATCATTTTATATCTATTACAAAAGCTTCTTACCATATCATTGTTTGCTATCATAAAAACTAATTGAGCTCATGAAATTTTGTATAACTACCATTAATATCACTTTGACACAAAGTTTTTTTTCTTGGACAAAGATGGAAATATAATGAACCTATAATAATCTCCTTCTGTGTTGCTAGCCATGGCTTACTTTATGCTTAACAACAACATACCCTTTAAGTAACATATAGATCATCCCAATCCCTGCAAAAGTGGTTGGTATTATTATGCCCATGGTGCAGTTGAAAAAACTGAAGATGAAAGAGGGTGCCTTGCCTAATGCATCACAAACATTTATGAAATCAGATTATCAATGTGCAGAGTTATTCCCTGCGTATATGAGAGTGTAACTGCAAAGACCACATGTTAATGAAAAACAGTTTTTGAGTACTGTGATATGAATGCTTAACAAACATTTTTTAAATTCTTCTAGGTAGTTGGTTGTCTATCAAATACCTTTGGGAGTAGTAACTTTGATGTATCAGTTTGTGCCTTTACAGAAATGACATTATTCTGGTTGTACTAAATGTTTCAACTGCACTTCTAAAACAGTGCTGTTTGTGGAGTACACAATTTCATGCATCATTGCATGTAATTGTGCACTTAAAACACAATATCAGGATATCTTGTCTTGCAAACTTCACAAGTATATATAATTTTTTTAATTTTCAGAACAAATATTTTGATATTCTGGGCCAGCTTACTAAAGTCAATGAAGATATTGCAAAATTTCAAAATGAAATTGCTAAACTGAATGCCTTAAGCAAAGGAAAGCAAAAGCTGGTGGATACCACAGAGAAATCTATAGCAGATTTGAGGTAAGAGCCTTCTTTTCTATAAACAACAGGTGGTATCCAATTTGGTCTCTCTCTGCTGATGGAATGTTTCTGTCAATGGCACACAGGGAGGCATAATTTCCAACAATTCTTCTTCTCCACTTCCGTCCCTTGTGTCATCTTACATGCTGTTCCAAAAGGTCCCTCACCCCTTTGGAGCAGATTGTGTGTGGTTCACAGTTCCTTATTTTATTGATGGATGCCTTCTCTAAGGAAAAGGACAATTAGAGGCTACCCAAAGAACACTTGGTGTATGCCTTCGCAGTATTACCTGAAGATAATAGAACTCAATATTTATTGATAAATAAGAAATGTTTTGCTTTGCTTTTAGAGTGTTTGAAGAAAATCTTCCTGATTAATTATCTGTCTTGCTAATGTTATTTTAGGCATATAATTGTTTACCCAAACCTAATAAAATTCATAGTCAGTTGCATCTTTAATTAGTGGATGATTATTCATTTTGTTTGTTCCTTTGGAAAAAGACGTGAATATTTTTTTAAACTTTTCATTGGGCTGCTAAGTTTTGAAAAGAAAACACAATGAGAGTTATTCAGCTGAAGATACCAAGTTGGCTTGGAAGCCTTCCATGATATACATTCTAAGAGTTTTGATTTTTAGGAATGATTGATAAGAAAGCTGTACAGGATGAAAGGGGTGGTGGGGTGGGCATCTTTGTGCTAAAGAGCATAGGAATAAACTGAGAGGAAATTACGCTTGTGGAAAGATTGTTCTCACCCACATTCATGTTAAGTGTAGTTCCCTTGCCTGCTCTCTCATAAATTGCCCCAATGGGGATTGGGTGGAAATAGACCATGAACATGCAGTAAAGCAGCTAGTCAAAGAAGCCTAAGGGCCAAAGAAAATGTACATGCCAGAGACACCTGAAAGGTGTTTCTCTGCTAATATCTGAGAACCCAAGTAAAGATAGGAGAGGTAAAGAGCAATGTTCTAATGGAGAACATATAGTGAATATGATGGATATCTGATAGAATGGGGAGAATCAGGCTGTCTTTTGTATATGCAGTTCTGCTGTGGCAGTGAATAGCGAAACCTCTTTTTCCAGGTAAGAACCTGGGAAGTAGGACTACAGCCATCATATGCTTCATTGTGGTCTCTGTGTACACAGTGAACAAATAGATGTTTTCTTAGTGGTCTTTAATGGCCCATTACACTACCATTCCTTGACTACATCCTTGTGTGCATCACTACCAACCATGCCTATACATTTGCAAATAAATAGATACAACTGCAGCATGGTAAAACTCAGTACTCTGATGAGGAAATTCATTAAGTTAATGTTTTCTTGAACTTCCTACCACTTGAATAAATGTGGAATAATTATTTTCAAAGATAATGATTTGAAAAGGGGGGGGTTAGAAACTTATGTAGTGGTCCTAAATAACCTTTGAGGGAGCAAGGCCTATTGAGCTTTTCTTGATTGGACAGAGTAGAATTCCATGTTCATGCTTCTGTCTCTGTTGTCCACACATCTTATCAATCAGGCTCTTATGCATAATAGCTGATTCCACAAAAATGTTGTTTTATTTGAAGCTTCTGTAATACATTTTGTTCCTTTCGCTAAACCCCTTCCAATGTTTTATGGGTTGCACAGAGGATAGTTCTTTGAAAATATTGTTCAAGCACCTTATAATGTATCAACAGTAAGCTTGACATCAAGCAAATGCACCATTTTAAAATATATTTTGCATTTCTCCCATTCCAAAGCAGGCATGCTTCGAATACTGAATATCCTGGGTTATTCTTGATAGCTCCAGTTAAAAGACCTTAGACAGCAGGGTTGGGAAAAGGGCCTAAGATTTAGGAAACAACAACAGCCAGAGTAGGCAGCATTTGATTCCATTTGATTCAGTGTAAAGCCACTTCATGGCCTATGTTTCTATGAGCAATCTCATTCTTCTGTGTATGAGTTATTGAACATTTGCCCTTCAGCAGCATTCCCTGCCCAACCCCAAAGTGCTTATCAAACTCCCCTGAGATTCAAAATTGGTTGGTGGTTTGCTGAAGAAATGGCCTGATTAAACCCAACACATCTACATTGTTCCTCTTCCTCACATAAATGAGCCATTAGGTTACAGCCATTGTTTCTACAGAAACAGTATGCCAAGTAGTTATCCGATAAGTATTTTGTACTAATGATATTTTTCCCATCTTCCTCCCTCTTAAAGGAAAAAGTATGCTAGAATAAAGTCAAAGGAGCAGAATGCTCAGACATTAGTTGATTTTCTCCATGAGCGTCTGGACTATGTTAAAAAAAAAGTAAAGACAGACGGCAGAGTATTTGAAGAGCTGCTGTGGAATAGACAGGAAACTCTGAAAATTAACAAGGTAATACATGATGCATTGTTGCTGTTGTTTTGCTCTACTAGAGTTTTACTAAGAATTCCATGTATATGTACTTAAGTATCATTGCCGTATGCCATGTATTGCAGCCGAAATATAGTTTCTGGATAATGGCTGTCTCAAGAGCACTGGACATACATACTGTTTTGGTCAGTGTAAAAAGAAAGCATGTGCTAAACTATTCTGAAAAGCCTGGGGACTTTCCAGTGCAAGTATGACAAATGAGTTAATTATTTCTAATATATTGGACTCCAGTCACTGGCTCATGCTCTCTTCTTAACACCTAGCTATGCCTTGTTAGAAATTCTTGCTATTGATAGTCTGAGTTCTACAGTCCATTTACATGAGGTTTAGAAATTTTGTATTTTATCATCTAAATTCAAGTAAGCCCTCTGAAGTAAGCCCAACTGATTTCCATGTAATGTTTTTCTAAATAAGTGTGTGTGGCACAGGTGAACAACTTGGGCAGGTCTGGGAGCTAGTTTTCTACCCTAAGAATGTTGCCAATAAGCAAGACAAGACACCCAGATTCCTGCCACCCTCAAAATTTCAAATTCATCATTAGAGACTTGAATGCTTCCAAACAAAAAAGGGACCAGAATTAACCATTTTCTTTCAAGGTAAGTAATTTTGGTCCTTTTGATGTATTTTGATCTGTTTTACAGAAAGTAGTTATTGTCTGCATGGGAGTAAAACAGTGTTACTTTTTACTAAACGATAATAACTCAAAGGCCATTTGCCTAAACAGAGCAAGTGCAGTCTGTCTGCTACATCTTTGCCAAATTTGATGCTGATCTGAACTTCGGTGTCAGAGTTAACAGATTTTTGTTTGGAGCGGCCTTATTTTTTTAACTTGGCTTATAGAATGCTGTATTCTGCTGTTGCAGGATATCGGTGTACTCCCATGCGCCAGTAATAAAAATAACACTTTCAAAGAGCCCAACATGTGCAATTAAAGTAACACGTATGCCATTCTCTGGACAACAGTCTGTTTATTTTGAAACAGACTATTCGATTAACAAATTAATTCATTCTAATTCAATGAATTAAACAATTTCACAATTATTGACAACAATAAAATACATCTGCTAGTTTCAACATTCATAAATGAAATCTCAAATCTAATGTTCCATCCTCTGAAAAGCATGAGCCCAATTATCTTACATAATTACTATTAACTTCAGAGAGTAGGAGTTCTGGTATTCTTGTGGACACTTTTTCATTCTTGGTGGGTTGGCTGGGGAAGGTGACTGATCAGTTCCTCTGAGTAATATATAGGGTGCTATGATGCAGAAAATAAGCACTTCATCAGACCTACACATCTAGTAGGATGTTAGGGATGTCTCTTGGCCTTTCACATCTTGTTTTAGCTTTATTGGCTCTTGCTTTAATCTGTTCTACTTTTCATTTACATATGAATTAATGCCTGCATTTTTCTTGTGGTTTTTTTTTAAAATCTCTGCTTATAAAGTATCTTAGAGTTGAAAACTATTTACACGTACAGCATTTGCAATTTGAACTCACATTATATTCACAATTTTCACTTAAGAAATGTATAGCACAGGAGATGTCCATAGCAAATATTTGGCTCAGAACTAAAGTTTGATTATTAAAACTTAAATTTGAAGGGCGGTATAGATTTGCTAAATAGTAGCTTAACCTCTGAACTAGCTTTAAAAGAAACATAGCCGATAAAGGCAATTTGTGTATTGGTCACATGTGTCATGAATACAGTGTTCATTTCTGAAACCAGTACCGAATTGTTTGTTATCATTAAATAAATATTAGCATTGTGATTTGCAGCATATGTGTATCTGTGTGACCTGTAACTATATCATATGAATGTTGTTGCTGTATCTTTCAAAGTCTGGTGAGCTAAGTGCAAACGAACTTGACTTTTGTTCGCTAAAGGTTGGATATGTTTCTTTTCTGAGTTATTTTTCCCCTTTGTTATTACTTACACTTAGTGATAAAATCAGAAAAATATACCTGTTTTCCTAATTATATTTGATATATCATAAATGGTAAAGTTGGAATGTATGGTTTGGCATCTAAGACAAATTAATGTGCAGAGGCTCACTTATTATTTATATGAGCTCCTGTCCCTGTGATGCAATAAGGAGCTTATGGGACAGGTATTTTTGTTGCCCTCCCCAGAAAAGATGCATGCTGTGAGTGCAAGTCTCTGGGAAGGGACTGGAAGGTTTATAAGTCCACCCCACTCAAATGGGCACCTTTTCCCTCAGTGCAGCCTCAAACACCTACCCTCTGGGTCAAATGGAATCTTGACTGGTTGCTTTAGGGACTGATAGGCATTTTCCACCATTGTCATATGGTTGGCATATTGAACAAAAGAGGGACATGACTAATTTGCCTATGCTGCACTGATTACCCACTGTGTCAGGTCTGAATCTTTGACAACTCGATCCGTATGTGAAAGCACTTTTCTTTATCTCCTGCTGCCACCATTCATTTACTTATGTTCTTATTTCTATTCAGAAGAAGCGGGACTGACACAGTTGGTAACCTTTCCAAATACAAACGATGTTTATTGAAGTGAATAAAAATACATAAATAAACAATGTGCACTTTAAAGTTTTCTTAATATATGTATTCAATCAGTCCCTAACTTCCTTAACCAGTTCCTGACCAGTCCCTGTCTCTGACAAACACGTTGCTCTGATGCCAACTACTCTCTATGCTAGGGATGTTCCTTGCTCTCCCGCTTGCTATCTCTTGCTCTCTCTCTCTCTTCAGTTCAACTGTCACTCTTTTAATAGGACTCAGCCCCACCCACATTCTGGGATTGGCTGCCTATTAACATATTCATGTATTTCATTGCAGGGGGTCCGTCACAATGCCCCCTTTATAAAATTAATTTTAAGAGAGGAATTTTTAAAATCAGTTTGCTTGCTTACCTTTATACTTATATTGTATAATTTATCTTTTATTTCAACCATATTTTCATATTACTTTGCATTCTATAACTATTCAATGGCATTACTTTGACTATATTTTACCCCCCCCCGTTAACATCTTACCTTCCTTTACTATCATAGAATTAAAATGCATTACCTTTTCTCACATTTTTTTCTTAAACATCAGCTGGATTTCTCAAAAGTGCATCCACAACAATAGTATTCACACCTTTTACCTTTCTAAGTTCAAAATTATAATCTTGTATCATTAAAGCCCAATGTAAAAGCTTATTATTATTGCTTTCATGCTATTTAACCATAATGGAGAATGATCGGTACATAATATGAATTTTCTCCCCCATACATATGGTTTCAGTTTATTTGCAGCCGAATTTATAGCTAAGCATTCCTTTTCAATCGTCACCAGATGACATTCCCTTGGTTGCAGTTTCTTGCTGAGGAACATTCACGGGTTGTAATGTCCTTTGTTCTCCTTCCTGGCAAAGCACCGCACCCAGTCCTGTGCATGATGCATCTGCATAGATTCAAAAGTCCTTGTCGAAATGTGGGGCCAATAAAACAGGATGCAAGGTTAACACTTGTTTCAGTCCATCAGACACTGCTTGACACTCAGGTGACCATTGCAACACATTTGGATGCTGCTTCTTGGCGAGTTTGGTTAATGGTGCTGCTATGCTATGGAGCTGAAGTGTGGGATGCATCTTCTGTAATAGCCAATAAGTCCCAAGAATGACCTTACTTACTGCTTTGATGTCGGTTGGGGCCACTGATCAATTGCTCCGATTTTATTCTGTAATGGCTTGATGACTCCTCTGCCTATGATGTGTCCAAATATTTTATCTCAGGATTTCCAAGTTGACATACCGATGTTTTGATGGTCATGCCAGTCTCTTTAATTCTCTCTGGAGCACCACCCCAACATACTGTAGATGTTCTTCCCAAGAGGAACTGAATACAGCAATGTCATCTAAATATGCCACTGCAAATTTAGCTAGACCATGAAGCATTTGGTCTATTAACCTTTGAAATGTGGTTAGTGCATACCTTAAGCCAAAACTCATCACACAGAATTCGAATAACCCTATTGGACTACAAAAAGTTGTCTTTTGATCCCTAGGGTCCATTCTGAGTTGCCATTATCCCCAGCTTAGATCGAAGCTGCTGTTAAAACCACATCTACCAACAGTCTCAATTAGATAGTCTAGCCGCGGAATGGGATAGGCATCTGGCTTTGTTACACCGTTCAGTTTGCGATAATCTACGCAAAACATTACAGTTCCATCAGGCATATCAACCAGAACAATTGGAGTGGCCCAACAACTTTGTGATGGGACTATTTTGCCTGCTTGTAACATGTCTTCTGTTTCACTTTTGATTTTATCTGCATATGTCCCAGTGATTCTATATGGAGCCACAACTGTAGGAGCAGCATTTACTGTGTCTATCCTATGCTTCACCCCCTTAGCTCTCCCTGGGTTAGGTGTAAACAGAGGCCTACACTTTTGTAAAAGTTCTTGCATCTCTATCTTTTGCCTCTCTGTTAATGTAGGACTATGTTGTACTGCTTCCGGGTTATATTCCTCTGTCCTTTTTTCCCAATATATTATTTCAAGACCTTCATCCTTAACCTCTCTTGTGGTATAGAGAACTGGTTTTGCTTCGTTTTTAAAATAGGGTTTTAAGACAGTCACATGGATTAATCTGGTCCCAATCACTGACACACATCACAATTTCTTACTAGCAGTTTAATCTGTTTTCCCATTCCTGGCCAATGAAAGTTCTGATTAATCCTTTGTTTTGTTCTAGTAGCCCCCATATGTCCTCCAAACACATCACTGTGAGCCCTGTTAAATAGTTGCTCACAATATTTTAAAGGCACAACCAGTTGTTTATTCACATCAGTGTTTCCTCTTTTTGGCAATGACAATGATGTTCTATATAATAGTTGGTTTTCTATTATAAACTTTTCAGGGCATTCAGAACTTAACAGGGATTTATTTTTTCCCACTGCTTCAAAGCATTCTTTTAAACTGGCATCTTGCTGCTGCTCTACTGAAAATGATGGCCCCAGCCCATTCAGAATGTCTGTTAAACTGCCACCAACTGTCTCTACTGCCTGCTCCCTCTCCCTTTCTGAGGAGATTCTATCCATAAGTGTACTGTTTTCACTGTTTTTAGATTTTTGGGCTGTCTGAGCCCTTGTCACAGCAAAAACACTCTGTACATGCTCTAGGATCTATCCCAACAAAACATGCACTAGGAATTTGATCCAAGACTCCTACATCCCATGTTCCTTCCAAATTTCTGACCTGCATTCAAACTTTTGCCATGGGTAATTCCACTTTCGGAGCTCCAATTCCTTGTATTATTAATTTTTTCCCTGGTTGGATATCCTTAGGCTTTAATATCTCAGGATGTACTAGAGTTACACTTGATCCTGTATCTATCAACCCCATAAAAGCTTTCCCATTTATGGTTACTGGTTCTCCAGATTTTGCTAATAATCTATTGTTTGGGTTGATTAAATAACAGCAAACCACCTCAGCTATATGTAACTCTGTCTTTTCCATCCTTCCATCCTCAACTTCTGAGTTTCTTTCTACCTTGGGTTTTGAATCTTCCTCATTCTGGTTTTGCTTGTTCTTTAATTATGACAAATTTGCCTCGTGTGTCCTTCCTCTAGCTCCCAACACATTAATTTCCATTTATTTCCAGCACTCCATTTATTGGGTTTTCCCTCTACTCCCTGAGACTTTGAAGACTGGGGCTCAGGCATTTTTCCCTGACCTCCTTTACTCTGAGCTTGCTTAAAAGATTTGTAATCTCCCTGCCCTGGTTTCTTCTTATAGTCCCAATTTCTGTATTTCACTTCTGAAAACTTGGTTTCTCTCAGAACACTTATCTCATCAGCAATTTTTGCTGCTTCTATGACTGTTTTAGGTTTCTTATCACATACTAAGAACCTCAGAACAGGTTGCAACAGGTTATAAAACTGTTCCAGACCAAACACTCATTTGATTTCTTCAACAGTAGTTACCTTTTCACTCTGTTACCACCTAGACAACACATCTGTTAATCTGTATCCTAGCTGTGCATATGTTTCTTGGGCAGCTTTATTTACAGACCTGAACTTTCTTCTCAGTTGCTCTGATGATATCCCAATCCTGATAAAATCTAACGATTTAAAAGATTGATAATCCTTACCCCCCTCACTATCCATTTGGGCATATATCTCTTGCAAAATCCCCAAAATTAAAGGGTGTAAGTAGGACATTTGATCTTCTTCCCTTACTGACAAATCCTCACATGTTCTTTCAAAAGATACTAGAAAAGCCTTGATGTTATCCCCTTTTTAATAACTAGGGAATATCTTCAAATCAATTCTGCTTGGCCCTTCTGCCCAGTTATTATTGTTGTTGCTGGAATTAGCTAATGCTGCTAGCTCTAACTTCTTGATTTCAATTTGGAATTCCCTTTCTCGTTCTCGTTCTCTGGCTTGCAATTCAGTTTCTCTTAATTTCCTTTCCATTTCTGTCTGTTTTTATTTATATTCCTGTTCCAGCCTCCATATTTCCAGATCTTGGCCTTAATAGTTTTCTGAACAATAATGTAAATCAGCTCTCCCTGTGGTTCCCCCTTTTCCCCCTCAGAAGAGAGATTCTGCTGCTCAATCAGGCTTTGTCCTTGAGCCTCCATTTTTTTCTTTCCCTTTTTATTAGTAGCTTTATTGATGGGTATCAATTCTTTATTCAACGGACCACTCTCATATTCGCAGATTTTTAGTTTTAAAAGACCTGTCTATGTTTCCTGTGCTTTCTCAGGGTTTTTTTTTTCTTGTGTTGATGCAGAGAAAGTACCCAGTGGATACTTGGTTATTAAGCTTCAAGACGCTGACACTTATGGCAGTTACCATGTAATGATCTCCTTGGCACATTGCCCAGACCTCAGACCTTAGCTCTTTGCCACTGCCATTTCTCAGCTTTTAAGCACACAAACTTGAACCTTTTCTGCTTTTCTTTCTTCAGTCCTTTTTTATTTATTTCACCAGGTTCTTTCAGAGCAAATAGTTTACCTGTACCATACTCAGTTATCGCTTTCAAACTTTTCCTTTATAAAACCAGGGTTTTTCTTCCAGACCTTTATTGAAGCCTCCCTTCAAAATTTCTATTTCTAGGGCAAACGCTCCAGGCCCTAAGCCACTAACCATGGAAACACATTCAGCTTGTCCCGGCAGCCTTATATTCTCTGCTGCTTGATTTCAAAACAGATACTGTGTATCTCAAGTTGGCACTTGCTTCTTGTGTTTAAACCACAACTAGCAGTTTTCTTTTTCAAACTGTATCTTTTTACACCCCCTTCAGATTTCACTACCTGCACCTTCAGTTTCTGATCTCGGCCAGACCTACTCTCACCCCAGAGCACTGGCATCAGACAAATGACAGAAATCAGGATAAAAATATAGTTTCAGAGCCTGAATTCCCTCACACTTTAGGGTTTTCCCAGACTGGAACGAGAAGTACACAAAATTACAGGGATACTGGGTCTAACTATTGACTGGCAACTTTTACTTAGGTACACTGGATAACTTTTGAAAATCCGACCGCTATGCCACCAATTTGTGATGGGTCTGAGTCTTTGACAATTCGATCCATACATGAAACTTGTGAAAACACTCTTCTTTATCTTCTGCTGCCACCATTCATTTATTTATGTTCTTATTTCTATTAAGAAGAAGTGGGATTGACACAGTTGGTAATGTTTCCAAATACAATGAAGTGAAAAAAATACAGAAATAATGTGCACTTTAAAGTTTTCTTTATATACATGCCAACTACTCTCTATTCCAGGGATGTTCCTTGCTCTCCAGCTTGCTGTCTCTTGCTCTTTTCAGTTCAAATGTCACTCTTTTTATATAGCAGGCCTGTCCAACAGGTAGACCGGGGGCTACCAGTAGCCCATGAAGGGTTCAAAAGTAGCCCACAAGCCATCAATAAAAAAATGTGAGGGGATAAGTTCTCTACCTCTACCTCCCCCACCCCAGTGACCACCACTGCCCCAGCAAAGCTCTGGGTCTGCCAGCCCACGGTCTCAGCTGAGTGGGGCAGTTCAAGGGCTGCTCTACTTAATGAGCATATGGTCGGAACAGATAAAATTCATAAGTAGAGATTTTAGTGTAGTAGCCCTCAGGCACTTTTGTCTGGAAAAAGTAGACCTTGGCCTGTTCAAAGTTGGACAGCCCTGTTATATAGGATTCAGCTCCACCCACATTCAGGGATTGGCTGCCTATTAACATATTCACATATTTCACTGCAGGGGTTCCATCACACACCTCCTTCTTTCCATGCAGAATGCAGAAGCACAGCTGTCTGAAGAGGAGGAAGTTACTCTTTCTGCACAACCTATCACTAGAAGCAAGGACCTCAGATGGGATGGGGAGGCCCATTTGGAAGGGATACCTTAGTGTAGCAGCTTTCCACTCTTCAGATAGTGATTTTTCCATGTTCAGTTTGACAGTGAATGAAGTGGAGCTAATACACTACTGTATTTTCAAAGCCTGTGGTTTCCAACACATCCTTAATGATGGAGTATTTTCTCTCAATGTCCTCTCTCCCCACCCTCTCTCCCCCTCTCTCTCCCTCTCTCTTTCGTATGTAACAGACACACACACTTCAGAGTGTACAGGCATTGTATTCAATGACTCTTCAGGATCCTATTAGAGATTATTTCACAAATCTGTATGGAAATGAATTGGCCAAGTTAACATTATCTTTGATGAAACGTGACTTCTAATTTAATTGGCATACAAAATATATTTTAGCTGCTGCAGCTTTTTGACTCTTATACAATAAAGGATGACATGATGACAATGAAATTCAGGAAAAATTCCTCTCTTATGGCAATTTGTATTTGTGAAATCTTGGATTAGAAGGTTTCAAAGGACACTGTGATTAGTGCATGCAGAAACTGTTACAAAGCAAGTAGGGTATTAGTAATGTCTATTCCCTTGGGGCAGAACATGATCCTTACATTGAAAAAGTGTGTTTGTGTTGGGAGGGGGAAATAGGAGATCAACTGGGATGTTAGCAGTGGCAAAGTCTTAAGAGGAGGCCACTTTTTAAACCTACTGGTACCTCTTAGATGAGTCTTTCATTAGAGCCACACAATCTGTAGACTGTGCAACATCAGAGTCTGGCTGAAATTCAAGCATCCTTTAAGCAGCAACATTTTCCAGATTTTTCTGCAGAAACTTCTTAATGGGAAAATGGCAGTGGATGTCATGTGAAATGGGGTACTTAAGATAGCCTAAGTAAGAGGGTTGGTGGAAATACAACTGAACTGTGGGAATTATAATTACTACCTTTTACTAGCTGTCAGACATTTAGACAGTTTGCTGATTTTTTTGCATAGGAAATAGACAGGGGTGTGTACTACAGCAGCAGAGTTCCACTGTTCCCTATAGGTTTATTTGTATGTGCAGGTTTAGGGTTAAAACAAAAGCTGTCTAGCTATAAAATTGTCTTTAATTAGTTGACTCAGTGACTTCCAACAGTGTGCTACACTGGTATGTGGGGAGTCCAGTGCAACAAGATAGACTTGGAATTGTACTCCTTGCTCCTGGGTAGACTTACTGTTACAGAAATGTGACTTACATGATATCCTGTAGGGAGTGCTGGCAGCATTATCCAAATAGCCACCCCACTGCCTGATTTTATTGGCTTACAGGAAAGCTGCATGCTTACCCTCCTAGGTTATATGGGTGTCATGATGGTAATAACATTTAGAATGAAAATAAAATGGAAATAATGGGAGGAATAGTGGGGATTATAAGACATGCCGATTTGTCTTTATCTACACTGAAAGGCATGTGATAAAACTGTTGCAATCTTTGCTGTAAATACTGGATGAATAGGTGAATAATACAGTAATAGCTATACAGAGAGAATGAAAAATAAACTGTAATGAGAACAGCAACCATAAGCAGAAATTGTCCTTCAACACTGCAAAGAAGACATATTTACATAACTTCTAAGCTTGTGTTTCTGCAGTAGTTTCCTTTGTGAAAATTCATTAGCTTCTGAAAAACGCTTTATGAATATTGTTTTAGAATTGGGTGGGAAATATACTCTGTGTGTTATAAACATTGTATTAGTTAACATCTAGACAGCTAAATAAATCAGATACTCACCAATGTATGAGTTAAAGAGGGGTGTACCTGTCATTTCTGAAACACTTTTACAATAAATCAACTTTAAAATTTTGTTATTATGGACAGAGTTTTTGATCTGTACCAACAGAGTTCATACAACAAAAGATGTCTGAAACCATTATATGGAGAGTGATCAATTACCTCTGTTTGGATTTCTATACTGATTGTCAATTTTCAACCACATGTTACCATGGAGGACATTTTTATTTATTAATCATCACATTTAGTGATATTTCTTACAATGTCTTTAATGACAATTATTGCATAGTTTTAATTGAGGGTGCCCCCTTTTGAGACTCCTGTTGGGAGAAGTGTGACATATTAGACAGACAGACAGACAGATGATGGTACTTGATACCTTGTCCATATATTTGGCTGGGGTTGGCTGCTAATGAAGACCTAGCCATCTATGGACTTGGTAGCAAGACAGCAGGCATGAGTAGATCCTCTTTCAAAATATGACAGGTCTCCATCAATGGGCCCAGGCATTAAAATGAAGCACAAGGTAGCTCAGAGGTGTATTAAAACTTTGGAGCTCACCTAGGCTGTACAGCTGGACCTTTTTCTTCAGAGACACACTAGACCAGAGGGTATGTATAGTTAATAGAGGACAGCTGTTTGAGGTACATATACCAGTAAATATTTTTCCCATATGAAAACCAAGTAGGTAAAGGATAGTAACCTACAAGTTGTGCTGGCTGAGCTGTAGAAGTTAAAGAAGCACCCTGCACATAGTTTATTTGCCGTGATATCCATGAACACTGGAACATATGAGGTATCTCACTAAGTGTGAAAATGAAGGACTAGGAAGGATTCTATTCCAAACTGAAAGTTTTAGAAAGTGACATCACATTACCCTTCTGCTTTGCATCATTTCACATAAGGGTAAATGAGGCCTCAACAGCTTGTTTATTTACTGCATTGTTGGTTGCCTTTCAGAAGGTGACTGACAGAAAGAAGTACACAATATAATTAAAATGCATAATGCAGTCTGGAAAAATATCAATCAAAAAGGGAAGGAAGAAAGAGACAAAATTGGTTTCAAAAACCAGTTTCAAATGAAGGTGGGAATGATTTTAAACATTTGAACAAGATAAAGGCATTCCCCTACTCCCAGAGAAACTATATAATGTATAAGTTAAAATTTCCTGCTGTTTTTATGGGCCATCATGAGATGACTAAAAATGGTGGCGTCATCTTCAGCCAAGACTGACAATTCAATTTTGTGTATGTATATGCTGATATCATGTTTTCCAAGAAGACTCATTGAACAAGGTTTTTCTGATCTAAGAGGTCTAGGTGGAACACTAAGGTGACAAATATATGAACTTACTCTTGTGGCAAAACCTCATTTAATTTATTTTCTCTTTGTATCTTCCCTATGGATAAGAGAACTTACTAACGATAAATGTTTGAGTAACTGAGAGTTGGAAATCTTTCTGCTCTCATTTCACATGTAATAGCAAATGTTCCTGATACTAACTAGACAAGTGGCAAGTAGAGTGTCACTAAGGTATGAGAAAGTCTTCTACCTATATGCTATTTTTCATTCCTATCCACACAAGAGTTCTGCTCCCTCCCTCAACTTCTGTTGAAGACTAACCAAATTGCCATTCTTCCTATGATACTGGCATCAGGACTAAGAGAGCTTTAATCTTTAGGATGCTCCTATGCTGCTTATTGTATTGGGACCAAGGTCAGGACTGATTACAAGCACTATGTCAGGATAACCCATTTCAGTAATAAAGGCATTCACTTTTGAGTGTTCCTTGTAAGTTGTTAACTCTCAGCAAGGACTTCTGCCATCATCACTCAGCCATTTTGCTCAGTAGGACATTCTGTTATTTTTATCATTGGTCGTGTCACACTTCAACCACACCTATCTCATTTTGCTCCACCACCTATCAGCTAGATAATGGACCTGATGATTTGGTTCCTCCTATGCATCTTTTGTCATAATATCCTCCTCATTGTCAGATACACTATTTTGTCTGGTTGCCTGTTTGGCTTTGCTCTTTTAATGGCTGGATCTATGATCATAGCAATAAAAGATGAATGGATGGATAGGCAGACCTGAGAAGAATAAGCCATCTGTTCTACCATCAAATAATATCCCAAGTCACTCTGAGTTGCTGAATAGAATGCCAATTTCTTCCATTATTAAAAATATTAAACAAAATCATGAAAATATATAAACATGTAATAACACATTACAACAACGAAAATCATGCTTCCCCCTCCCCCACTGGGACTCCACTTGGAAGTTACAATGTGTAGCCTTCATAATTAAATTGTAAACCACCATGAGAGTGCTTGTAGCGCTATGGGGTGGTATATAAGCAGAATACTTTGCTTTACAGCCATTGCCATCCCTCTATGGAGACTCAAAACATTTCCGGGTTTTGTGGCTGATAATTTTCTCCTACAAAAAGTGGAGAATGAAACTGGAGGACTAGCTTTCTTCAAGTTGATTCTAACCAGTAGAGACGACTTGGTGGAGGAAGTGGCAGTAAGGGAAACTCTGGGTGAGAGTGACCATGTGCTGCTAGAATTCTTGATTTCAAAGGAAAGCAAAGCAGATTATAGCCAATTTCTGAAGACATTCTAAAGTGGGGAAATGAAAACCAACCAACCAAGCCAACATAGACCACGCTTCCCCCTCTCCCAAGTGGAAACAGGTGGGGAGGAGGCAAAGGCACTCAGTTAGCTGGGGGACTCAGTGTGACAGAGAAGAGCCAAGTCCTGGCAACTTCCGAGATGGGGCTCCTGCACCCACTTGCCCAGCGGAACTCAGCGGAGCTTCCTGGGAAGGGGATAGGTGGTGGAAGGCCTCAAGGGTAGCAGGCATCCGGCACACAATCACGGTCTGGGTGGGCCCTTGCTACGTTCCCTGAATCTCTCTCCCTGGCAGAACTCTGATTCCAGCCCCACATGAAGCCCCTAAAGCCTCCAGGAAGGCTTCTCCTGGACCAGAAAGCTCCACGACCAGAGTAACGTGGGGACAGAAGAGTGGGGGGTGGGGTGCGGAAAGGAAGTGGGTTTGGCTCTGGACCCCGGTACCCCCTGGGGCTGGGCTGCCCCCTCTCAGGCGACAAGTGAGGGGTGCCCCACTGAAGGTCAGGTTATATGGACGGGCCCCTGAAGCAGATAAATCAGCCAGGTGTTTCTTCGCCACCTCTCCATTATTTTACTAAGTTGCTGCTATGTGGACACCTGCCACCCAAATCATCTGCCCCTTGCTGAGAGCCCAGGATCTGCCCCCTTGCTGCGTGGGTGAGACACGGCTAGGGAGGGAGGAGAGGGCACAAAAGCTGGCATTGTCCCCAGGCACTCAAAACTCTAGCTATGCCACTGGGAGCAGAGCAGTGGACTTGATGGCCTTGTAGTCTCCTTCCATTCTATGATTCTATGATACTATTACTAATTTTACTGAATTTTACTGATGCTTCCAAATGTGTAGTTTCCTTCCCCTTTATTAATACAAAATCAATGAATTCTCTGCACCTATCTATAAATATATTGTTGTCATTTCCGATTTAAGTTTAATATTACATTTTAGCTCTCTATACAATTCATTTAACTAAACATTGTAATGTTTTCCAGTTCCTAGCTAAAATTGTTCTTGCCATTGTTGATAAACTGCAAATTAATTCTTTTGTAGTCCTGTTACAATGTTTTTTATTATTGATAAAAGTACGATTTAGAGATTATTTTATCTAATCTCTATTATCTATTTTTTTTCTTTCTCACTTTACACTTTTTGTGCACCTACCCTCCTTGTTTGTTCTTTATATTGGGAGATGTGTTACAAGTAAATTTCCCCAATGTGGGATTAATAAAGATTTATCTTATCTTATCTTATTTTAAGCATACCTCTAATTTCAATTTATTTCATATATTTCCTTATAAATAATATACCAGTGTTATAATATAGAGTAGAATTCCCCCCATCCACTGGGGATTGGTACCACCACCACCCCCCACACACACCAGGGATACTGAGAACAGTGGAGAACAATGGCATATAGTTTCACATGCATTACCAGAGGGTAGAAGAGACCATGTTATGTATTCTTCACTAGAGATGGGCACGAAATGAAATTTTTTTCATTTCATTATTCATTATTCATTTCATTACGTAACAAAACGAATAACGACCCTAGGGGCAAATTTAACACGAAACAAACCGAACTGAGAAAAATTGGTTTGATTAGGTTCATTTCGTTAATGGGGGGCGGAGATATCTCCTACCTGGTGCTGGTCCGGAGGTCCTTTTGCGCCGAACTGCATGGAGGGAGCACACACCTTGTCAGAGGCATGGAGGGACGCAGCAGGCTCAAGCCTCAGCCCAGGCCCAGGAGGAGAGATAAGAAGTAGGCCGTGTTTAGGCAGCCAGAACAGTGCAGCTTCAAAGCCACCCCCTTACACTTCCCTCCCGTGGCCCGTTATCACGGGGCCGATCGGGAGGGGAGATAAGGAGGCCGCACTTAGGCGGCCAGAGAAGCGCGGCTTCAAAGCCAACCCCCTTGCGCCTCCCTCCCGCGGCCTGTTATCGCAGGGCCGATAGGGAGGGGAGATAAGGAGGCCGCACTTAGGCAGCCAGAGCAGCGCGGCTTCAGAGCCACCCCCTTGCACCTCCCTCCCATGGCCCAATATCATGGGTCCGATCAGGAGGGGTGATAAGAAGGAGCCCATGCTTAGGAGGCCAGAGCAGCACGGCTCCGATGCCACTCGCCCTTTTTATTCCTCCTACGCCCATTCGTAGGCGCCCACCAGCTCCAACCGGGCCCCAGGGGCCGCACAATGGGTGCTGGGAAAAAGCAGGTAAAAACGAATGAGAAATTAATGAAGCAACAAAACGATTTTTGGTAAAAATTCCCAAAAAAACAAAATGAAATGAAACAAACTCCATTTAACGAAATGAAACACAATTTTTTCAATTCGTGCCCATCTCTATTCTTCACTGATAAGCATTCATTGCATGGTCTGTTCTGGTAATAGATGTAAAAATAGTCCCCCCCCCCAATTTGTTTCTTTTGTCATTTTTAATATTTTAAGACCGCATACAAAGGAGGCAGTCCTACTTTATTTTTACATTTCTACTCCATATGCATATAAGTACCTACTCTCTGACAGAATTTGGAATTCAGTCATATCCATTTGGCTGAATTTCACCAGTGTTTAATACCATTTCCACATTGGCTTATAAAAATTTTCCTTTATCCTTGTAGGGATGGATTTCAGTATTCTTGTATGCCATATATTTTTCCAAGCCTAAGTAATTATTTATTCTCACAAATTGTATTCCCATAACATTTTAAGCAAATCCTCTTGATCTGCTTCCAATTATATTTTATGAATTTTACTTATTGTCCTTTTCATTACTTTATTATCACCTAGACTAGGCTTTCCTTTTTTAAATACAATTTCTTCATATTTTATGAGTTCCCAAAATTTACCGTTTCTTTTCGTTCAACCCATTGGCCACTGCTGTAATTATATAACAATGAACCATGATAGTCTATCCATTCCCAACAATTCTTTCATTTGCTGTTTATTCACCATAATTTCTAGCCAACCTTTTGTCTAATTACTTGTTTCTTTCTTAATAAATTCTCAATCTTTCCTTTCAAATTTTCTGGGAATTTCTCCAACTCAGCGACCAGCTATAGTGGAGAAATTGATGGGGCAAGTATTTTTCTATACCTATTCCAAATGAAAAGCCTATTTTTAAAGAAGGGATTTTACCATATTTTTATTATATTGTATAAAAAATTGGGGGGGGATATTAATATAAATTCCCCATATATAGTATAATCATATTAATTTATTTGACTGAGATATAATATCAAGTGTATGTCTTATATGATTGATTATATAATACAATCTTAAATTAGTGAGTCCCAGTCCTCCTACTTTTTGATATTTACAGCCCATTTTCTTGTTATTCCCAGATTTTTTAATCTTCTAACACTTCTTTAGTTATCATTAACAGTAACATCTAAAATAAAAAAAACTTAGTAAAATGTTTGTTTTACTTATCAATATTCCAACAAACCAATTTTCCTAAAATCATCTGAGTATATATATAAATAATTTCTTCATATCACAAACTATTGATGCAGCAATCCCATATAAATATTCCATTATGTTCTGAATGGGGGTATTGTTGTTGTGTTTCTCTAGATAGAAAAGAAAAAACCCAATATATCTTACAATATCATGTTGAGATTAAGTTAATAACTGGCTTTCTGGAAGTAACTCTTTTACCCATGCATAATTACTCCAAATGTTCTTCTCTAATCTGTTTTGTAATACCCTTGATATCTATTCTGTCCTCTCAGTATGTGCAAGATACCAAATGATAGCAAGAGTAATACAGATTGAAGAAATTTGTCATGTGGGTTGCTAAGAATTAAGCCCTCTTAATAATCTAAATACTGTTCTCAAAATGGGATTCTCTGTGGGATTCCTTCTTTTCATTTAAACTACTTCAGAGTTACAAGGCTGTAGTCTACCTTTGTGTATGTTGTCCAGAATGCTATTGTTTATTTATGCCACTTTGGTGGAAATCATGGTGGTGAATTGCCACTAGTTAACAATTAGAATTGTATTTCTTGTTGTGTACCAGTGGCATTTATTTATTTATTTATTTATTTATTTATTTATTTATTTATTTATTTATT
>JAHTLZ010000204.1:45311474-45330014 GCA_023846285.1 Phrynocephalus versicolor
GTTGTTGTTGTTGTTGTTGTTGTTGTTGTTGTTGTTGTTGTTGTTGTCATGGCCATAAACACAACATGGGGGTGGAGGCAAGATCAGGTTTGCATGTCACATAGTGGACCTTATAAGGTGGTGTGTGAATAATTGTTTTCTGTCTATGGCCCCCATTGAGAAGGGCGGTTCTAGCCCTTAGAGTGGAGGGTTGCCTCTAGTTGCATTCAGGTGCAGAGTTCCAGAATCCAACCATAATTTCCCTAAGTAACTCGTAATAAAGCAGCCCATTCAGATTCATCATTTAAGAATGATGGGTGGGCAATCTATTGTTCTCTAGGAGATATTAGACTTTATTTTTCATCATTCATGACCATTGGCTAAGACTAGTGGGAGTGGGAGTCCAGCAACTTCTGGAGGACAACAGATTGCCCATCTTGGGCACAGTGGCATACATACAGTTGTATATGTATCACTACTCAAATAGTGAGTAGCAGTTTTTGCTTGATGAAAAATCTTCTGCATGTTGCTAGTGTTCAGGCAGCATAGAACTTCATGAGCAGATCATCGATGCCACAGTTTAGGAGAAAAGACAGGGAGAAAAATTAGTATAGACAGTAGATGGTTTTTTTCTGATCTCCTGGACCTGACTATGATACGTCGAGAGAAAGATGTCAAATATTTAGGATACTATGGTTTGTTTAAACACCTTTCCACATTCCTGCTAATGAACACTAATGCCTAGAAATTGTGCCCACTCTCAGTTCAAATAGCTACTTTCAACAGGCCTAAGGGATTGCTTCATTCATCCAGTTCTATGCTCCCCCCCCCCTTTGAGCAGCTGGATCACAAACAGGTTTCAAAGCAGCTTGCCTGTACCATATAAAAGGGACTTCTCATTGAGAAACACAAATCTCAAGCCCCACTAAGGAAATTACTAGTTGTACTGTATTTTTGGCTTGTGGCATATGTTTAATGAGTAGCCCTTTAAGTTCAAGGGAAAGCTATTTGCATATTAAGAATTATTTTATTGTTGGGTAACCTTACATTAATAAAGATCTTATAGCTGGCAGCAAGTATAACAACAGAAAATTCTGGCACTCCCTAAATTCAATCAGAGCCTGGATAAAACATAGACTATATTAATGTATGGGCACTGTTATAAACTCAATTAATATAGCAGAAAGCCGTCAAGCATCAGCGACTCTCAGAAACATAAAAAAGTTTGTATTAAAAATCACTGAACACTACAAAAATGGGAACAATACATATAAATTAAATTCTACTCCCAACTTTATAAGCTACCTTTCGGTATAAAATATAGCTTGTGCCTCTTTGCAAATTGTAATCTGGCAGGCTTAGGATATTTATGTTCTGAATGATGCTTTCTTGACCATGGCGTAGTTATTCGGATCAAATTAAAACTACTGCTGTTAGAGTGTTCGGGTAAAGTAATTTTTGGCCATCAACAGAAGGGTTTTTTGTATTAGTAGTTAGCATTAAGAACAGCAGTATTTACTGTTGCCTGCATTTGTGTGGTTCACAGATGAACACTCCTCTTGTGTATTCAGTGACAAATGGCAATCACTTTATCATTTATCTTATGACAAATAGCCGATTCCGCCACAAACTGCTGTCCGTAGCAAACTTACAGGATGAAGTTCTTTATTGTTTATGGTTTGTGGGTTGATGTATTCATGCCTTGTTTGTTTGTGAAATGAACAAAAATCAGTAAGCAGGCATGAGGAGAAATTTGGCTACACAATCCATTGTACTTTCTCTTCTTCCCTCCACCCTTTCAAAGTCTTCTAAAGATCTTACAAGGAATTTCACTGAACTAGGTCTAAGCTCTAAGCTGCCTTTAGAAAAAAAAAGTCATTAAAGGATGCACTAAATTGTGACATTGCCCTTAAGCCAAAATAACACTGAGTGGAGTTCCTACCTCACATTAACCTTGTGAATAAAGGTCTCCAGTCTGATCTCTAGCTGTTGTCATAGGCAAGTAATGTAAGGGAATGCTGCGTCCTGACAAAAATTATTGCAGGTGCTTAGAAATATATTAACTTTTTCACTATCTAATCATTGGTTTTTGAAAACCATAACAAATAAACATCACAGTGCTGTGTTCACTGGTTTTCCTAAATTTTTGTGCATGAACTCAATATCTAGATACTAGAGAATGTGCATTGCCCCCTTGAGTCAAACTATACTAAAATAAAGGCATATAAATTGGAGCCTGACCCACTTTTTACAAGAAACACACCAATATTCCTGCACATAGGGAAATGCAAAAGGCATTTGGGGTAGGGAATACAAAGCACCATCAGAACTATAGCTGGCAGAATTATTTGGCTATCTCCAGTCCAGAAGACACAAGAAAAAGAGAAGCAGGAGGCAAATATTATTAATGAATTTTGACATCATCACATCTACAAGAAAAGAGAAACCAAACTGAGGGGTAGGGCAGACCTTAGTATCCTAAAAGGAACCACTCAACAGCTAAAGGAATGCAGACTTTCATTTGCACACACTTCTCAGTACTAGCAGTTGGTTCTTAAAATGAAGGGTAAAAAAATCAAGAACCCAGAACCCAGAAAAAATGCTATACAGATGGAACTCCCTCACTTTGTACCACAGTTAAAATAGATACAGAGTAGAGATGGGCACGACTCAGAAAAATTGTTCGTTTTCGTTTTTGTTTTCGGCTAGGGGTCCGTTTCGGCTCGTTTCCGTTTTCGTGAGCTAATTTCAAAATTTTTCATTTTCGTTTTGTTATGTAACGAAAACGAAAAAATGAAAACGAAAACGAAATTTTTTTCGTTTCTTCCTATTTAGCTCCATTATGTGTTTTTCCAGTAATGAAAAACGAAAATTGGCTCGAAATTAGTCGTTTCGTTTCCGTTTCCGTTCCAGTTCTGAGCCGTTTTTCGTTTTTCGTTTCGTTACGTAACGGAAACGAAAAACGAAAACAAAAATGAAAATACCACTAAGTCATGCCCATCTCTAATACAGAGTGGCTGTTATTCCCTAGTGACCTCACTCAGAGACTGTGAGTGACTGGAGTATTAGGACACATTCTGTGCTTCATGGCATGTGTGTCTGAATGTGGGTGTGGGTGTGGTTGTCAGCACCCTCTTTCGGTGTCAGCTCAGTGCCTTCCTTACAAGGTACTGACCTTTTCATTTCCCCTTCCCCCACTTTTAATAGCTTGGCACCTTTTAATTTTAATATTTTAATCCCATAATTTCCAGATTCCTCATGAGGAATATGCAGGAGGTGCCTTTCCACCTTGTGAATGTCTGTGTGTGCTTTGTTGTGATAGTCTTAGAAATAAGTCCTTATACAGTCTATATTCACTTATCCAACCACAGTGTGTATCCCTACTAGCCATCTTATTATTTGGCAATATATCATGCATATGAAGTAAATTTCCTCCCAGAAATCCTTCCCTGATTGTGTAACTTATTTTATATATGACTTCTACTTATCCCAAGTGATATTGCTTTGATGATTCTACAGTTGTTTCCAAAACTTGCCCCTTGAAAATTTCGATGTAAATGTGAAACATTATCTAAGGGTAAAAAGTGTGACTGTTATTCCGTAATACTATTGTAAGGTGCAATAATATTTCTTTACTACTACTTCTTTTCAAAGGTATGGCTTTACAGTGGAAAATGTTCAGCCTATGTTTTGTTGTGCCTTGTTCTGTTAGCTGAAGGTATTTTTAAAATCTAGTTTTTACCACTCTCACTAGAAAACACACATACATGAATCTTTGTAAAGCCCCAACCAAAAATAATCATGCATCATGGAAGCTAAGGAAATGTTGGCTTCTCCTAAACTGATCTTAAATATGGCGCTTTTCAAGAAATTCGCAGACTGTCTAGAGCAGTGATGGCGGACCTTTTAGAGACTTAGTGCCCAAACTCTACTTCAGAACCCACTTAATTATTCACAAAGTGCCAATGCAGCAATTTAACCTGAATACAGGTGGCTGTGAAGGGATGATGTCAGGTGCCCACAGAAATGGCTCTGAGTGCCACCTTTGGCACCCGTGTCATAGGTTTGCCAACACTGGTCTAGAGACACTTAGACGCATAATTCTGGTATCTTTAGATCAGCCTTTTCTTTTACAAGTAGGTTTTAACTCTCTTACACAAAGGCAAAAATACATTGCTTGAATTGTAGAATATGTTCTGACCACAATCAGAATTCCAGCATATTGCAAATTATGAAAGTGCTCTATACCCAAAGCAGCGTTTCTCCATAGACAATTATGTAAGTTAAAAAAAAAGGGATGGGGGAAAATCAAAATGTGCTGTTGCATCCTGACTACACTGTCTTCTCAGGGTTAGAAAATTCAGTTTTCTTCAAATGTGGCTAACTTGCTACCAAGTAGATTATTTATAGGTTATGGATTGCTAAAAAACAAAATAGGACCCTTTTATTAAAAAATCATCACCCTTCCACTGAACTTACACAACAGGATACTGCTGGGTACTCATTTTACTGACCTTGGAAGGATAAAAGGCTGAGTCAACCATGGGCTAGCTACTTGGGATTGAACCCCAGGTTGTGAGCACAGTTTTTGCTGCAGTACAGGGATCTCTAGGTAAGTCTAGAAGAGAAACCTGCCTAAAACCCTATTGAGCAGCTGAGTTGATAATGCTGGAGTAGATAGACCAGTAATATCATTCACGATAAGACAGCTTCATATGTACATAAATAATGAAGAGGAAAATTCTTTACAACCCTCACATTTTGTTATTAAAATTGAATATTTTTCCAGGTGCAATGATTAGGTAAAATGTGTATTCAAATCGCACTTGGTTCAGTTTCTCAAAAGTGCAATTTCAGCTAATTTAACAATCCATTCTTTCTAAGGGATGTGCTTTATGGAAAACTTTAAGCTAGTGAAATCAGCCTGAGTAAATCATGCAGTTAACTGATTTTTGATAATAGGACATTTTGGATGGCTAAAAATGCTTAAAACCATAGAAACCAGAGAAAATGGATAGTAACCTAACCTGGACCCAGGACTGGTAGTTAACTACCGACCAGTAGCGAACCTCCCTTAGTTGGGCAAGGTGTTGGAGCGGATGTTGGCCGGACAGCTCCAGGCACTGCTGGATGAAACGGATTTTCTGGATCCATTTCAATCTGATTTCAGGCCGGGTTTTGGAACAGAGACTGCCTTGGTTGCCCTGTACAATGACCTTTGCCAGGAGAGAGACAGGGGGAGTGCAACCCTACTGATACTCCTGGACCTCTCAGCGGCTTTCGACACCATCGACCATGGTGTCCTTCTGGATAGGCTGGCCAGGTTGGCAGTTGGAGGCACCACTTTGCTGTGGTTCCAATCCTTCCTGGCTGACCGTGTCCAGAAGGTGGTACTGGGGGATAGTAGCTCTGCCCCATGGCGTTTACGTCATGGGGTTCCACAGGGCTCAATACTGTTTAACGTCTACATGGAACCGCTGGGAGAGGTCATCAGGAGGTTTGGGCTGAGGAGTCAGCAATATGCTGATGATACTCAGCTCTACCTCTCGTTCTCCACCAATCCAGGTGAGGAGGTTTCTGTTCTGAACTTGTGTCTGGACCAGATAATGGACTGGATGAGGGTTAATAAACTGAAACTCAATCCAGACAAGACAGAAGTGCTGTTAGTGGGTGCCTCGTCAGACAGGCTAGAGGGCCACTTCTCTGTCCTGGATGGGGTTGCACTCCCCCTAAGGGACAGGGTCCGTAGCTTGGGGGTGCTCCTGGACCCCGGTCTAACTCTGGAAGCCCAGGTGGACTCGTTGGCCAGGGGTGCCTTTCTCCAGCTGCGGAATATATATCAGCTCCGCCCCTACCTGGATGAATGGAGCCTTATGACAGTTACCCATGCACTGGTAACATCCCGTATTGATTACTGCAATGCGCTTTACGTGGGGCTGCCTTTGAAGACGGTCCGGCGATTGCAACTGGTTCAGAATCTTGCTGCACGGCTGGTGAGTGGTAGGGCCACCAAGGAAAGCATCATGCCGATTCTGTATAACCTTCATTTGTTACCAGTTGCTGCCCGAGCCCAATTCAAAGTACTTGTTTTGACATATAAAGCCCTAAACGGCTTAGGACCTAGATACCTGAAGGATCGCCTCCTTCCATATGAACCTACCCAGCAATTAAGATCTAGTCAGGGAGCCCTCCTGAAAGAACCATCCCTTAAGGAGGTGAAAGGGATGGCTTGCAGGAATAGGGCTTTTTCAGCAACTGCCCCCAGACTATGGAATGCCCTCCCAAATGAGATTCACCTGGTACCGATGTTGATAACATTTTGGTGCCAGGTAAAAACCTTCCTGTTCCAGAAGTTTTTTAACTGATGATTGTGGGTACTGATGGATGGCAATTTTAGTGTTGTGTTTTTAATGTATCGTATTTATTGCATTTACATGTTTTTATTCTTCTAATTTTATTGTAATTTTGATGTTTTAATTGTCCATTTTGATTGTGAGCTGCCCAGAGACCTTTGGGTAGTGGGCGGCATACAAGCTAAATAAATAAATAAATAAATAAATAAATAAATATAAAATTTCATACCAAAAGTCATATGTACAAATATCAGCTAACAATATTGATGATAATCCAGTTGTTTCTCAATATTCTGCATTATTTTTTTCTGTTTGTATGCCACAAATGTAAGTGGATTTCATTTTAGTGTACTTATTTTGGAGTATGTAGTGTGTAATATGCATTTAGATAAGCACAAACCACTCTCATCTACGATATTATGAATTATTTGAAGGTTGAAAACCAGGTAATAGGATCCAGTCGTTTTGGAAAGGGCTACTTATTCCATTTATTTTTCCTATTCCCTCAGTTTTTCCTGATCTATGCAGTCCCACAAAAGGCCCTCTAGAGAACTGGGGCTCTCTTGACCAGCACAAACTGTATTATAGTTGTCTGTTATCAAATGATGTACAATGTTCTTACATCTGCCTTTGGAAAGTACTGTACTGTGCACTGAAGACCTATATTGTATGTCTCAGCAAACCATCATGGCAAGTTCTCAATCAAGTGCATCAATATGGCTAGTCAGCATCAACGACCAAGGCTTAATTGGGAAATAAGAGTCCACATATATATCACAGTTGTGGAAAATTCTAGCCCTTTTTTTCTGATTGGCTGCTAGAATACATCACGATTATCAGAGGTCAAGTGTATAAAATGCACTGAAGCACATTGGGTAACATATTGTGTTGTGTTGTGTCATTACAGTCATGACTGACTCTTCGTAACTCCATGTCCATGGAGTTTTCTTGGCAGGAGTACTGGAGTGGCTTGCCAGTTCCTACTGCAGGCGCCTACAGCACCTGGTATTCCCTGTCTCCCATCCAAGTACTAACCAGGGCCGACCCTGCTTAGCTTCCGAAATCAAGCAAGATCGGATGTGCTTAGGGCATCTAGGCAGCTGGGGTAACATATTAACATTTCTTTTTGTACCCTATTATCCTGTTGAAGAAAGTTAGCTTTTTTATTTTTCCCTACCTATATTTTCCAATGACATTCTCGGAACTGACATTATTTTATCTGTTAAATTTGGGCTCAACATTCTTTGTCAAAATAATATACAATATTTCTCCATAGGCTTTGTATGTCAGTGGTGGCCAGGAACTCCAATTGCAGGGGTGCTGTGAATGTAGTACATGTTTTATTTTGAAGTTGATAAGTTGGAGTTTTGGATGGAACAAATTTGCTCTGAGACATCTTGGTTGCAAAGTTATAAGTCAGCTTTATTGTATAACATAGAAAGTTGACACAACACATAACAGAGACAAGAAACCAGATGGTGGTACTGTCCATCTGGGGAATTGGAACCAGCAATACTAATAGTGGTTGCAAAGATCCAAGATGCCCAAATGGTGTGTTTCTTCTTTAAATATCTTTTTAGCCAGAGTGCAGAATCTTCCGCAGCAGTTCTGCTTTTAAGGGAACTAGCTCGGACCAGCTTGCTGTTATACTAATTGTAATAATACAATTCAAGGACAATGCCCAGAATCTTCCAGAGCTCCTCAGTGGATTTCCTCTTTTTGTCAAGTACATAGTTTGCCCTTGTCCACTCCTAAATAATAACACTTCCCCATTTTATGCATCTAACAAAATCCACTGCTTGATGACACTTCCTTTTTCATTACCTGATATTATCTGCTGTTTCTCTGTGCATGCCCACAGTTATACTTCTAAAGTGACACTTCTTTGCTGATTCAACATCTTGTCACACAAGCATTTCTATAATTTCACAATTTTGCGGTTTTGCATCCTGGAATATATTTTAGTCTTAGAAAACCAGCCACTTCTGCTGGTTAATACATAATGCTCTGATGGATAACCCATTTAGAAAATACTGTACCTAAAATTTCAGACTATCAAAGTTTACAGGAAGGAGCTATCCAGTGTGCTGAACCCAACGCCCAGGACAGGTTCAGCATTTTGGATAACTCTTGTAAAGCAATACTAAAAACTAGGGTAGATTCATAGCACTCCAAAACTGAAATCACCAGTTGCTACTGGCGTGTGCGTGCAGCACATGCCTATTTGCTTAGTTTGAAGGGATGTTAGTGCTAAATCTTCTGTTCAGATTGCAGTTCAGGAATTAATTGATTTCTGCTTGTGATTCTGAGAAAGCAGGCAGTTCAGAGTTTGGGGCATTGCAGCCACGTAGACATCTGGTGTGTCAAGGCATCTCAAATATACATTTAGAAAAAAGTTTTCAAGTTCACAATAAGTAAAGTCCAGCTGTGTTAAAAAGTTGCACGCAGTATATGAATCGTGAAATGGTGGGGAACGACTGTATCAGGAAAAACCTTTCAAGTGTTTGAGCAGTTATATATCAAATCTGCTTGATACAGATTCCTATATTAAGCAGCAGTTTGGACTTGATGGTTTCATAGGCCTCTTCCAAGTCAATTATTCTATGATTCTATGATTCTAATTCACTAATACATTGGTTTACAAGTACCTTGGTTTATGAGTGATTTGCAAGATGAGCAACTATATCTTCTAAGTTTTGCCTTGATCAATGAGCAATGTCTTGCAATATGAGCACCGGAGCAGGTTACATGACTGCAAGTGAGCCAAATGTAGCTTGCTCTCACTTTCCCCCCTGTGGGATTGTATGGGCTTGTCTGGAGTCCTATACATGTGTAGTTTGCTTTTCAAGTGGAAAGAACACTAGATGCATTTTATACAAATTATGAAGACCTTGTGGTGGTATAGAATGTCTTTTTATCACTATCAGCAAATGAAATGGAGGAAACATCTGCAGTTTTACACTTGTTGAGATGTTTCAACATGTTTGAGAATGCCTAAATAATTAAAAGCAAGGGATTTAGAGTGTATTCTTTCTATTAGCCATATTTTATTATCACTGTGTGTTAACCATTGGCTGGATAGCTCAGTTATTTAGTTATCTTGCTGTGGAGCCAAAGTTTGGGAGTTCAACTCTCCACTGTGCCTCCCCCCCCCCCGCCCAAGGAGAACCAGGTTGAGTGGCCTTTGGCAAGCTGCACAGTCCTAGGGCACCTTCAGAAGAAGGAAATGATAAAACAATAGAGTATTTTTTCTATCTGGAAAACTCTGAAAAGGGCAGCCATAAGTCAGAATTGACTTGCCAGCACACAATTATTATTACATTATGTGATAACTATAGCAAGAAGTATTGTACAAATAGATCTGCCCTAATATTACTCTGTTCTACACATGGATTGGTTTCTCACAATTAAGTATTTGTTGGGAAAACCTTTCTCTTTTTTGTTCATTTTGAACATGTAGGCTAAATTTCTGATCTAATTGCCTGGTAGTTTCATCCAATATATTCAAATTTTCCTTCATGATTTCTCACTATAAATAGAAAGGAACTCAAAAGCTTTGTCCTCCATAGCTGAATTGGAAACACCTGGCATATTATTTGTAATTCTAATCACTTTTAAGCTGTTGGCCTTCATTACACAGCCCACAGAGTGCTTGCGGCCCACAACATGTATAATTGTAACCCACCATAAATTAGTAACATGGCCTCCATCATTAAGTGTCAAAGGAGCTATTGTTTAACTAAAAGAATGTTGTTCTTATGAAAAGATGAGTTACTACTTGCATATTTACTAATTACTGAAAATTATTGTATGACAATTGGTTGTCCTTATCCTGTCATAATAAAGAAATACTGTCAGCTTGTCAGCCCGTAAAGCTACTGTATGCAGTTAGCACACTGTTACTTATCATAACAAGGCTTCAGCAAATAATTATAGATGACCTTTCTGCTGCTTGTTAATGTTATTTTTTTATTTAAAAATAGATATGAAAGAGATATGTGTACTTATGCAATATAATGTACACAGCTCTAATAGAATAAATACACAGCAAATGAATCAGGTAACATTTTGAAAAACAAACAAACAATCAGATAGGAAAGCACACACTTCCCCCCACCACGGGGAAAAAACAAATAAAAGAAAAATTAAATCACACAGAAGACCCCCCCATCCTTCAAAAAAAAAAAAAAAAACAAGCAAACAAGCATGTAAAGGCAGCACACATAAAGTCCCCACCATCCCCAAATTGCTGGGATATGGGGAAAATATCTCTTCCTACCCACCATCAGTTGGTGCCTTCTGTTATCTTACCTTCTTTGAGTTCCACATGCTACAGCAAGCATTGCCAGGGGGCAGCAGCAAAAACAGTGCAAATAAGGGGAACCCCCCCCCCCAAAGAAAAAGGCAAAAAAAAAATATGGGAAGGATCCAAGATGTTGTCACAGCAGGCCACAGGAAAGCAGGGGTCAATCCAAGATAGGATTCCATCCAAGATAAGATCAGGAGCTGAGCAAAGTAATCCCACAAAGAATGACTAAGCAAAGTGCACTCCTCACAGTGACCTTTTTTTTTACTTTCAAAATTCCCACTCCCTCTTGAACGTTCTGATTAGGTGTTAGTAGCTGTTGTGGTGCTATTTAATGCAAAATGTATCATGCAATATGACATACAAAGAGTAAAAGAAAAGTTAGTCAAAGGAAGGCAGCAGAAAAAGCTGCAAAACTTTTGTGCACTCCTCATTTGATAATACAAATGACTCATGTTTTAAAGGCTCTCTTTCTTTGCAGCTTGAGTTACCTCAACAAGGGATTTTCTCTGCACTCACAGAATATCTCAAGTCCCACTTCTCATGTTTGTTGTCTTTAATTAATTAATTATACTCATTATATGGTATTATCTAACTGTGGTAGTAAGACATTCTTCAGGTTGTTGGTAGAAGAAGAAAAACAAGCTGAACAGTGTATTAATTAATTAATTAATTAATTAATTTTTATTTATTAGATTTTGTATACCACCCATTTGGCAGCGAGGCCACTCTGGGCGGTTAACAACAATCAATACAACACAATACATTGCAAAAAAAATAACTCATACAATAATGCAAAATCAACATAAAAATACAGTAAATATAATAAAAAATAAACAACATAAAATAACATAAATGCCATAAAGCTATAATATTATTGGCAGGCAAATCTACTAAAATGTGTTTTATTGTGTGGACACTAGATTTATGTTAATTATGTTAAGCTTGAAGAAATTCCTGTTTAAAAAACCAGGTTTTCAGTAGTTTTTTTAAAAACAGCCAAACATGGGGCCAGGCGGATGTCAGGTGGAAGATTATTCCACAGGCAAGGGGCAATGGCAGAAAAGGCCCTATTTTTGTTTTTTTCCTTTCAGGCTTCTCACAGTGTTAATTGCCTCAAATGCCTAGACTGTAAATATTGGGTATTATGGGCAGTTTTCATTGGGAGAAGGCACTCTGACAAGTAGCAAGGTTCTAAACCGTTTAGGGCTTTGTATGTCATAGTTAAAACCTTGAAGTCAATGGATAAATTGCAGTTGCATATATTTAAGGAAGGCAGCTGCCTGCATTTGATTCACATACTGTTATTAAAATATTGAGTAGTCTTTCCCTGGTTTCTTCTTCTATGCCCACTGCACTGACAATTAAGCTGGAAAAAAGAGGAAGGAAGAGAGGGGGAAGAAATAAAATATAAGGGTTAAAAGCATGAAACTTATCCAACAATGAATCTTTTGTAATCAGTTCATCATAATGACACAGATAAATTCATTGATTCAATACAAAATTGACATTCATCTCAGAGATGCTAGGTTTTTTTCTCACAAAAAGAGCTGTTGTTTCTGGTGCATAGAACTGAAGATTTCTAAGAATGGAGTCCTCAGCATATTTACCTGGGAGTATGTCCTAATAAATTTAATGGCCTTCTTCATGAGTAGACTCCACTCTGGACTCCACTATGACCTACAAGATTGCTAATATTTGTTATACAAATCTATCTAAGAATAGAGGGTTCTATTTTTACTAATCTTCAGTTTTATATTACAGTAATGTTTTATGTAAAATAATAGCATTTTTAAAATAAAGAATAAATCAACAATCCTTATTTTTGCACAATAGAATAATTTTCAGATATTGACAAAATTGTACAAATACTGTCTAAAAGGCAAAGCTTAAGAAGGCAAAATAAAATCACGAATGACATTTACTAGAAAACCATGAAAGGAAATTGTCTTTAATTAGTTCACAGTTGGAGATTCGTTCATAGTACTTATTTTAGTTAAGTCTTTCATTGGGAGGAAAGAAGCTACTTAACTTTCATGATCCTAGGAAGTGAATGAGCTTTGATGCACCTTCCTTACTGATAGATGAAATTATTTTGTTATATATTTGTTTAAACACATATTTCCATTATGGAGCAACCATTTGAACCATTTATCCTTCTGGTGTTTCCTTCCCTTTCTAAAATTGTCTAGACTTGTATGCTAAATTTTGTTACTTTCCCTTTATCAAGATAAAATTTAAAAATTCTCCCCATATATCTGCAAACACATGTTTATTAGTTTTCCCCTTCTTAACATTTATATTATACAGCATGTTTATCATTAATTGCTGTATCCCAGATTATATCCTGTAAACAAATTTCATAATACTAGACTCAAAAGTTTTACTCCACTAAATTTCATTTAGACTGCTTTATTAGGATCTCAGATATAAGAGTAAATTCTCAGATTAAAGCATGCATGTTCAAGATTTGCCAAAATCTGCAAATATTCTGTACATTTATAAATGTCAGAATATAGATAAAAATGTAAAAACTGGTTGGTTTTGTCAGCTGGCTGGCACACTTCAGTAGCCATTGGCAAAACTGCTGCAATGTTGAGGAAGCTTCTAGAGAAAACAAGAAGCCAGGAGCATCTATGCTAGCAAAGGTGTTTTTTCCAGTTCCAACATATTTCAAGTCCTATCACTGGCGATACATACTAATTTAGAGGTTATTATAAAGAACTCTTCATCATCGTTGCTATCTCTTATACTAGGTAAACAGCCTTTATTGACTACATGGCTTTACTCGTTATTATATTGTAGGTCCCTTGCTTTCTTATCTGCTGGAAATTTGAAACAGATTCAGGCTGCGTGTTCTGGTCTTTGACCACAAAGACAGTTTTCAACAAGTCTTTTTCAATTTGGTATTTAGGTTTCCCAAGATATGAGAATGTGTAGAACAAGGCTTTAGTTTTTCTTTCTTCTCTGCCTAGTTTTTTTAAAATTATTATTTCATCTGAAATGAGGAAGATTTCAAATAATGTCTTGAAAACATTCTGCACCCTTCTGCACTCTTTACTATTCAGAGGCTACTCTATGGGGACAATCAGCAACTTCCAGTTTAGCCTACAGATGGGCAGGAAACGAAAAATGAAATGCTGCTTTGTCATTTTGTTATGAAATGAAATGGTAGGATATGTTTTGTTATGAAACAAAATACCATTTTGTCCTCTAGGAATGAAACAATTCATCCTAGAGGAAACAAAATTGCAAGGTAGCATCTTTGGAGTCTTCCCTGTAAGCCCCCCACATTTGGAGAGGTTTGGGGTTCAGGGGCTGAGTTATTAAACTCCAAAAGTGGTCCCTCTAGGAGAAAATCATTTCTAAGTGAGTTGGGAAGCTGCTAATAGCCCCTCCCACAGGCCTATATGGCATGTGCTGGCAATATAGGGGTTAAGCTGTTTAAGTTAACCCTATATTGCTGGTGCATGCCATACAGCAATTTTGCAGTTGGCTGGGGGGACCCTCTTTGCCATTGAATAACTTGGCCCCCTGAACACCAAACCTCTCCACATTTTGGGGGGGGGGCTTACAGGGGAGTCACTCCCCCATGGGGGCAGTGGCTATTAGTGGGTTCCCAACCCATTTAGAAATGCTTTTCTCCTTGGGGAAGCCCCTTTGGAGTTCAATAACTCAGCCCTCTGAACCCCAAATATCTCCTAATTTAGGGTTCTTACAGGGAAGAGTCCAAAGAAGCTACCCTGTGATTTTGGTGCCTCTAGGACCCAGGTGATGCATTAACAAATCATTTCATTTTGTTTCATTCAATGAATTCTTTAAAAATTCTTTAGTAATGAAATGAAATGAAACTACGAAAGCAGGGCTTTCCAACTTTGAACAGGCCGAGATCTACTTTTTCTGGCCCAAAGTGCCGGAAGGCTACTACACTAATACCTCTACTTACGAATTTTATCCATTCCAAGCACATGCTTGTAAGTAAAACAAATTTTAAGTAGAGCAGTGGTTTCCCATAGGAATGTATTGAAACCCATTCCCTCCGAAACAGAGTGATTAATTTTCAATGCATTCCTATGGGAAGGCTGACCATGCACACGCTTCCCCTGCACCCACTAGATTATCTGGCCAGTGGGAGGAGCAGGGGACCACACCATGACCCTTGAACTGTCCTGCTCAGCTGAGACACTGGGCTGGCAGACCCAGAACTTTGCTGGGGCAGTGGTGGTCCTTGGGATGGGGGAGGGAGGAGTGGCAAAATTATCCCATCACTTTTTTATTGGTGGCCGGCAGGCTACTTTTGTACCCTTCACGGGTTACTGGTAGCCCATGGTCTACCTGTTGTGCAGGCCTGTACTAAAGAAACAAAATGAAACACTATATTTTAGTTTCATGCCCAGATCTGGTTTAGCTTATGCAGCTTATCACTTTGAAAGAGTGTCACATCTGAAGGCTGTCTCCCTTAGTTGGGTCCCTCATTTCCCCCAGGCACTTACTTGGCATGAGATCATATAATGCTGGAGGTACAAGTAGCAGTACAAAATGATTGGGCTTTTTCAGGCAGTCCAAAGAAGACTGAACCTTCATAGAGACCAGAGAATAGGCAGAAGCTGTCTAGTACACATCATTGAAGGCATCTGGACTGCCAACAATTCAGGCCAAAATTTGGACTTTAGTCAGTAAAAGGCCAGAGGTGGATATTTTTATTGATAGGTCTGACCAGGAAGAAACCGGCAGGCTTTCTTATCTAGGTGAACATATGTTGGAACATTGGGGGATTAAAAAAAAAAACAACATTTCAGCCTTCAGTGCAGCCTTGAGAAGCCTTTCAAAAGTGGTATCAGAATCTAGATCAATAAGCTTCTAGTTTTAATATTGATTGCTTCTGACAGCTCCTTATCCACTCTTTCTTTAAGGAGAAGACTTAAGGCTCTGGTCAATTATGTTTGTTACGCAAGCTTCTGAGAAGGTGTCGTTTGTCAACTCATCTAGAGAATGAGCAATTGCTTTTTTATGAATGTCATTTCTGGCAGGTACATGAGAGCAATGTGGTCTTCTGCATTAATATGTGAAGATATAATTTTATTCCTTCCAGGAACTTTACCATTGGGAATGTATATCTTTGGTTCCTTTCTGCCCTGCTTTTTTTTAAAAAAAACACAACAACTTTTCATCTCAATTGAGGAATATTTCAAGGAATGTTTTTGAAAGGATTGGTGGTATGAGTAATGGCGCTGGGGTTCTTTTCTCATCTGCATCATATGCTTTGTTGAGGCATGTGACTCCAGTTCCTGAATGGCACAGGAAAATACGCATGCATTTTTTAAAAAAATCTGTAAAATTACAACGGAAAAGAAAATTAATATTTTCATGTAGCTGCAAAAGTCCTATTTGATTATTAAACTGGAAGCCTAAACGGGATATGCCCTAGTTGTTCCCCTACTTTCATCACCTTCTAATCCATATTTTGACTCACATGTAGTTTCTACCCATTGTGATGACTTTTCTTTTGACATATGTGTTCCACTCAAGGCAAGTAATGGAACCATGTTAGGAGAGGGACAGACTAACAGAGTCTCTGTCCTCACATTTAGGCTACCCAAGTTTTATGTTCCCCCAAATACATCTATTTTGTTGCTCATAATTGGTCCAGCCATTCCCAACCCTTTTCTGGCCACAAAGTGAGACACAATCTGAAAGAAATATAGGCTGAATCAGAGTGGTATAACTCACATAACAAACCTTATAAGGTGATGTGTGAAGAATTATTTACAGTCTATAACTCCTTCAAATGTGCCAGGGGCTCACACAGGGTCATTTAGCCCCCACTGGAAATGGCTAGGTTAACTAATATTGTTCACAAGGAACAACAAGACTGCCTATCTATCATGTGGCTGTCTTAGCTAACACCCTTGATCATGGTCACCAATGAAAATTTTAAATTTGTTCCTGTAGAAGAGAAATATCCAGAATAGAAAGTCTGGTGCATGTGCTAAAAACTGTAGCTGGTTCAGGCATTATTAGCCAAACGTCTTTTGCTTTGTGTAGCAAATAATGCTAGAGCAGACCCATTGAATTAACAGGGAATTTGCAAGTCAACTCCTCAATAAGTTCCATTAATTCAAATGAGCTTATTCTAACTGTGACCTGCTACATTAAAATAAATCTCAACTGGAGTAGATCCATTTGAATCGATGGAACTTATGGAGGGGTTGGCTCAACAAATTCCCTTTGATTAAATCTGCCTACTCCACTGTAATGTGCTACAATAAGCAACAGGATGTTCTCCATTAAGGGTGCTTTTACACGACCCCTAAGATCTGCTGGCCACTTCAATTCAGACAAGAGATCTTGGGGGTTCGTCGCTCTTCCTGTGTTCCCACCCCCTCCGCACTTCCTTGCTCCTGTCTGCGTGAGGGGAGGGAGAAAAAAAGGGAGAAAAAATGCAGGCTCACCTCCGTCTGCCGGTGGAAGCCGCCCCGAGCCCCGTCGTCGTCATGATTCCTGTCTCTTAAAGGGGTGGCGGAAAAAACAAACAAACACAAGGCGAGGAGAGCCCGACACTCACTACTTTACATCCGCATCAGAAATTTTTCAGCTCCGAAGACCAGGTACTTGAAAAGTGCACTGGGACGCGCTTAGGTGGGCGTGGTTGCACTTAATTTTTTGTAAACTCCGGAGCTGGTGGGGAAACAATTTTAAGCTCCGGATCTGAGAGCCATTTGCCGCAGATTTTAGGGGTCGTGTGAAAAGGCCCTAAATTGTACACAGTGATAACGTAAAGATTGTAGCCTGTTTAGGCATTTTTAAATTTGGATTAGGAGTGTGCATACAGTAAACCCACACCTATCGCAGGAGTTAGGGACCCGACCCAACCCGCAATAATTGAAAATCCGCAATACGCGGATGCTGGGTCAGATCGGGCTCTCTGGGGGCTCTTGTACTTACCCCAGGCCTGGCACTGCCCCAAACAGGCTGGCAAGGGGCTTTCCAATCCCCTGGAGGCCCCAAAAGTGCTTTCTAGTGATCTGGAGGTCACTTCTGGTTTACCGGAAGTCACTTCCGGTTTGCAGGGAAGCACTTTTGGGGCCTCCGAAAGGCCTGAGAAGGCCTTTCCTCCTTATCCCAGGGGGCCTTTTTTCATATACTGTGAACCCGCGATATACCGGGACTGCAGTATATGAACCGCAAAAGCGCGTGGGACAACTGTACTACCTCTACCACTAACTTCCTTACTATAGCTGTCTTTATTGCCTGGCTTTCCAAGCTCATTGTGTAGGGTTCTCCGTTCTAAATGGCCAAATCCCTTCAGACTATACCAATAAAAATAGGGAGGTCAAATGTGAACCTAATCAACAGAGATTGGGGGAGGGCCTGAATAGCTGCCCCACTACCACTCCATAGGCAGAGTTTAATAATGCCTGAATAGGGCTTGGAATTACTTCAATATGTATATAACAGCTACTTGATTTATCTACCAACTCTTGGTTTCCTTATTGATTCTCATGGCAGTACACCCAGTCCTCATCTCCCCCCTCCTTTTCATTTTGAGAGTGACTAGATTTTTGCTACTGTATGAATATGAAAGAAAGCAGATATTAAATGTAAGTACAGAGGAAAGGTTTAATACCTAGGCTCTACCTTCATGGCATTGATAAAATTGAGAGGCCATGCCTCATTGTTTAGTGACAAAATTAATGAATATTATTATCCATCTTTCTCTCCATCTTTCCTTCTACCTTCCTCACATCTATTTACTGAAACATTCAATTCTTATAACACTTAACAAGATCTGTACATCTTTAAGGAAGAAAATGTTTGTTCTTGAGTTTTATTTTATGGAGCTGAAATTCTTGTAAATAATAATAATAATAATAATAATAATAATAATAATAATAATAATAA
>JAHTLZ010000204.1:45330024-45344803 GCA_023846285.1 Phrynocephalus versicolor
TAATAATAATAATAATAATAATAATAATAATAATAATAATAATAATAGTGAGACATCCATTGAAATGTAATAGGAAGGTAAAAGGTGTAATATGAACTTGTTTTGTTCTTTTTTAAAAATAAGCTGTTAATATATGCATTTTCAGATACCTCTAAAGTGCTGTGCTTACCTAATTAAAAAAATATGAGAGAATCCTTGGACAATCTTCTTCTTTTTTGAGGTTGTACTTTTTGCTGTCCAGCATGTTGAAGAAATTTGGTATTCTAAGACTCCGAAAATGGAGTCTTGTCTCAGGAAATGTATGGCAATAATATTCCAAGAACCCTGCCTTAAACAGCATTAACTCCACGTACATTAAAAAATCATGTGTATGTATTATGTTTCTGATCAGATGCAAACATCTTGGTGGTGAATTTCCACAAGTTAAAACACAGACTTGTGCATTTTTTGTAGCACACTAAGTCATATTACTCAGGGCACAGCAACATATACCTATTCTGACATGCCAATTTGAGTCAATTTGCTGCTAAGATGTATTCCTATTGCATTACAGCTAGAGATGGGCACGACTTAGCGGTAATCCCGTTTCCATTTCCGTTACTCGTATCCGTTACTCTACGGAAACGGTAACGGGAATTACTCCGCCAGAATTCGAGCTCGAACCGACGAACGAACAATTTTGGTCTGATTTGTTGTGGTTGTTCCTTGCATCGCGCAATCGCGCGATGCCAAGCGCCACAGAAAAAAAGTTTTTAAAAGTTAAAAAAAAAACGATTCCCGGCCCTAAAAGCAGGCGAAAACTGTCTGAGGGCACCTACCAGGCCAGAAGGGTGTTTTATTTGGGGGGGGTTCCCCACCCCCCCTCTCCTTGGCTATTGCTACTGCTGCGCTGCTGGTACCAGGCTGGGAGGGTGCATCCATTTGCCATGCAGTGCGGGGGGATCCAAAATGGCAACCGCAATATTTTTTTTGAAATCGTTGCCCAAAACCCCACCAAAGCACCACAGAAACATGCGAAAATTAGCTATTTTAAATGCTTAAATTTTTACAGTAGCAGCAGTGGGTTTTTCTTGCAAAAAAAGTCTCCGTTTATTTTATTTTATTTTATTTTATTTTATTTTTTTACACCTGCGCATTCACAATGATGGGCTCGCCCATGGGAGTGGACCATGCAAAGTTTTGGAGCCATTCCACCAATCGCATGGCCAGGTTTTGCTGACTGTACCAGCCTGGGAGGGCGCATCCATTTGCCATTCAGTGCGGGGGGATCCAAAATGGCGACCGCAATATTTTTTTTGAAATCGTTGCCCAAAACCCCACCAAAGCACCACAGAAACATGCGAAAATTAGCTATTTTAAATGCTTAAATTTTTACAGTAGCAGCAGTGGGTTTTTCTTGCAAAAAAAAGTCTCCGTTGATTTTATTTTATTTTATTTTATTTTATTACAACTGCGCATTCGCAATGATGGGCTTGCCCATGGGAGTGGACCATGCAAATTTTCCACCAATCGCATGGCCACTTGGCCAGGTTGACCACAGAGACTTCTGGGATGTGCCAATCGGGCATAAACAGCCCACTAATCGTAGCCCAAACCGGAACCCTCAGCCTAAGCCTAACCCATACGCCAGTACACTGTCCTTCTAAGTGGGTCAGAGAGGCACCCAGAGGTGCACCCCAATACTCACCCTAACCTCACCCGTAACTAGCCTAACCCTAGCCCTTGCGCTAACCCATCTTAACCCTAAACCAGATCTACTTGCATTGCACTACATGCAAGTACGTGAGACGCAGCGGGTGCAAAGAGTCTGCCAGTCCATCACTTGTGGCTCTGGCTGACTCCTGCAGCTGCCTCCAGGAGCCCGCTACCCCCCCAACCAGTACTAACGACAACGAAAAAACAAAAAAACGAACCGACTAATTTTTGCGAATTTTCGCGAAAAACGGAAACGAGCCGAAACGGGCTGCCTCCGACACACGACAACTCGAAAACGTCATTTTCCCTAGTCGTGCCCATCTCTAATTATAGCAGCATAAAAACGTAACAGGAATATAGCCATTACCGCTTCAAACCAAACCAATTTAATTCTGCTGGCTACACATTTCCCATCCCCTTGCAAGCTGGGTATTCAGGTTACCAACCTTGGAAGGACAGAAGGTTGTGTAAATCTTAAGCCAGCTACCTGAGATTGAACCTGTGTCATTAGCAGAGTTTTGGCTGCAGTACTGCATTTTAACAGTTGTATTGTGAGTATTGTCCTTGAGTCCTAAAACAATATAACAGGGTGTTAATGTTTTAGTAATGTTATTAAATCCTTAGTAAAGTTATTATCGTCTGAACTTTAATAGATTTTCAAAGGAAAACAGTGGCATAATAAATCTCCCTGCTTCAGGAAAAAAATACAGTTACTGTACTTTTTTGAATAGAACAAGAATAGTTTGCAAAAATACTGTTTGTAATTTGCACCCAGTGTAACAGTGCAGATATGATCTGCCAATTTAATACTTAAAACAACAGAATACACATCTACATTTTTGCAGTTGCATATATTACACATACAATGCAGATGCAAAAAATAAATTGGCACACTTCAAAGTGAAGTCACGGTAATCAGTGAGGTTACAAGTTAATATCTGTATTCTGTATACTTAAGTTGGGATGTAAAGCAAAGTGGCAATTTATGAGTAATGTCAGACCAGCTTCTTATACATTACAGCAAAGTGAGACTTTTCATTATTTTGTGGTCCATGCTTTATTATATAAAATTTTTGCAATGGGACCTCTTCCAAATTTTAGTCCTAACAGATGGGATCTTGTTGGGGTTCCACATATTTAGTTATTTGGGAGTTTAGTAAACAGTGATTTTATCCAGGCTCTGATTGGAACAGATGTGATCTTATCAGGGTTCCACTTTTTTTTTCCAGGAGTGTAAAAATGCCATTATTTGCTGTACAGTGCTAGAGTTTACTTTTTGTGTTTTTAGAATGGAGGTCCTCTTTAGCCAGAATTTGCCCCTAGGTTCTAAAACATTATAACAGGGAGTTAATGTTTTTTTCTCTATTAATTCCATTAAATCCTTTTAATATTAGAGCATGTGTTGCTTTATAGCATTAACCAGTGTCTTGCACTCAACAGTATTTTCACAGTTTATGACACTGCTTAGGGCATTAACAAACAGCTGTTTGAATTAAATGAGCAGTTAAGGGCCCTGTTCATTAACTCAAAAAGTTTCATGTATTTTTAATTCTTTAAATCTAATGGTATTAACACCCTTCAAGAAATCTATCTTTGATTATAATTTGCTGTGACCAGTATTGCTTTGAGGGCAGGAGATTCTATGAGTTATTGTAGGGGGTGGGTATAGTCAACAAATCTTATCCCTTATCACAATTCCATTTGTTTTGTATATAGAACTTCAAAAGTTGTTTATAGCAGCTGTATTGAGAATTTTCCAATTTTGTTTACTGATGACTTAATTTAGCTAATGTAAGGAGGCAGTTGGAACAGAATTATTTGCATTTGAAATGGTGCAATCAAGGGTTTCTGACGGTCTCATTTACAAATAAGAGAGAGGGGAAAGAAATTGTATTTGGACAGTGACTGAATGCTTCATGAAACTTTCATAACAATAAAGTCTTATTTTAATCACTAGATTTTCATATTCTTTATCATACCTTTATAGGTTTTCAATTTCAAGAAGCCTTTTTCTTACCTTCTGTCTCAACCACCTTTCGTATACTCTCTTTTCAACCAGAAGGAGAAATTAAAAGAAAGAGCTACTTAAAAGAACAAAGTGGGCTGGCAAAGGCTCATGGGGTTCAGGGAAAGTTGGCATTTCAATTGAGAAAGAGAAAAAATAAACAAGGAGTGGGGGAAGAGAAGTAGGAATTGGTCTGAGCTGCTGGGGTGGCAGCCATTGGCTTGCTTCCAGAAACGGATGCTTTACTAGGAAGGGGCATGTGCCATGAGGTTACAGGCTCCCTCCTGCACTGTGTGAGGTACCCAAGGAGGAAGAAATGACAAAACAAATATTCATTCCCAAGTCTCCCTGCTGCATGCTTTTGTATGACAAGAAATGGTCAGATTCTGCTCTAGCAGTGAGCCCATGTCACGGCAGTGATCTGGTTGCTGCATGTAGAGAGAGTGCTTTAGCACTATGTGGCCAAATATATGTCAAAACAACAACTATTTGATACTGCAGTGGTTGTTTATTTTAATGGCGCCAACACATATTTGGTATTTGGCTAGCAGATCTGCTTGTTCTGAGCTGATGAAAATAGGTCTTCTTTCAATTCAGAGCAATCTGGAAATGTGGTTGAAACAATTGACTAAGAGTGGAAAAGAAGATGGGGAGAAAGAATGGTGGAAAAGCAGAGAGAAGCTAAAAAGAAGACAGAAAGAAAATGTTGAGAAAAAAAGTAAAGAAAGAAAAGTGTTCTGCTCATATACCACCCCATACCACTTTGAAGTAGTCTCTTGGAGGATTACAGTTTTTAATTACAGTATGCAGGCTACACACACACACCCTAGCAAGTTGGGTACACATTTTACCGACCTCGGAAGGATGGAAGGCTGAGTCAACCATGAGCCTGCTACCTGGGATTGAACCCCAGGTCATGAGCACAGTTTTACCTGCAGTACAAGCATTTACCACTGCGCCACGGGGCTCGCTTTTGGGATGAGACTCCTTCTGGCATATCAAAGAAGAAGATCACAAAGAGAAACAATATAAACATGAGTCTTAAGAAAAACAATTTTTTCTGGTTAGAAATGAAGTACATTGCAGACCTATGACCCTGGTTCATTTTCAGATGTTTGCTCTGGAACATTTTGCTGTTGAATTAGCTGCAACACCCTTCCCTCTCTGACCTACAGAGATGCAAGCTGGAGTTTATTAACTGGATGTAGGAGCAGGCTGTTTCATGGCTAACATTCTTCTCTTGGTTGTTGGAATTAATGATCACATCAGCAGAAAGTAATTGTGAGTTCCAGAAGTGATGCAGCCAAAATACTTCAAGGGCAACTACCGGGTAGCAGCAATAGTTGCAAGTGACACCGCCAGTAGAAATGCCATAGTTCAAACTAAGCACTGGACAGAAGAAGGCAATGGTAAGCCATTTCTGAATAATTTGCACCTTGAAAATCGTGTTATGAGACAATAGAAAATGAAACCAGAGGTATTGCTAGATGATGAAACTTCCAAGTGAGATTAGCACTCAACTTTGCTATCAGGAAACAGCAAAAGACAACTATTTTGAATGAAACAACTATTTTAAAGCCAAAACCATCTGGCTGTTGATCTTCACAAGATATGTCCAAAATTCCATGTCATGGAATATACAAAATGCAAATTTTGTTTTACAAAACTGTAAACAGTCTTATGTTATTCTGCTTCATATATACTTCAATGCAGTGTCATTAAGCTATATTCTGTGCTGGTTATATATATTTTGATTTCCATCTGTGGCCACCCCCAGAATTCGTAAGTTGTATTTCTTTTTTTTCCAATTTTGTTAGAATGGAGAAGCTTTTAGATAAGGTGAATTTGTCCAATTAGTTTGGAATGTAAGAGGGACATATTCCTTTATTTGATAGACTTCCATTCTGGCCCAATATCATGAGGATTTTTCAATGCTTTTACTGAAGGTTGCTCATATGACTGATGATATACTGTCAAAAAGATGCATGAAAGATCAATTTTATTCATCTAGTTCAAATCAATGATGTAAGGTTTTATTCTCTAAATAAGATTTGTCTCTAGGTATTTTGTTAAATATGAATGCAGCATTCTCTGCCTCCTAAAGAATGACAAATAGGAACAGTCACTTTTCCATTTGAATTGGCTTAGTAGTAAATACAGTAAACATCCAACAGATACTATGTAGCAGCTCACCTGAAGCAAAGTTGTTATAGCCCTCTTTTCTCTACCTTTGGACAGAGTTGCAGGTACAAAGCTCAGTATCCACTGGACATCATTGCTATGTTTCAATTTTCCGCATTCAGTGTTTTCAGCCAATAGACAAAAAATGTATTTGTCACTGTGCTTATGGTAGAATTCATGAAATGCACCTTAACTTTCCAGGGGAAACCAGTCCTGGATATAGATTGAAAATCCTTCCTATAGCTTGGAACAATTGTGAGATCACAATGATTGTGACATCAGAAATTATTTTTCTGAGCTGTTGGTTGAGGAGGCTCACTAGACTGCTGAGCCACACTGACTGTCTCTCTTGCCTTCACTGCTATATGTGGAGTCATCAAAGGCCACCCCATGCCAGTCTTCTGAGGTCTTTAAATGAGAAGGCTGAAGTCCTCTGGTAGATGGAAATACAGGCTTTGTTCACCCAGGTATTACTTTTCAATTGCAGTTGCACTGATTCGCTTACCTTTCTTGGCAGATCTGCTATCGGTTCATGAACAAGATAGCAGAAGAAATGAATGAGAACTGGAATTTGAGTCAGGAGAGCCATGCTATGTGTCAAGAGTGGTAGAAGCAGACTAAATTTAGTTGTATGTTATTATTATTTTTTGAAATCCACCCTGCAGATCCACCTGATCAAATATCAGTATAGCAACAACATAAATAGTAATATCCAAATGGCTAATCCTTACAATTCCTTACACCTGGGAAAGGATCTCTGTATTTCTGTATTTTCAAAATATACCTTTTGGTATGCTTAATGGGACTTTTCTGTGGACCAGATTCATAGACCTGTATTCCTAAAATTAGGGTATGAGCCTACACCCACTTTCCTATGAATAGGTGACTTTCTCATAATTGGGAAAAATGAGACATAGAAAATAAATTAAATATATAAACAAGCAAACAAATAAGCAAGTCCCACTGAGCTCTAAATGTGACTTATTTGCCGTATTTGTTCAAAATAATAATAGCCAGCCTCCAAAACATAAAAGCCATCTTGAGGTTATGAAAACATGAAAGCCCTTAGCACAAAGGTAAAACCAGAATTAATTAATGAAAACCAATAGAAAAACTAACTTCAGCCACAAAAATAGTAAGATCAATAACAAGAAACTGATTATCAATCTGCTAATATACTCCCAGTGAGTATTCAGTATATTTCTGGAGAGAATGGTGGAACATTTTAAAAGGTAATAACAAGCACGTTAATAACAGTGCAGGTTGTTTGGGCAATAGAGAAATAATCCCAAAAGAGAAAGGTGCACAAAGTCACATAAGATTATGTAGTTGTTTTTTCTTTTTCTGCCTATTCTGTTTTCTTGTTGTTTCTAGTTTCCTTTTATTTTATATCCCTTAATTTGAATGAATAAGTCTATGTTCGATGGACTATATTTCAATTAATGTTTGTTATGTATAATTTTCTTTAATTAAATTAAAAAATAGCTATTAGCTGATAGCTGATAGAACTACTTTAACCACTTGCAGCAAATTCTGGAATTTCTGATCCTTAAGAATGATTATTCAAAACTTTAGATACTTCAGATATTTAAGTATGTGTTTTACTTTACTTTACTTTAGTTTATATGAATGAAATAGGAAATAGGTGCCTCACAGAAATTATTTAACATGATAAAGTGAAGTATTCTCAAAATGGTAGCCTTTTCTGTGCTCTGGAATAATTAATTTACACTTAAAAACTGTATAGTTTTGTATTTGAAACTTTGGAGTATGAAAAAGTCAAACAAATTCAATTCAACAGCACAATTAATTTAAGAGAAACCCATAGGCAGTTAATACAAATTTATTATTTATTTATTTATTTAGAGTATTTTGCCCTGCCTTATGTGGTTTGAAGCACCCCAACTGATAATAAATCATTTCTAAGAAGCTCTTTTTCTTATACCCACCACTAGAGTGGTGAATTAAAAAATGATGTTTCATTTTTTAATTCACCCACCACTAGAGTGGTGAATTAAAAATGATGTTTCATTTTTTCGTTTTTCATTGCGGGTCCGTTTCGGTTTGTTTTTGTTTTTCGTGAATTTTTTGAAAAAAAATTCATTTCATTTTTTCATTTTTTCTTTTTCATTTTTACCCGCTTTTTGTGCGATTTAAAGCATTTCCGTGTGCGGACGTCCCCCAATGCCCCAGAAAACACTAAAGAAATGATGCTGGCAGAGACACAGTATAGACTAGGTACCCAGGGAGGCTGTAAAGGCAGAAGCGGGTGTTGCCCAGGGCATAAGGCAGCCACAGAGTGACTTCACTGCGGGGCAGGGGAGGGTACTCACCAAGAGGTACGCATGCACACAGGGAAGCTGCAAGAGAAATCTCTTCTTTCTCTCCCCTACGAGCCAGGCTGCAGCCAGCAGGAACACAGAGACACACACCTGCCTGGCTGGCCTAAAGTAATGAGTCACAGAGACAGCATTCCAACCCTAACTCCCACCGTAGACTGCAAGGAGGACGGGGGCTGCCAGAGCTTTTTATACCCTCTGTGGCTGCCACACCTACCCAGTATGCAACCTGGGCATGCTATTGGTTGAAATTGTCCAAGAATTTACATGATTCAATCACATGGCTTGCATCCATCTTGTGGATGCAATCCATTTTGTGTCATCCTTAAAGGGAAAAGAAAAAATACATTGCGATGGGAGAAAGTCAAAAACAAACATTTTAAGGACCCCAACCCCCTGGTAGGTAATAATTTCAAGTATTTATCGCTGCATTTTTACAGATGTCCAGGGCGTTTTAATACCCAAGAAATCAATATTAGGCATCTGGGAGCCATTTTGGGTCGATGTCCCCTAACTCCCCTTAAAGGAAAAAAATACAGCGATCTGAGAAAAGACATAAATGTATGTTTTAAGGACCCCACCCCCCGGTAGGTATTATCAGGCAGAATAAATAATTATCACTGTGTTTTTACGGATATTCAGGACATTTTTTAACATTTAAAAACAGCTCATATCATTGTGTGTCGCCATTAACGGAAATGAAATGTAACGAACCTAATTTTCGTGGTTCTCTTCGGTTCGTTCCAATTTCATCACAATTTTCATTGTTTCATTATGTAACGAAACGAATAACGAATAACAGAACAAAAATGTTTTTCGTTTCGTGCCCAACTCTACCCACCACCCTAGTTGTTCTCTAGGGAGGCAAGTGAGTAGGGTTTCGGCTACTGTCTCAAAGTGTAGGCAAGTGGATGTGTGGAAAGCTGGTCCTTCAAATAACTTGATCTTTAACTATTTAAGGGTTTCAGCCATTACTAGACTGAGCATATCCATCATTGCTGGAGGGGTGCAGGCAGCATTGTTCTCTTATTTACCAGCTTTGTTGCTCTTGGAGGAAAGCAGAAACTAGCATGTTGAAAGAGCGACTCCTCTTCTGTGGGGAGATCCTCATATGAATCAGGGCCTGCAAAAATCAGGACCCTGACTTATGTGGAGAGTAGGGATGGGCACAAAATGAAAAACAAAATGCTATTTTGTCGTGCTGTTACGTAACAAAAGGAAACGAAATGAAACAAAATGAGGAAGCAGCATTTTGTTACAGATGAAACAAAATGGTGGGTTTTTTTTCCATTGAAAGAAACCATTTCATTCCATCTGGTATCCCACCGGCCCTAAGACCACCCAGCCAGGCCAGAGAGGGCAAGAGTGGGCCCAGAAGGCCAGCCCGGGCCTCCGTCTCCTCTTCCTCCTCCATTGCTGCTGCTGCCATGAGCTCTGCTGCAGGGCCCAGCCAGGCGGAGCAGGCCAGCCTGGGTCTCCTCCACCACCACTACCACCTTCAGAAGAGGTGATTTGTTGGTTTTTGTTTTTTGTTTTTGAGAAATTAAGTCTTTCCTACTCCTTTTACTGGGCCAGAATAATCAACAGGTCCAAGCAATCCCTTTCATCTTTGGGAAACCCTGTGGCCTGTGGGACAAGAAAGTGAGGGCTTTAATGATCCAAAATCCCTGCCACCAGTAAGGTCATTCTGACCGCAACAGCTTTTCAGTTATTAAAGACTTCTTCCATCCCACAGTTCCCAAGAACTTCCCCACAATGAAAGAAACCCCATTGGGGTTTCACAACCTTAAAAGAGGGAGAATTGGAAATGTTTCCCAAAAAAAATCATCAACGGATGACATCATCAATCTTGTGTCACAGAATTTATGCAAACTGGATTTCAGACAAATATTACAGGATTCAATCTATTGTATCAGTACTTCCCAACTTTGGGTCCACAGATATTCTTGGACTAAAACTCCCAGAAGCCTTCACCACTAGTTGTGTTGGCCAGGATATCTGGGAGTTGTAGTGCATGTACATCTGGGGACCCAAGGTTGGGAAGCACTGCATTAAAGAGATTGTCACATTTAAAAAACCTATCTTTAAAAGGCTTTTTCCCATTAGTTGATCATTGGCCTCTTGCCAGTTATTGAGAAATGCATGTAATTTTATATGCATTTATCAACTGCTATTGTATCAGTTCATGGTTTGCTGCCATTGTTGTTGATTGTTGTTGTTGATTGTTGATTGTTGTTGTTGTTCAGTTGTTCAGTCCTGTCTGACTCTTTGTGACCCCATTGACCAGAGCTCACCAGGCCTTCCTGTCTTCCACTGCCTCCCAGAGTTTGGTCAAATCCATATTGGTTGCATTGATGACACCGTCCAACCATCTCATTCTCTGCTATCCCCTTTTCCTTTTGCCTTCAGTCTTTCCCAAAATCAGGGACTTTTCCAAGGACTCCTCTCTCCTCATGAGGTGGCCAAAGTACTGGAGCCTCAGCTTCAAAACCTGTCCTTCCAGTGAACATCCAGGGTTGATTTCTTTCAGGATGGATAGGTTTGATCTCCTTGCAGTCCAGGGGACTCTCAAGAGTCTCCTCTAGCAAGACAGCTCAAAAGTGTTGATTCTGCGATGATCATCCTTCTTTATAGCCCAGCTCTCAATTCTGTACATCACTACTTGAAAAGCCATAGCTTTGACTATCCGGACCTTTGTCGGCAAAGTGATGTCTCTGCTGCCTAGGTTGGCCATCACTTTCCTCCCAAGAAGCAAGCGTATTTTGATTTCATTGCTGCAGTCACCATCTGCAATAATCAAGGAGCCCAAGAAGATAGCCTCTGTCATTGCCACCATTTCTTCCCCTTCTATTTGCCAGGATGTGATGGGACCGATGGCCATGATCTTAGGGTTTTTTATTTATTTATTTATTTATTTATTTATTTATTTATTTATTATATTTATACCCCGCTTATCTTCCTTGCGGAACTCTAAGCGGCTTACAGTGGGCGACATGCACCAGTTAGACAGAAAATTACAATCAAATATAAAACAGCAAAACATAGAATAACCATGTAAAAACCAGGAGCACCCAGCGCGCCAAGTTGGCATCATAAAACTTAAAGACCAAGCGAGCACGAATAAACAACAACACTAAACAAATAATCAACTAACCACTAAAGCATTGACCGCGTGGTCATATGTTGAGCTTCAGCCCATTTTTTCACTCTCCTCTTTAACCCTCATTAATAGGTTGTTTAATTCCTCCTCACTTTCTGCTATCAGAGTAGTATCATCTGCACATCCAAGGTTGTTGATATTTCTTCCGGCAATCTTAATTCTGGCACATGATTCATCCAGACCTGCCTTGCGCATGATGTACTCTGCATATAAGTTAAATAGGCAAGGTGACAGTATACAGTCTTGTCGTACTCCTTTCTTAATTTTAAACCAGTCAGTTGTTCCATATCCAGTTCTGATTGTTGCTGCTTGTCCCACATATAATTTCTTAGGAGACAGATAAGGTGGTCAGGCACTCCCATTTATTTAAGAACTTGCCATAGTTTGTTGTGGTCTACACAGTCAAAGGCTTTGGCATGGTCAATGAAGCAGAAGTAGATGTTTTTCTGGAACTCTCTAGTTTTCTCCATAATCCAGTGCATGTTGGCAATTTGATCTCTAGTTCCTCTGCTCCTTTGAAATCCAGCTTGCACTTCTGGGAGTTTTCTGTCCACATATTGCTTCAGCCTCCCTTGTAGAATTTTGAGCACAACCTTGCTAGCGTGTGAAATGAGAGCAATTGTGTGATAGTTGGAGTATTCTTTGGCATTGCCTTTCCTTGGGATTGGGATGTAGACCAATCTTTTCCAGTCCTCTGGTACAGAAAATCAGTCTGGCATACAAGACTTTTCCCACCCTGCCATCAACAAACTGGACAGACCACATCGTACATTAAAGACCGCTAGGTGCTACCATGTTCTTATTAGCCAGATATTGTCAATGGAATGCCATAGAACTATTGTTCCAAAGCTGCTGCTGTAAAACCATAGTGCATTGTAGTTTGTTGGAGGTTAGTAGCACTTGTTAATTTGATCAAGGCTGAAGTTTACGAAGGATAAAGTAAACAATGCAAACTGCAGACACCATCAGTTTCCTATGGGCAGTGAAGTGTAGTTTGTTCCATTTACACTTCACAACAACATCTGATGGGCTTTGTCAGTGCTGCACAGAGTAATTAAACCTGAAATCAATAGCAGGCATTTGTCATGTTTACAGCCGCTCTTTCTGCTGGGTTAAACTCATCAGTTTAGTGCCGTTCTGTTTTACTGCAGAGACACGCTCCATTATTTCTTCAGGTACAGTTGAGATATTCAGTTACATGCCCAATAGTTTGAACACGACAGTAAGATTAAAAGGGGCAGGCAAATGGACAGTTTTGTAATTTATTCACAGATTTCCTTAAACAGTGCTGGATTTCCATTTTCTTCCACCTTTTCTTTTATGCAACCCCTTTATGCCCTATAATAATGCATTCCCATTTTCCAGTAGCGGGAATGAGGGCACCACAAAAATGATAGGGAAGTTGATGCAGAATACAACAGTGTAAGAATAACTCATATGAAACAAACAACGTAAGCCAGCAAGCTAGTTTTATAGCAACAAAGCAAAATCAGGATTTACTTTGCAAATGCAAAATCCTAACACTGGATGGGATCCTGAGAATTTCGTACTGCCAATATTTTACAATGGCCACCTCCCATATATAGGGATGATTTACTTCTCATAGAAAACAATCCTATCTGAATACACATAGAAAAGCAACCTTTCCTAGACATACCAAATTTAGGATATTTCACTGGCAGGCAGTCAAATTATCTCTTGTTACATGCTTCTGTTGATGCACCCCTAAATATCATGTAATGATTTTGGATTATCATTACATTTCTTAAGTTATATTTTATATGTAGAGACTTGCAGCTTCCCTCATTTTGTATCTCTACCTTTTTTAAAAATCCCAGGGTATAACATCTTACATTTGTCTCTGTTTTTATTCCCTACAGCCCAGTGCCCAAATTTATCTAGTTTTGCCTGGAAATGTTTATGACAAAACTGTCTTTAATTGAATATTTTTGTTCATTTTAGTACAGCAACTTCTACCTATACCAGCTTTCATCCTTCATTTTATATGCCCACATTGATGTGAGTTTGTGTAGTTTTCTCTGTTTTCTAAATTATGGGTGAGAGCATTCTGAAATTTTTAATTTAAAAGTTTTATATTTAATAATAATATATATATATAATCCATAAACTTGAAATTTGACTGCTACCACAAAGGAATTAAAAAGTACACATTGGCTGAGATCCAGCAATATCACAATCAATAGAACCTACAGGGGAATTGACTCACCATTTCCCCTCTGATTCAATGAGCCTACTGTGATTGCTTCTACTATTGGATTTCAGCAAAATCTCCATTGAAAATGATTATACAATCCTATACACATTTTCTCAAAGGTAGGTCTCACAGAAATTGAGTGGGACTTAGTCTCACACAAGTAAATACAGCATATTATTCTTATAGTTCGATTCTAATATTTCACTTATGTGTAAAAACTAGGTTCTTTGACTAGTATGTATCAACAGCTATGTCATTGTGATATCACCAAACATTACATTTCATAAGCATACCAACACCTACAGCATCTAGCTAGGGAACAGGTTGTTTGGAGGAAAAGTTGTTCTGTTCTCCACATATGTATTGCAGTACTTGTTTAAACTTAGAGACTATGCTCTATCACTTTGTGTGACTATTCTTGATTTGGGCAGAGGTCTATGAAAACAAATGGATTGTTAATTTAATTATAAGGTTGTTAAGAGGCAGGCACAACATGATTTGGGAAACAGAGCTTTTCCTAAGGAGAGACCTCCCACTAAGACCATACTTGCTGACCATCCATTGTTTCACTTTGCAGCTTTAGTGATTCACAGGATGCCTCTGAGAAGGCAGGCTTTAATCAGCTACAGGGATTTGAATATCAATCCCAGAACACTGAAATGAATGCAAAAGAATGTGGGGACATAGTCAAACTAAGAATATTCACATATACACATATATGCCTTTAATACAGAGTCACATAATCAGGATACAGTAGTTCAAAGCAGATTAGCTACCTTTTATTTTCTTCCTAATTTCCATAGGTAACAAGTGATAACACTGGAATTTTTTTACTTCTTCATTGCATTGTAATGGGAGAAAATGAAACTCAAACTATTCCGTAATTACTATGAATTAAAACCTGAATTAAAACCTGAGAGTAATAGTAAGATATGGTCTTGTGGCTGAAATCTAGAAGTAAGCTGAAACTAGAGTAGGATATGGAATCAGTAAGTACCTGACAACTCAACACCTATGTACATTCCATTGACACTACTCTAATTGTGACTTACCACCGGATTCCAGCCACTGTCTGCATTACAAAATAGAAATATAGTGATATTATTGAGAAATGTGAAACATACTTTTTCAGAAGGTGATAGATAGATAGATAGATAGATAGATAGATAGATAGATAGATAGAT
>JAHTLZ010000204.1:45344813-45388880 GCA_023846285.1 Phrynocephalus versicolor
GATAGATAGATAGATAGATAGATAGATAGATAGATAGATAGATAGATAGATAGATAGATAGATAGATAGATAGATAGATAGATAGATAGATAGATAGATAGATAGATAGATAGTATAAGGGGAGGTAGTAGTTGTATAGTTCTATCTAGAGAGGAAGTCCATGGAGAAGCCTAGTAGATGTAGTGTATCTACAAAAGCTTTATGCCCAGAGATAGTAAATGTATCTTTTGGGGGCAATGTAGGTATCCTTTAGTTGGGTCAATGAAGAGCACTTTGAGGCAAAATCAAAATGCAAAGGACTACGCCAGCCATGTCCAAAGTCCGTCCTGTGGGCCAAATCCATTGCATCAGGCCATTTTGATCGGCCCACAGCTGGCTGGCCTGCCTCCCTCGTGGGAGGGTGGAGCAGTAGGGAGGAGGAACCCGGGGCGGACTCAGGATTGGGGTGTGTGTGTCTGGAGCCCAACCTCACATGACATGGGAACCGGAGAGGAATGAGAAAAGCCTGCTTACCCTCCCCTCCCCATCCCCACTAGGTTAACCCTTTCAGTCCCAGGTGGGGGCACCCAGATATATTTAAGAAGAAGTCAAGGTCAGAGTGGAGGGATGCAGTGGTGGTTAAACCTTTCCTGCCTGCTTTGGAACCCCCCCCCCCCCCCCGTTGGAAGGCAGAGAGGAGAGGGAAACAGGATTCCCCCCAGCCCCAGCCCCAGCATCAGTGGCGAGGTGCAAGGCAAGGTGCACGGGGTGGAGGGGTTGCATGTGGGGTCCTAGTTCTGCCCCATGTCTCACTTTGCAGTAGTGTGTGAGTGGCGCAGCTGCACCAGACGGCGTCCACACCAGCAGAAACGCTGGCACTCTCAGACCTCTTGGATGCAGCCAGTTGGGCCACACTGGCCTATTCATGTGGCGTTGGGAGGGAGCGAGGTGGTAAAAGGCCTGCTGGTGGTTACCTCAGCGGCGAGGCAGTCCCAGTCTGCCTGCTCGACTGGCGGCCGGTCCTGGCCTGCAAGCCAATCAGGCCCATGCCAGAGGGGGGCGAGGCAGTGAGGGCATGCTACTGGCTTTGGCTGTGCCAGATCAAACAAAGGTGGCCGCAGCAACAGGGTGAGGTGCAGCAAGCCTGCACCCCCCTCCACCCACCTGCCAGATACCAACCACCTGGGCCCAGGTCAGGCAAAGCCCCTCGGGCAGAAGATGGAGCAAGTGTGTCCCCCAAGGACGAGCCACTTACGATGTGGGGGGGGGAGAGGTCCACAGTTACATGGGCTAGGGCTGGGGGAGAGCACAGCATGCAGCTGGGAGCTGCAGTGTGGCTCGCTGTGCTCCCAGGAAGGTTTCCTTCCCCCCTTTCCCCTGTTGGTGTCCCGCACTGTCACAGATGGGACCCTGGCTGCTTGTGAAGAGCAATTGGGGAGCGCTGCCAGTGTTGTTGTTGCTAGGTGAAGGACGGATGGTGTGTGAGTGCTGAGGGTACTGTGGGGGAAGGAAGGGGGATCATGGCCTCTCCCACCCCGGTGCCCCCTGTTCCACCTAGCGGGGCACTGATGCACTCTACTCACATGCCTCTCCCACTTTGTAGGCTGCACACATGACTGAGACCCAAGGCCACAATGCAAGCTGTTACCGAGGAGCAGACCATAAGGCTTCCCTTTGCCCTGCTGCCTTCCAGGCCTGTCAGTGGGTGTGGCTTGCAAGGTCTCGATGGGTAGAGCTTAGGGGTTAGTGGGTGGGGCTTGCAATCCAGATACCAATGCTGGATAGGAGCTGTGCAAGGATTTTATACTTAACCAGCTGCACAGCAACAAGGATAAACTGCACACACACACACACACACACACACCACCCCCAGGTGTATAGAAAAACACCAAATAATTGTACTTGAGTTTTTTGCCACTTGACTATCTGTGTCTGGTCCATGAACGAGTGCAGGAGTTCCACCACCTTTACAGGTGTGTTTGTGGAGACGCAGGGGAGGGCCTTCTCCTTCACTGTTCCCAGTATCTGGAACGCCCTCCCAAGGGTCAAGCCGGCCCCATCTTTGCTGTCATAACACAATCAGACAAATATTTTCCTTATTAACTGATTGTCTCAAAGCCTTTTCACACAACCCCTAAGATCCGCTGGCCACTTAAATTCTGACCAGTGATCTTGGGGGTTTGTCGCTGTTCCTGTGTTCCCACCCCCCCCACACTCCTGGCTGCTGGCTGTGTGAGGGGAGGGAGAAAAAAAGAAAGAAAAGAATGCCAGCTTACCTCCGTTCTGCCGTCTCGCTCTGTTCCCGGCAGCATTCAGATCTCTTAAAGGGGTGGTGGGCAAAAAAAAAACAAAAAAAAAAACAGAAGCGACGAGAGCCCGGCACTCACTCCTTTACATCCGCATCAGGGATTTTTCACCCCTGAGAGCAGGTACCTGAAAAGTGCACTGGGACACGCTTCGTTGGGCGTGGTCACACTTAATTTTTTGTAAACTCCGGAGGTGGTGGGGAAACAATTTTAAGCTCCGGAGCTGGGAGCCATTTGCCACGGAGTTTAGGGGTCGTGTGAAAAGGCTATCAGAGATAATCAGTCAGGTGGTTTATAATTTATTGGTTCTAAATCTGTTTATCATAAGGCTTTCATCTAACATTTTAAATATAATGTTAATAATTTTTCTTTAATGTTTGAATGAGTTACTGTTTTTACCTTTAAAGGTTTTTAATGGTGTAAGCCACATTGGGTCCTTATTTAAAGAAAGGTGGGGTAAAAATATTTTAATTAAATAAATAATAATAACTGCCAGTACGTTATTAACTGTAGTGAGTACATTTCTGCCAGTGGAGTCCAACTGGCTGTGGAATTCTGGAAGGCATGCTGTTAAAAGTTATGTTTTCCAAGAATGATCTGAGTTGATTAAAGTCTTTTAGCATCACAGAGAGCACATGAATAGAGATGAGCACGACTTGACGAAATTCTCATTTCCATTTCCGTTACTCGTTTCCGTTACGGAACGGAAAAGGAAACGACAATTACTCCGCCAGAACTCAAACTCAAACCGACTAAAGAAAAATTGGGTCTGATTTGTCGTTGTCATTCCTGGCATCGCGGCGATCCTGCGATGCCAAGCGGCACAGAAAAAAAGTTTTAAAAGTTAAAAAAAAAACGATTCCCGGCCAAAAAGCAGGCGGAAATATGCCTGCCGGAGTGAGGGCTCAGGGCAGGGCACCTACCAGAGGGGTGGTTTCTGGGGGGGGGATCCCAGGCCTCCCCTCCTCTCCTGTCCTGGGCTGCTCTGGTGGGGGAAATCCTCGTCATCTCGCAGTCGCTCACAAGTCGCAACAAGCACCGGATTCGCCGCCGGCACAGAAAAAAAGTTTTAAAACCCCCGCCGCCCCGATTCCCAGCCCAAAAAGCAGGCGGAAATATGCCTGCCTGTGAGGGCACCTACCAGAGGAGGGGTGGTTTCTGGGGGGGTCCCCGGCCTCCCCCCCTCTCCTGACCTCCTGGGCTGCTCTCATCTCGCCATGCGGGGCGGGGCGGGGCGGGCGGGGGATCGAAAATGGGGCAGCAACCGCAATATTTTTTTTGAAATTGTGGTCCAAAAAACAAAAACACACAAGCCAACAAGCACCACAGAAACATGCGGAAATTGCTATTTTAAAACTGCCAGAATTTTTACAGTAGCAGTGGGTTTTTCTTGCAACAAAATGTCTCCTCTGTCCTCTCTCCATTGATTTTATTTTTATTTTATTTTATTTTATTTACACCTGCGCAATGATGGGCTGGCCATGGGAGTGACCATGCAAATTTTTGGAGCCATTCCACCAATCGCGTGGCCACTTGGCCAGGTTGACCACAGAGACTTCTGGGATGTGCCAATCGGGCATAAAAAGCCCACTAACCGTAGCCCAAACCTGAACTCGAAGCCTAAGCCTAACCCATACACCAGTACACTGTCCTTCTAAGTGGGTCAGAGAGGCACCCAGAGGTGCACCCCAATACTCACCCTAACCTCACCCGTAACTAGCCTAACCCTAGCCCTTGCACTAACCCGTCTTAACCCTAAGCCAGATCTACTTGTATTGCACTACACACAAGTATCTTTCCCTTCTTAGTGAGACGCAGCGGGTGCAGAGAGTCCACCAGTGTGGCTCTGGGTGACTTCTGCAGGCTCGGCTCGGCAGCATGTGTGACATGCAGCAAACCATGCCCCCAAGGCCTGACTGTTGCAGGGAAGGCACCCCAAAAAGAGGGGTGCCTCTGCCAGTCTGCTGTGTCTGCAACTTGGTATGCATATCCATATGGCTATGCATGCCCTTTTGCAGCAGGTGAGGATAGGAGGCACCCACGGGTGCCTCCAGGAGCCCGCTTTCCCTTTATAGCGGGCCAGAGGAGGCACCCACCCCACAGAGGTGCCTCCAGGAGCCCGCTACCCCCCCTAAACCAGTATAACGACAGACGAAAAAACGACACCACAAAACGACAAATTTTTGCGAAATTTCGCGAAAAACGGAAACGAGCCGAAATGGACCCGTCCCGAAAAACGATAACTCGAAAAAAAATTTTCCTGGTCATGCCCATCTCTACACATGAACCCCAGTTACAATGATAAATTTAGAAGTACTCACAAACTGTGAGTGGATCCTGAAGCTTGACCCATCCAGAACAAGTTAAAAACTACTCTCATGGTTTCTTCTCAATTATGTGAACTCCGAAATAATTGTGTGTCTGTTAGACAAAGTAAACATTTCAGCAGGTCTCTCACCATTCATGTGTATAATTTAGCCTTCTATTTGAAAAAAAATCTGAGATCAATTTTGCCATAAAAACAGGCATTATCTTAATTAAAACAAATGAAGGGTAGAATTTGTCAGCTCTGAAATATAAAACTGCATCAGGGGTTATTTGTGTATACTCTCTCTCTCCTCTCTCTCTCCTCTCTCTCTCTCTCTCTCTCTCTCTCTCTGTGTATGTGTGTGTGTGTGTCTCTCTGTGTGTGTGTCTGTGTGTCTGTGTTTAAATTCTTAACTGGAAGACCACTGGGTGTCAGCCATGTCCATTGCTACTGAGTAGCTCAGTGAAGCAAAATGTCTTGTCAGTGAAATAAACTACATAATTCTGATGAGTCAGAAATTCTGTCAGCAAAGTTGCTTCCTGCATTGTTGTTCATAACTAAAAATGCTTACTGAAATTAAGGGGTTCTAGGAGACTAATGTATTAGGTATGTTCTAATTAATTTTATGTGTTTTTCCACTTTGGAAAATGAAAAACACAAAGATAGCAATCTTTAGAATGCTAGCAGACCTTGACATTTTAGGAAGTTGTACAGAAAATGATCCTCCCACGGGGATGAATTTTTTTGTCTTTGTAAGAAAGAAAATAATTATTGGTCATTGTCTTCATTCAAGTTAGAAAATGCTTTTCTGGAAAACAAGCCTTTATATTTGTAACAAATTGTTATTCTAAGATTAGAATAGACTATTTATTAATCTGAACAATAATTATAATACGATCTCCTAAAATATTGCATTGCAACATATTTGCTGCTCTCTCTCTCTCTCTCTCTCTCTCTCTCTCTCTCTCTCTCTCTCTGTTTCTCTCTCACTCCCATATCTACTCCACATCTAGAATTTTTCTTTTCCTACTATGTATTTTGCTCCAGAACTTTGCTTGATAAATCAAGCTAATCCTGGAAACTCTTCCACATGATGGAAAATGTTTCATGTGGTCAGTTACACTGTAATAGCTTATACTGTACAGTCCTGTAAAACTGCACAAATTGCAATCCCAATTTCATAATGGATTTTTTTCTTCTTTTTGTGTGCTCTTTGTAGCTTTAATGTTACATTTTAATGTTGTAAGATGCCTCTTCTAATTCCCTGTTCTTCTCTTAAATACAGTGGTACCTTGTATAAAGGAACTAATTCGTCCCAAATGAAATTCTGTTAAGCACATGTTCCTTTATACAAATTTCCCATAGGAACACAATGAAAATGGGGTAATCCCTAATCGCAACCATGTTTATGTTGTACAGTATGGATTTGCCCCTTAGGTGATTCTGTTAAGCAAATTTCCCCTATCTCTGGATTTTTTAATGTTGTACAGATTTTATGTTATACAAACCATTTGTCATAGGCCAAACAAACATGATGCAAAACAGTTATGACTACAATACAATGAAGCAACATAATATGAGTTTCTGTCCATGTACAGTATTGACTTGATAAGTAAGTCATTCCACGGAGCTGGGTCTATGTATGCACTCCTGACTGCCAGAGAGTTTGTATTTGCATATGGATGGAGACTGGCTGTAAGAAAGAGGGATGATATACCATCAAAATGGTATGGTGAGAATGATAACAAAGGTGGGAAATAGAATAGATCTACATTGCATTGTTCTAGCAGTTTGATACTAATTTGATAGCCATGATTCCATCCGATAAAATACACAGTCAGGAAAAGTACTCACAATTTTAGTATATACAGTTACAATTTTCAGGGGAATATATAGACTACAAATAAAAGGATCCCATATGATGATGCCGTGGAACTTAAAATGGTTTCAAAGTGCTATATCTGTGTCATCTGCACACACTCATATAGATTGGGGACTGAAGAGCAGATATGAACTGACACCCGTGAGAGACTGCGTAAGGGTGAGGAAAGTATAATTAAGTGCATAGATCTATAGCTGAATGTTGTTTACAATAATAGTAGCCTAGTGTACATGGTTCCCAGTTCTGGGAGCTGAACGGGAGACCTGTACTAGATGGAGTTGTATTCCTTTTGAAGGAGTATGCGTGTAGTTTGGGGGCAGGCCTAGATTTATCTTTGAACTCAGTGGCATGGAGTGCCTGGGATCAGCTTTTTGATCAGCCAGCATTCCTGCACAGGAATAACATTTGTCCCATAGAAGCAACAGTCCTTTAACCTGTTAGTTTTCAAACTGTGTTGTGACATAGCTTGGGAATTTAGTTTTAAAAATCAAATAGTTGCGCTTTCAGTTCCAAGGACCCCACAAAATAGTTACATAGTTACACATTCAAAAGCAACTCTACTTCTTTATTATCCCAAAATAATAAACTAGCTACCTTTTTCTGGAAGTTGAGTCATGGCTACTGGACTTCTTTTTTGAGAGATAGAAACATTTCGCTGTTCATCCAAACAGCTTCATCAGTCTGAATACAGCTAGTGCAAGTACTCCATCTTATAGTCAGCTTTGACCTCTTGTCACCGCGGTCTGACTTAGGCTCATAAGATGAACAATAGCCTGAAGAGGCTCGTTAGGGAGACAATAGTATCCATAGACTTAAGGTGAACAATGGCCTAAGGTGCTGAAAGCCATCAAAATGGCTTTCATTCAGGATAAAAGTCTCTGCCGCACTCTCCAGTGCTCAACCACCACCATCCAACCTCACCAGCCAAGAGAGAAGTGCTCTGACATCCCTCAGCAGGGATGAGAGCATCACAATTCTGCCTGCGAATAAAGGAAGGTGCACTGTCGTCCTCAATACTGTGGACTACCACAAGAAGGTTATCACACATTTAGATGACCAACACACATATGAAAAACTAAAAAGAGACCCCACCAGCAATTACAGGAAGAAAGTAATAGAATGCTTAAAACTCTTGGAGCAGGAAAACACAATTGACAGGGTGACCTACCACCAGTTAAATCCCGGAGAGACCGTCCCCTACCTTTATGGACTTCCCAAGATCCACAAGCAAGGAATTCCCCTCAGACCTATTGCCAGCAGTATAAATTCAGTGACTTACAACATCGCAAAATACCTGGCGACTATCCTAGCCCCACTGGTTGGACTCACGGACCACCACGTACGCAATTCAGAGGAGTTTGTTTCTAAAGTCAGGGAGCTGAAACTGGATACAGATGAAACCATGGTATCCTTTGATGTTACATCGCTCTTTACCAGCATCCCCACCACTGATGCCCTAACAATGGTAAAGAGAAGACTAAGAGAAGACAGTACCCTCACCTCCAGAAGCCGCCTCAACCCAGACCAGATATGTCTGCTCCTGGACCTGTGTCTGAACACCACATATTTCATGTACAGAGGGGACTTCTACAGACAGAAGCAGGGTTGTGCCATGGGCTCCCCAGTGTCACCAATTGTTGCAAACCTATAAATGGAAGAAGTAGAGAAGAAGGCACTCAACACCTTCCCAGGGACAACACCATCCCACTGGTTCCAGTATGTAGATGATACCTGGGTGAAAATCAAGACTCGGGAAGTACAGGCCTTTACAGACCACATCAATGAGGTCAACCCTAATATTAGGTTCACTAGGAAAGACACCCAAGACAACAGGCTGGCTTTCCTGGATTGTGCAGTCATCATCAGACCTGACCATGGCATGGGAGTAGAAGTTTACAGGAAACCCACCCACACAGATCAATACTTACTGTTTGACTCCCACCATCCATTACAGCACAAACTAGGAGTCATCAGGACCCTAAGCCACAGAGCAGAGAGCATCCCCACCTCCACAGAAGCCAAGAAGAAGGAAGACAGGCACCTGAAGACAGCACTTAAGGCCTGTGGATATCCAAGGTGGGCCTTCAACAAAGTAGTGGGCCATCCCAGAAGAACAAGGGATCAGTCTGAGACCCAGACCCGACGGAAGAACCTGATCATTCCTTACATGGCTGGAGTGTCGGAGAGGCTTAAAAGGATTTTTGGCAAACACCACATCCCTGTTTATTTCAAACCCACAAACACACTAAGGCAGAGACTTGTCCACCCAAAGGATCCGATACCAAACCATAAAAGGAGCAATATAGTATATGCAGTTCAATGCAGTGAGGAGTGTTCAGACCTCTACATTGGAGAAACTAAACAGCCATTAAACAGAAGGATGGCCCAACATAGGAGGGGTAACAGCTCAGGACCAGAATCAGCAGTACACCTCCATTTGAAGGACAAAGGGCACTCTTTCAAAGATGAGGATGTACACATATTAAACAAAGAAGAGAGGTGGTTTGAGAGAGGAGTAAGGGAAGAGATTCATGTGAGCATTGAAAACCCCTCCCTCAACAGAGATGGTGGGCTCCGGCATAGTCTATCTGCTACTTATCAGGCTGTGCTTTCCAAAGTACCCAGACAAATCAAAAAGCCTTCACCACCAAGGCCATAACGACCCATTCTTGATGGCTTTCAGCACCTTAGGCCATTGTTCACCTTAAGGCTATGGATACTATTGTCTCCCTAACGAGCCTATTCAGGCTATTGTTCATCTTATGAGCCTAAGTCAGACCAGGGTGACAAGAGGTCAAAGCTGACTATAAGATGGAGTACTTGCACTAGCTGTATTCAGACCGATGAAGCTGTTTGGATGAACAGCGAAACGTTTCTATCTCTCTCTCAAAAAAAGAAGTCCAGTAGCCATGATTCAACTTCCAGATAAACTCACCTGGATGACTGAGAATCTTCACAGACATAGCTACCTTTTTGTTAATGGAGTTTTACAAACAACCAACTTGTAGTATAAAGTGTACCTGGGTAGGAAGGACACATGTGTCATATAACTATAAAATGAACTAAAACATATGGTTATTATAATTTCCAGTAGCTATAGATGTAACTAAAATAGTTGCACACATTATCCCATGTCATATTTCAGTGGTCATGTAATGAAGTTCTATCTTACTGTTGCAAAAGAAGGGCTCTGAATGAAAAGAACAGTTATGGAAGCAATCTTAGAAACACATTTTGTTGACATCTAGTATCTACCCAAAGCAATGTGCAGCCTCAGAAAACTTGTGTTTCATTTACACCAAGCAAAAGCAACAGCCTCATACATAAAATGAAAATGCATCTAAAACATGCCTGTGTATTCTTTGTGAAACTTGGGAGTTCCTGAAGAGGCAAGTCAGTGTGAACAGGCTGGTAAACTATAATATAAAATAATGGTTCTAGAGAGGGTCTAATGCAGATGTGCTCCAACTGTGCTCCAAAAGTACTTCAGCTTGTCTTGAGCATCCTCTATCCCCTTTCTTTTATCAAGAAACTTTTCTGTGACCTCCTTATCTCATTGTCACTCCTTGCTCTGATGCTGTTTCCTCCAAATAAAAAAGGGCAAGAAAAATATCCATCACAATTAGACACAAGAAGTGAATCTGAGAGATCAACACAAAAACAACAAAACTGAGCCACACTCATTCTCAGGTGTGCTCCTTGAATCTCCTCTGAGCTAGTGTTTTCTTTCTTGGTCACTGCCATATGGCATAGTACAAAGCTAACACATTGCTCCCTATGTTTCCTAAGAGGCCAAGCACACCACATTTATCTAGACTTACTCGAAAAGCCTGAACTCCTACCTGCTTGCTTATAGGTGTTCCTGTCACATATCTGAAAATCACTTAAACAGATGCTCACCATTTTCAAATCCTCTTCTATTAACTTTTCAGTTATTTATGTGCTTCAGCCTCTTTTTCCACTTTTGAATCCCGAGAGTTTTTTATTTGTTTGTTTGTTTGAAAACTTCCATCTACCTTTCCTGTTTGCAATTAAAATTTTGACCTTTACTCTTTGCAAATAATTAGAATTTCCGCATTATTCCTAGCATTCAATTATTTGGTAGGATTGTGATCTCCATAGAAATGTGAATTACTTTAAATATTAAATGTCACCATTATAATGGAAACCATTTAGGTACCTTACCTAAATGACCTATATTATTCCAGATTTCAGTTGCTTCAACATTTGCATTCTTTTCATTGTCAGACTCAATAGACATGTGGCCTCCTATCTCTTCAGGCCCAACCTGAATCTCTTCTGTTTAAAGCTCCGGATAGGAAAGACAAATTGATCCCCCTTCCCCATCTTCCTGGTGTTTCTATCCATATGAAACATTGTTCTTATGAAGAAAAGATGAATTAGTGTTTTAAAACTGAAAGTACTGGTTTATTCAAATAACTTACATACCAAAAAACAAAAACAAATTACTTATTGATACCCTTTTTTATTTTACCTTAGCTTAACCATGTGAAATTCAGATTAGCCTTTACTTACAAGGTAATTTTTCTTCTCTCGAGATGGTCCTAGAGAGTTGTGTGGTCTCTGTGTAATAATGCATTTGCTCAGAAATATTGTTTAGAAATGCTTAGGTTGCAGCAATGAGCACACAAGCAGAACAGACTCACGGCAATCTTGCTGTACCATCCCAAATGCCTTCTCAACCAAGTAATGCACAGTTAGAGATTGTTGTACATGACCCTGCCTTGCAGTGTAAGAAGCTCCAAATCAGGAGTTTTCCAGGACACCGCACCACACCTGGGCAGCTCTTCCTTAAAATGCAAATTAAAAGGCTCCACATATGTGGATGTGATTTTTTTAAAAAAACACAAACTGTAGTACCCAGAATATTAAAAGTAAGTGAGGATAGCTTTGGAAGCCAGCTATGGCAGGTCACCCATCTTTTGCCAAAATAGTTAACCTATTACAGCAGCCTTTCTAGGGTAGGTCATATTTCCTTAGGAGTCATTGCAGGTGCCACTGGCTTCCTCAGTCATGTGGTTTATAATCAAAATATACATCAGTTCTGATTATTTTAGATTATAGTGCATCACGTTCATCTCCGTTACATTTTGTTCCAGTAACTGGGGTCCCCTTGTGGGAATGTGTGGTATGAAACACCTCCATTATGACTGCTCAGAAGAAGGGTATTGTGATGGGCTTCTAAAAGTGCTGAAACAACATATTCTTCTCAATGTTGTCCAGCTTCAAAGGTTGCTTCACAGCAATTTTATAAGCAGAATACATCTATTGGTGTATAAAAGTAATTTTCCCTCTTTCCCTCTTCAAACCTCCCTGCATTAGCTATTTTTGTGTGCATTATCATTACTTTGAACCATTATAAACTATGGATAAATACAATGGAAGACAGGGATACCAGATAACTGTCATATAAAGACAGGCAGTATTGAGAAGTTTTGAAATGTAACTGTTACTTTCATAAATAGTTTACACTGGTGATCATGCATCTCTCTTTCTAGAGTGCTCTGGAAGAGGCACTGGATGAAAATCTACGTTTAGCACAGGAATATCAGATGCTTCAAATATGCTATCTTACTAACAAAAATGAGCTTATGGATTTCTATGATCATAAAGTCAGGGCTGAAGCAGCTTTAAGAGATCAGCAGCAGGTATGTTAGCAAAATGTTCAACTTATTGTTTTCTGTTGCTGATTATTATAATATGCCTTTGGAAATCAGTTGTGAATATCATGGAACAGCACATGTGATTTTTTCCAATGTATTTCCCAGTGTTGCTCCTTTATATTTTTACTTTTTTGCTACCATTTTTTCTTTTTCGCACGCCGGATTGGTGGGTTTTTTTTAAACTTTTGGCCTGGGGTCGGTTCGGTGACCCACGGGCCAGGTCTGGTGCCAGGGTCCGCGCACCGGACCTTTTTTATTTTTATTGTATTTTTATTGAGTTTTTTTACTGCTAACCACATGGCCACCTACCAGCTGTAGCACAGCTGGTTGGCTTTTTTTTTTCTGGATGCCCCCTCCCTGCAGCCAGGAGGACTGGACCAAGAAGGACCAGCACCAGGTAGGAGACACGGGCAAATGAAATGAACCAAAATGAAACAGAAATTTCCATTTTGTTTTGTTTCATTTCTCTTAGAGGGGGCAGTTTGTTATTTGTTTTGTTAAAGAAACGAACCAAAAGTTCATTTCGTGCCCATCTCTATTATTTAATAATTTTCACCTGACTTTTATTTACCGCTTGCACTACCCACCAATTGTGAATGGTTATAAACCTCCCCTTGGCCACTCTGGTCCAATCTGAGTGGCAGCCAAAAATTCCCACCCAGCCCTTATGTGACCAGCTAATTTCATTCTCTTATTTGAGAGGGAGGGTGGGAAGACAGCTGGATCCAGAAATAGGCCTCTCGCAACATGGTGAGGCCTTATTAAAAAAAACCCAGCCATGTAAGCAGCCCATAGGCTGCACACACGTGATGCCATCCAGGTGCGTGGGCAAATGGGTCCTGCCCTGCTCTATGACAGTCCAGAGCTGCCCTTGTTTCCATACTCAGATCTCCTCCACTGAATATCACAACCTTTCCCTTCCATTTTAAAGCTGTTTAATGGCAACCCAGAACTGCTGCCAATCATATACAGCGGACCCTTGTATAACAAGTGGTTTGTTTAAAAGAAAATCCACTTAAAGGGAAAAAAAAATTCCAGAGATCGGGGGAAATCGCTTAACAGAATCACCTATGGGGCGAATTAATTCCTTTATACAAGATTCCACTGTGGTTCATTCCTCAGTCTAATAAGGTATCAGTCACATTATGGATGGTGAGTACTCAGGTCTGAGGAAGCAATCTTCTATTATACTACCATATGCCCATATCATGTTCTCTTCATTACCCGCAAAATCTGGAGCTGTAAAAAAAAGTAATTGGAGAACAGATTTGCTGAGGGTTCAATGCTCCCCACTCACCCACATACCCGTATCTCAGTACCCTGAAATATTGGTATAAAGTCTGTTGTGAGAAGTAGAGTAGCATGGCCTCAAATGTTACAACTTTTTCAGAAAGTTGAAGATTTTTTTTAAAACAAATACCAAGTAAAGGCACAGAAATCAGCTTGCATGGGGCTACTTTCCCTTAGTAATGTGCAATTATTGGGAGACATGTCCAACATGGAATTATGGATGATCCCATCATGTGCATGACTTTGTGGCAGCTGTGGCAACACCAGAACCAGGGGTCATCCACTCAAATTGAGAGTTGGGAGAGTGAAAACAGACATAAGAAAACATTTCTTTACCCAGCATATTGTTCGTTTATGGAACTCCTTGCCACAGAAAATGGGGATACATGATATCTCCAAGTTTAAAAGGAGGGTACCTCACCAGACAGAGGGTAGTGGCATCAGGAGACAGGCATTTAGTTGTCTCATGAGCTCCGAGGCATTTGATGGGGACATTGTGAGATGTAGGAAGCTGGACTAGGTAGACCCTTTGCCTGATCCAACAAGGCTCTTTTTATGTTCTTATGTTCTTAATTCAGAAGATATATGACAGGCTCACGACTCTTCTTAGCAGCAGCCTTACACTCTTTGAATGTTTCAAAAGCAGTCTGTGATAACAGCATAAGGAGATGCTGCTAAAAAATGAAAGGTCAGGGGCCTTGCTGCACACATGGAAGTCCTCACATATTCCAGAAATAGCTTTCTGGACCAAGCACCATATAAAGCCCTCCTTTGATTTGTTAAGCTTGCTGTTCATAATGGGTCCAAGATGCCAAAGGAATGTCAAGGCTTTTAATAAGATCAGATTGCATGTGGATATCACCACTGCATAGCTGCAAAAAAATCAATGAAAATTGATCAGGAAAACACCAAAAGATGTAACAGACAAGAGGTATAACAGCCATCTAAACAGGACTTATGCTAATTGTATTCTTTTTGTGTGCAGCTCTATAGAGCAATAGGAGGAGGTTGGTCTATGTATATGTGTGGATGTATGTTTGTGTGTGTGTTAAAATTTTCACATTTTATAATCTGTTGCTGTTTATTACTTTGTGTGAGAATCATGATTTGTCTAGGGAAAATATTATGTAGTATTGTAAAGATTTAAAGAAATGTCTACCTTTTTTCCTGTAAACAGTTGTTATTTTCCATTGAGTATGCAAACAAAGCCATATAATGCTCTAAACTGGAAAATTTCAACATTAGCTGAATGTTTGAATATATATAATCAAATGAATTTATATATACAAAATTGTCACATAAAGAATATGTATACTAATTATAGTAGAACAAGGAAAGAAGTTGGTTATATACTACTATTAAAAGGTATATTTTTCTTCAGATTTTTGCTAATAAGTGGCTTAGAGCTGCAACAGAAAATCAATTTTGTAGGAGTATCACTGTAATGATTTTTGTAGTTCCTGTACTGTACATATACATCACTGTGACATGAATGTTCCAGGAGAAAATCACACTCATGTTCTCCCTTTGTCAAGTACACAGTGTTATCCTTAAAAACAACTTTTACATTCATATTATCAAATCTAATATTTGAATTTCTTCACATTAGTTTGAGATGCATCGGATTTCACTGATTGTACTCACCTACAGCATGATGCTCCTATAGTCTCACTTAGTTAAGAACATAAGAACAGCCTTTCTGAAACAGACCACAGCCCATCCAGTCCAGCATTCTGTCTCACACAGCAGCTCACCATTTGCTTCAGGATATTCCCAAGCAGATGTCTTCACCTGCTTATGATTCCCTGCAAATGGCATTGAGAGATATGCTGCCAGAGGTTCTCCTTAGGCATCCATAATGATAGCCATTGATATCTTTGTTCTCCATGAACTTGTCTAATCCTTTCTTAAAGCTGTCAAGGCTGACAGGTGTCATCACTTCTGGCAGGGAGCTCCACAGACCTGTGATCCTCTGGGTGAAAAAGTACTTTCTCTTATTTGTTTGAGATTTAGCACCCAAAAGTTTCATGGAGTATCCCCTAGTTCTAGTGTGGTGCGATAGGGAAAACAGCTTTTCCTTATCTACTTTGTCCACACCATGTATGATTTTATAAACTTCAACCAGGTCACCTCTTAGGTGAGTGAAGAGGCCCAGCCTTTGCAGCCTCAAATGGTAAGGAAGGTACAAGGATGTATCTGGGGAACGGAGGGGGGGGTGGAAGGGTGCATTTGCTCTGTGCACAGCAATCTAGTTTTGCCTGGAGGGGGAGCAGCAGGAGGAAGCTGTGCACCTTCCTGCCAGCAGTCCTCCTTTCCCTGGGCTAAGGCTTGATGACAGTACCCACTCAGCCGGAGCCTCCTCCTCTGCTGCCACATGCCAGGCAAGCGGCAAAGCATGCATGCAGGCAGGCTTACAGGAAGTGTGGTGGCCACTGCGCCCTCCTCCTCCTCCTCCTCCTCCTCCTCCTCGCCTTGCTCTGGGCTCAGCGCGGGAGAGGTAAGATGCATGTGCACTACGACGCATGTGCACAAACATAAAAACGCCCAACCATCCCATGTCCACATGTTTGCCCCCCCTTGCTGAGTGGATGCAATGGGGTTGAGGAGGGCAGGGGGGCACAAAAACAAATTTGTCCCCAGGTGCTCCAAACCTTTGCTATGCCGCCGGGAAGGTGTTCCAGTCCCCTAATCATTCTGGTTGCCCTCCTCTACACTTTTTCCATTTCCATAATATCCTTCTGGAGGTATGGTTACCAGAACTGTACACACTACTCCAGATAGGGCCTCACCATAGATTTACAAAGAGGCAAAATGACACTTGCCAATTTATTTTCTATACCCTTCTCAATGATCCCTAGTACTGAGTTTGCTTTTTTCACCGCTGCGGCACACAGGATTGACACCTTCATTGAACTGTCCACCAGGACACCAAGGTCCCTTTCCTGGTTTGATACAGAGAGCTCAGACCCCATCAGTTTATAAATGAAATTCATTTTTTTTTTGCCCCAATGTGCATCAATGCACTTACTAATCTTGAAGCTCATTTGCCACTGGTTTGCCCTCTTCCTCAGTGTCAAGAGATCTCTCTGGAGCTCCTCACAATCTCTCTCAGTTTTTACTACCCTGTATAATTTAGTGTCATCAGCAAATTAGATTGCCTTGCTATTTACTCCTATGCCTAGATCATTTATGAAGAGGTTGAAAAGCAGGGGTCCCAGTTCTGAACTTTGGGGGACCCCACTCTTTACCTCCCTCCACTTGGAGAAGTGTCCATTTAGTGCTACCCTTTGTTTCCTGTACCTTAGCCAGTGGCTGATCCAGGACAAGACCTGTCCCTTTATTCAATAACTGGCAAGTTTATTCAAGAGCCTTTGGTGCAGGACTTGTCAAAAGCCTTCTGAAAGTCCAGATAAACAATGTCAACTGGATCTCCCTTATCCACATGCTTGTTGACACTCTCAAAAAAATTCCAACAGATTAGTGAAGCATGATTTGCCCTTGCAGAAGCCATGTTGGTTCTCCTTCAGCAGTGCCTTCTCTTCTATGGGCCTATTAATTTTATCTTTTAGGATGGTTTCCATCGCCTTGCCTGGGACACATGTCAAACTGACTGGTCAGTAATTTCCTGGATCATCTCTGGATCCTTTTTTGAAGATTGGCGTTACATTCGCTACCTTCCAGTTGTCAGGCACAACACCTGATTTGAGAGAAACATATATTTTGGCTAGGACCTCAGCAATTTCATCTTTAAATTGCTTGAGAACTCATGGATGGATGTCATCTGGTCCTGGTGATTTGTTAGCATTTAGTTTAACAAGACATGCAAGGACCTCCTCCCTAGTTATTTCTATCTGGCTTAATTCTTCGGTTTCCCTCCCTACAAAGATAGGCTCTTTTGGGGGCATGTGGTCTCTTTCTTCTTCAGTGAATACTGAAGCAAAGAATTCATTGAGTCTCTCTGCAATCTCTGTTTCCTCTTTAATAATCCCTTGCCTTCCATTGTCATCTAATGGTCCAATGGCCTTCCTAGTTGGGTACTTACTTCTAATGTACTAAAAGAACTCCTTATTAGTACATTGAGTGTTTTTAGCTATACGCTCCTCAAAGTCTTGCTTCACTTTCCTGATTGTTGCCTTGCATTTTTTCTGCCAGAATTTATGTTTCTGCCTGTTGTCATCATTTGGGCAAGCCTTCCATCTTCTAAATGAGCTTTTCTTGCTTTTGATCACTTCTCGAACAGTTCCTGTAAGCCACATCAGAGTCCTCTTAGACCTGGCAGTGCCCTTTTTCCTTTTGGGTTTGCATTCCAATTGGGTCTCTGTTATTGTTTTTGTGAGCAGCCTCCATGCCTCTTGGAGTGTTTGGACTCTCTCCATTTTCCCTTTCAGCTTCTTTTTTATTAGTTTCCTCATCTTTGGGAAACTTTCTTTTTGAAAATTTAAGGTCTCTTTGTTAGATTTTATCAGTGATTTGCAGTCTACGATTAAGTTGAAAGTAATTGTGTTGTAGTCACTGTTCCCTATTGGATTAGCCACAATAACATTTTGCACCAAATCCTGTGTATTACTGAGGATCAAGTCAAGGATCTGTATACCTCTAGTTGGGTCTTCAACCATCTGTTGCGGCGGGGGGGGGGAACCATCCCTCCTGAACAGGTTTGATTTGTCCCAAAAGTTTCTCCAGTTCTTGACAAATCTGAAAGCCCTCCTCTCGACACCATTGCCTCATCCATGCATTGAGGCTTCTGAGCTCTGCATGCCTGGTGGGTCCTCCTGAATGAGGAACATGTCACTCTTCTAAAAATGCTACCTTGGAAGTCCAGGACTTCAGTCTTCTTCCTAACTACCTGAATTTGGCTTCTAGGGCTGGATTAATAAAATGACTTCCATTTTTTATGATGAGCAACTCCATACCTTTACATTGGATTGCCTTGTGACTCCTTTGCATTGTTAAAGCAGGAGCGGTCCCTTTCTCACGCCCTTCCTGCAACAATATGGAGGAGTCTTGCTCATGTTTCAACCCCAAGAATTCTTGCTCTTCCCATTAGCTTTATTGGAGCTTGTGGTGCATTATTTTTGTTTTTACTGTACCTTGGGCCACACTTTAAAATGAGTGCATAGCTAAAATCCTAATAAGTGAAATGTCTTATCCTCATATACCCATGTAGAGCTGGTGGGTCATATAAAGATGTATGAAATAGTAAATATTATGGCTGGAATCTTCATGGGGAAAATGGGTGAAAGATGTGACTTTCTGTGTGAGCTAGGAGAAACAGCTTGAAGAAAGGAAGACTCTGGATAAAGGGAAAGATAGGGAGGAATAGTGAAAGGGAGCACAGGGAAAGGACTAGATCAGTGGTTCTCAACCTGTGGGTCCCCAGATGTTCCTGGACTGCAACTCCCAGAAGCCTCCACCACTCACTGTGCCTGAAGGGATTTCTGGGAGTTGCAGTTCAGGAAGATCTGGGGACCTGCAGGTTGAGAACCACTGGACTAGATGATCGATTTGACAGTTGTGACTATAGCCATTATCATTACAGTACCCATACTGGACAAACTCTGAAATGATTTGTTGGCTGTCGCTACTTTTTCCAGGTGAGGGACATACAGGTGTATGAGAACATATGTAGGATCAGTTCATACCGATTACTTATTAGACACCATGATAACAAAAGTCGTTACACTGCAGTTCAGTTTTGATAGTAAAATTTCTGCAACATTATTGCAAATATGCATTCGTGCAATAATCCTTAACAGAGTTTCAAATTAAAATCAAAAGACTGCACTGGCATGCTTGATGCAAAAAGTCTTGAAAGTCTAGGGACCTATTCCAGCTTTTGCAAATAATGCAATTTCACCCCCCTTTGTACTAAGAAAATCCTCCTTCTAAGCTCCTTTATGAAAGCTTAGCTATTTTATACATTTATCTTTTTCTGTTACCTAAAATGCATTGATGGGCACTGTAAACAACCTACAAAGCCACCTGGCAAGAGTACATAGCAGTTCTTCTTTATGCTGTAAATCAAAGTAGTGTCTCTTCCCTATCACTCCTTGCTCAGTTATACAGTATGACTAGAAAAATGAAAACCTGGATTTTGTTTGACAAAAAATTTGGAGATTTATGTTTATTTATTTATTTATTTATTTATTTATTTATTAGGCTTCTATACCGCCCATCTTCCCAAAGGGAACTCTGGGCAGTTTACATAGACTGAAGAGGTTCAGCCAGGCAACAACACAAAACTGAAACAACAATACACATATAATAATAAAATGTTAGAGTTAAAAGAAAATCTAAAATCTAACCCTGGCAAGTGCATGTGGCAGTTAGCCTGATGGGTGGCGGGGAGAGGGGGGAAAAGAAAAAGAAAAAGAAAAAAGAAAAAGAAACTACGCTAGGTCACTGAAGGCCTCCCGGAAGAGCCAGGTCTTTAACGCCCTCCAGAAGGCCTGCAGGGACTCTGCAAGGCGCACTTCGCAGGGAAGGTGGTTCCAGAGAGAGGGAGCCACCACAGAGAAGGTCCGGTTCCAAGTAGAGGTTTTCCGGGCCTCCCTGGGCGTAGGCACCCAAAGCGAGTGTGCCCACGACATCCTCGTAGGACGGGCTGAAGTTGACCGCTGGGTGATTCGCTCTGCCTTAAAGTCCTGTCCCAATAGCTCCCTCTCACAGGAGGCCAGCCTGGCCCCATCTTTGCTGTCCTTCCAGAAGCAGGCAAAATCTTTTCACTTTAGGTGAGCTCTGAATGTGTTTTTGGTGTCATTTGTCTTTACTGTCTTTTTGTGTCTGGCATTTGTTTGATGCTTTTAACATTTGTATACTTACTGTTTTTAACTTTAAATTTGTCTTTTATTGATGTAAGACACCTTTAAAAAGATGGAGTAATAATGCTATGAATGAATGAATGAATGAATGAATGAATGAATGAATGAATGAATGAATGAATGTGTTAGTTGACAAAAATAGGTTACAGAATTAAACAAACATGAAAAATTGGTACAAGTAAAACTCAAATGGAAATAAAGAGTACTGTGTACTGCTTGCTTTTACATACCAAATACAGGAATAATGCCCAAAGTGAGGTACCAAGGCTCTTGCTCCAAAGTAATTGAGTGTTGCTAGAATTCTTGAATTTGATGAGACAAAATACACTTGAATCCAAATTTCCATCATATCCACTCTTCCTATTTCCCCTCCCATAAAACTAGCTACAGTAGTTGAAAACTATATCTGCTTGGATAGAGATGTCAAGTGAAGGCTTTGTTTGTTGGTTTGTTTTCTAGTTCCTGCAAAATACTTTTCAACTAATGGGGAAACATTTGGAGTGGCTTTTACTGTATATTTCACTAGGTAAAATTGTCTTGCATAGTATGTGAATTCCCAGTTTTGGGAGCTAAATTTCTACAAGTTCAGAAATCCTTGTAACGTGCAATAGATTGTGTCTGCTGTCTTAACCTGAGCCTTCAACAATCAACACCATTTGCATTATAACAGATTAATTTGGCAAAAAGGATTTGGGTCATTTCATTAAAGGTTTAGATAGATAGATAGATAGATAGATAGATAGATAGATAGATAGATAGATAGATAGATAGATAGATAGATAGATAGATAGATAGATAGATTCAGAGAAAAGAAACACTCAGCCAGTTACTGTATAGATTCCTTTGAACCTTCAGTACTTTAAGAAGACTTACTATCTCACGAGCGTTAAAAAGGAAAAGTATTAATACAAAGTGGTCTTTGAACTTTAAAAAAACTGGATAACATCACTGGACTGTACTTCCATACACAGTAGGTCCTATTACTGTCAGTGGAGATTAAAATAGGCATGCATAGGCCTCCGTTGCACATTTGCTACATGTGTAGAATGCAATACAAGATTAATTAAAGCAAAATCCACTTTCGTTTCTCTTTCTTTTTAACAGAAAGGAATTTATCTTAGTTCACTGACTTTTCTACACTATTGCACAAATGAATCTAAACTAAGCTACGCTTTGGCTTCAACCCAATTCTGAATTTCAAAGTGCTTCACCAATTTCAGACCAAATTGCAGGAGGTCCAGATTAAAGCAAAATAGCCAGATTTGATTCTAAGCAACAACATAGTAGTATGGTCAGTTCATTAACTGCTGTAACATGAAGTTTGAGGCAAGACTCTCAACATCACTCTCCAATCACAGTGTTTGACAAGGGATTATGTGAGGAAACCCACACAGCAAAGACAAGTGCTGAATTCTCTGGTAAAATCTCTCATTTTGCCACTGCCTTGTGAGAGACCTATGCAGGCAGTGATGCAAAAGAACGAAGGAAGGAAGTAGATGACACAAAATGGCAGTTCCCAATGCCACTCCAGATTATCAACTGCCTAGATGAGATGGTGGCACTGGATGAATTTATGAAGCATGCTCTATTCTTCTTGATGGTGGGGAGGCTCTTAAAGAATCTACCATGATGTCTCCAAAACTAGAGGAGAGGGGCTACACCACCCTAGAATCTAGATTCAGTTAGGTATACCTGCCTGACGCCCTGCACCATTCCACCACCTTGCCATTTTCCTCTGCCAAATGGTATTACCTTCCTTAAACCACACAGTGCCCACAAAACTGCCTTTCTTGAACACCAACTATTTTGAGCAGGGGGGTGTCACCTTTGAATTCTGAACTGCAGATAAATACTTTAAAGCTCAGGTATGATGTCCCATAGCAAGGGGACTCTGCTTACCTGATCTGATTTAGCTGCCTGTCTTTCCCTACCCAGCTTTCCCAAATATTGCTGCCTGCAGTCCACTGCCCACTTTGCTGTCCTTCGGTGCAGTGATTTACCCCATTCTTTAACACTTGGTGTTCTTCATAGTACCACTCTATTCTGCTCTGGTCAGGCCCCACCTGGAGTACTGTGTCCAGTTCTGTGTGCCTCAGCTTAAAAAGGATGTTGACAACCTCGAGCGGGTGCAGAGGAGGGCGACCAGGATGGTCGAGGGTCTGGAGGAAATGTCTTATGAGGAACGGCTTAGGGAACTGGGAATGTTTAGCCTCTCTAAAAGAAGGCTGGGGGGTATGATAGCTATGTTTAAATATTTGAAAGGATGTCATATTGAAGAGGGAACAGGTTTGTTTTCCATGGCTTCAGAGACTAGGACTCGGGGCAATGGTTTCAACCTATAGGAAAAGAGATTCCATTTGAACATTAGGAAGAACTTCATGACAGTTGGAGCTGTTCGGCAGTGCAATATGCTGCCACAAAGGGTGGTGGAGTCTCCTTCTGTGGAGGTTTGTAAGCAGAGGCTGGATGGACATCTGTTGGAAATATTGTGATAGGGTTCCTGCATGGCAGGAGGTTGGACTAGATGGCCCTTGAGGTCTCTTCCAACTCTATGATTCTATGATTCTTTGCTTCAGTTCATCAGGTGTAAACTTGGGGTTTTTGTAACTTGAGTACATTACAGCCAGTAATAGGGACCCAGTACCAAAAGCAGCATGAATGGGTAAGTAAGACTGAGAACTTAGTGCTTTTAGGTTTTGGAAAAATATTACCTTATAATTTACTAGAGAGCATCCCTGATTAGCATAATCAAGATCTTTTTCACTTTAAAAGGAAACATTGTTTCTTTTTAAAGAGAAAGATTTCTCAAGATCATGAAATCAACTCCTTTGGAGGAAGTGCTTAATGGGAAACTTTGGAGAATAAGGCAGGGCAAGACCAGATAGGGTAGGCATTTTGCATGGTGCCACACAGCAGAGTGAGCTCCTGCTGTTGATCCCAGTTCCTGCCAACCTAGCAATTCGAAAGCATGTAAATGCAAGTAGATAAATAGGTACCGCTGTAAAAGCGGGAAGGTAAACATATTCCATGCGCAGAAATGCATTTAGCCATGCCGGCCACATGGCCACGGACTCGCACAACACTGGCTCTTTGGCTTGCAAACGGAGATGAGCACCACCCCTAAAGTTGGACATGACTCACACGCAAGTGCGGGGGAAACCTTTACCTTTACCTATAATAATTGCTACTAACACAACAGTGATGCTTAAGAAACAGGACATTTCCCCTTCTTTGCCACTCACCTTGGGGAGGGAAGGTAAATTTTGCATTTCTTTTTAATGGTTGCTAACTAACAAAGTGAATCAGCAATGCTTTGACATTACTTTAAAAAAAACTTTCACAGCAGTGTCCAATTCAAAATGCTGTTTCCATCTTTGAGTCATAACAGACTTTGAAGGAGTTACAGAAAGCATTGTCTTCTTACGGATTATCCTGTGTTTTGGTTTCATTTCCCAATCCATTCACCAAATGACAATTTCATTCATCAGATTATATTTAAATGTGTCAACTCAATCTTTGGGCACTTTGAGATTGCATTTGAGAGATAGATCATCAATGTAATCCCCAAACCAACTGTCTGTCATCAAAACAAAACAAACTGTTGAATATAAAAAAATGCACTCATCAGTCTGATCCCAGTCTCCTCCTGCATACATCTTTCTACATGTGGCAGTTATCAGGATAGATGTTTTACGTGTCTATCTACCCTGTGGAAGACAGTTAAATGGAACACCAAATCAGGCTTTCTTATAATCAAAAACAATATATGGAATCTTCCACCCTGAGATATCTATCTAGCTTAGAAGAAGACTTTGTCAGAAAATAATACAGGAAATGTTCCAGGATTTGGACTGTCAGATTGGCATTATTTTCCCTTGACTGCACAACAGGGAAGTCTATGAGAATAAGCCTGGAGTTTTCCTTTCCATTTGGATTTTTTCTTATTCCATTACTTGAACTTCCTTTCTTAGTAAATTATCAGTCGAACTTGTTTGCAGCTATCAAAGTAGATCTGCTGTAACCATGCCTACTGTACATTTGGTGATAGCAGACCTACCTTAATAAATTGCAAACAAGGCTGATTACCAATCCCTGCTGATTCCTGTGTGGTTGTCTAAAATCAATTCACCATCACCAATAAAATCCAACCTCCTTGGTGTGACTTCACAGTGGACCATTCTACATGTTTCCATTTTGTAGTCATACAAACAGAAAGTTAAAACAATATGATTTGAATGAGTATACATTGTCGGGTACTGTTTATTTAACTTTAGCTGATTGGTAATTAGCCTTGTTTGCAATTTATTAAGGTAGGTCTGCTATCACCAAATGTGCAGTAGGCATGGTTACATGTCCCCATGTAAGGAGAGTGGTTGTCAGCATGGCTTCAATATATGACATACCCTGCTCGTATTATGAAATCAGATCTCCCTATTTTCTCAATGCAATGATGGTTTTGAATGCTTCCTCCACATCTACTTTGATGTGAGTATTCTGATCTGAAAAGCCTCAAATGTTGTAACCATTCTGCATAGGAGGGTTGCTTTTGTACCTTTATTAGTTTGGTTGATTTTTTTTCTACATCTTCTCCAAATCTTTAATATTCTTTTTGAAGTGCAATGATAAGAATCGTAGACAGTATTCCAAGTTTTATTGTACCATACATTTGACTAAAGGCACTGGCAGTTTTATTTTCCATCCCTTTCTATGATCCTGAACATAGAAGTTGACGTTCTCATAGAGGCTGCACACGCAATCAATGCTTCCAGCAAATGGTCTACCACTAAGTTCACTTTCATTGTCAATCTCTTATCTCCTTACAGAGGATCATAATATGGGAAATTAAGATTTTGGTCCCAAGTGCACATCACTACCTGTAACATCCAAGTCCTGGGAACAGTTTCTGAGAAAATGTGTGTCTTGTCTTTTCTTGGCCTTATCCACTATATTTTACAGACACTTCACACAACATTGTCCTCATAACCCTCCCTTGCTTTACCACTGCTACTTCACAGGTGCCAGCTTCTTCCTTAAAGAAAAAAAACCTTTAAGGAGAAAATGCAGAATAACTTCCTAGAGCCTCCCACCTGCTATTTTGAACATATGGAAATTTTGAACATTTTATTTTGATGTTCTTGGCATAGGTTTAAAAAATGTGTAGATGAGGAACTGGTGGTTTTCAGTTAATGTATGACATCATATTCATGTTTTAATGGCTGCAATCCTATTGATCCCCAGGGCAGAAAGAGAAGAGCCTTTAACATTGGAAAAATGCCACTGGATCACCAGTAGTGGTACTCCAGTATTAAAGGTTTGCTCTATCCTGAGGTTCCCAAAGGGTTTCCCAGATCAAAAGGAATCCCTAGGGAACCTCAAAACCTGAGAAATGAGAATAGGAAAGTTTCAATTAAATAAAATTAAATAGCAACATCATGGGAGGATTACATCGCACTCCTGTGTAGCTGTGCCGACTGGAGCCCAACAATATGTTATTTTGGAATCAAGTTAGCACGGTATGTTAGAGGGGCATAGGAACACATTTCAGAAAACACAGTCAGACTGCTTGTCTTATTTTGCTGACCCCCGATTTATATGAGCAAGTGATGAAGTGAAAAATACAACTTGAACTGCGATATTGATAATTCCTGCTGTGCTTTAGAGGGTGCTCTGTTTCTATCTGGCAGAGGGAACAGAAGGATAAGTAAAGTCATGGCATCTTTTCATGGTCTTACAGACCACTGCTTGCTAGAAATCTTGGAATGTGCTTTCTGCCAGCGTACATATATCTCAGGAGCGTAGAACCATATGGACATTTCTCAGATGAGATTTGAGGGCTGATATTTTAAAACTGTTGGAATATATAAAAATATGCTATTCTAGCCTGCCTCTGATTAAAATATACACTTGAGTGGAGAAGTTGCTCTGAAACGATAGTCATAAGGCTCTTACAACTGTAGGAAACCTTACACACAATTCATACCTGATTGACAGGCAGAGTTTCATAGATGATGATGATGACATGGTCTAAAGACTACATGATGATACTATGGTTTCCCAATGTGATTTCAGATATGTCACTTCAAAAATGATAGAGAAAGTGTATGTGTATTGGAGTAAATAGGTTGTGTTAGAGCAGCTGTTAGACACTGTGAGAACGGGCTGGAGTTTTGAGATAGAGCTTAATGTATTGCTTGTAAAAGGTTCCAGATTCAATAACTGACATTTTTAGGGCTAGAAAAGGCTTCGTTATACCCTGAGGTGTTAACTGCCACTCAATATAGATAGTGGTAAACTGGATGAACCAGTTGTCTGTCAATTTCCTTTATTCCTTTCAACCTCTGTTGTTGATGTTGTTTTTAATTATAAATCCGTTAATGGAGAATTAAAGGATTTAAAATTTAATGTTTAATCTGTTTTCATTGCTGCCTATTCAGCTCGCAGAAGGATATTTTTCCACATAAAAGAGGAAGGGAAAATGGGGTTAGCAAAGGAAGGTCAAGAAGAAAAGAAATTAGAGATCAGATAAACAACAAAGCAAAACAAGAAAGCAACATATTTTCAGACCTATCCTCCTTAGCTCACTTTATGCCACTTTACATACACTTGTACACTTTGCACATATTATATGGCTATTTTTATGCAAGGTATTTCAGATGACCACAGACAATATTAAATAGGCACCTGCATGGGAAAAGTAATTCACTACAAGATGGCCAGTAATAACCATGTACAGTGGTACCTTGTATAAAGAAATTAATTTGTTCCAAATGAAATTGTGTTAAGAAGATTTTCCTTTATACAAATTCCCCATAGGAATGCATTGAAAACAGAGTAATCCTTGTGACCATTTTTATGTTGTACGGATTCGCCCAATAGGTGATTCTGTTAAGCAAATTTCCCCTATCTCTGGAATTTTTTATGTTGTACAGATTTTATGTTATACAAACCGTTTGTTATACGAAGGTCCACTGTAATTTGTATTAGAAGTGAAATTACTTCCACAGTCCACCTTCTGTTTATTGAGTGCTCACTTCCAGGTTTCTTTACATGAAAGCACTTGAAGTAAAAAAGGCAAAAACAAAAAAAAAAACAAAAAAAAAACCAAGTTTCTTTACATGAAAGCACTTGAAGTAAAAAAGGCAAAAAAAACCAAACAACCCCACACTTTTTGGGGGAAATCTCAAGACCCATTAATTAATCTACTACAGTGAATCCTTGTATAACAAACTGTTTGTATAACATAAAATCTGTACAACATAAAAAATTCTGGAGATGGGGGAAATTTGCTTAACAGAATTGTCTATGGGGTGAATCCATACAACATAAAAATGGTTGCAATTGGGGATTACTCTGTTTTCAATGCATTCCTATGGGAAATTTGTACAAAGGAAATTTTTCTTAACATAATTTCATTTGGAACAAAGTAATTCCTTTATACAAGGTACAACTGTATACATACATCTCTGAATAGCTCTGTTTCTAATTTGATTAGGGATATGCCATTATATTTTCACGTATTCAACCACTGCTTTTGGATTTTTTAAAAAAATATTCTCAGTAGAAGGAAATGTTTATACAGGAACAAAGTTCATTGCAGAGACAAAATGAAACATATGAACTGATTACTAGAAAAAAAATGCCCAAATTTACTCATTTGTCTCCACTTTCCTATCTGCTTTCTCTCTTTCCAATTTCTCTCTTGGGTTGTTCTCCTGCAAGCAGGGAGTATCTTGTTTTTACTGATTTCATGTAAACTGTTTAAAGAGCGTTCCCAGCTGGACTGTGGGGTAAAAATACTAGGTTCCTTTTTACGATTTGTGATTTAAATGTTGGGTTGAATGTTATTTTTGCACAAAATGTTTCATTGTACAAAACATTTCTGGGCCATAGGACCCCTCAGAGCCAGGAATTATGCACCAAATAACTTGGAAAATTGTATATATCGTGACCATCCAGCCTACTAGCCTTCTGTAGTGATCCAGAAAGGGCCTGCTACCAGTGATCCATTGCCACAGGCAGCGACTGCACTCTCAATGGTATGGCCTAATGGTATGGCCAACTGTGTGTTTTACTATGTACCGTCAAGTCCTCTGGCACAAGGCAACCTGATGAATGAGTGATCTCCCTGCTCAGCTCCTGCAAACCTAAGCCTGTGGCTTCTTTTAGGGAGTCAGTCTATCTCATATTTGGTTTTCCTCTTTCCCTGATGCCTCTAACATTGTCCAACATTATTGCCTTTTCTAGAGAATCCAGCCTTCTCATGATCTGCCCAAAACAGGACAGCATCAGTTTCAACACATTCACCTCCAGAGATTGTTCAGGCCTCATTTGATCTAGGGCCCACTTGTTTATCTTTGGCCGTTACTTCACATCCCTCTCGTCACTCTTTGCTGTCCCGCTTGGAACCGGTACGAAAAAAGGTTACTTCATGTCCATAGTGTGACAGCAGAATCTCGTCCCGACCACACCCCCTGAACCAGGAACAGAGCATGACGAGCCATACCTGCCCCTGGGCTGGGGAATTCTGTTGTCACGCTTTGTTCCTGGTTCCTGTTCCGAGACAAGGCACATGAAGTAATGGCTGTGGCTCTTTCCCCCTTTCAGTCTAGGAATACTCCGACAACTGAGAAAACCGACTGGAACACCTGCGCCAGGCCAGGCTCAGCTGCCCGCCTGTCCCTGCAGGAGAAGGCAGCTCTTGAAGGGACAGGCAGAGAGCCACTGTCAGGAATAGGTCTGTCCTCCTTGGGTCCTGGAGGCGGGGCTGAGCTCTCCTTGCCTGCTCACCTGCCAGCCCACAGACTGCTGAGTTCAGGGCGAGGGTGTCTCGCCCACCACCACTGTTGCCGTCGCTGCTCGCCCAGCTGAGGGCTCACCCAGCTCCTCCTGCCAGGCTGGGAAAATGATTATCATGCCTCAGTCCTGAGGTGTTTGAACTGTTTGGTCATATTTGAAACTTTGGTGCCGGGAGCACTTTTCACAGATGTCCACATAGCTCAAAGCACCACAGTGCTGCCAGCACCAGAGTTTTTAAACAATTCTGGTGGGTTCATATCTGACCCTGGGGCCTGCCCTAATTTAAGTTGAGCTATCAGCTTTTTAACATCTGCTACTATGACCGTTGTCCAGGACAGAATATTTTCTAGGTTAAAAGGTTTAAGGGTCTCCTGGTGTGACCCTGCTGACTACAGTGATTAGAAATGAGACTCCCAAGAGTCAGCTGGAATACAGCATGGTATCATTGTGGGGTCTCTATTGATGTACTAAAAGCAATGTGTAGGACATAATGGGACACTCCATGTTTTGGAGATGCCACCTGAACCTATTGATAAGCCATCTCTGGCATAAACCGTCACTGTTGAAGAATATTCATGGACATGATATTTAAAAGCTTTAGCACTTCAAAAGGTTTTAGAAAGAAAACTGATGCTCTAAATAGCCATATACAGTTTGATCACATCATGACATTTATTCTAGGTTTCAAGCTTTCTGATCACACAATTTAGCTCAATAAAATGGATTATTGTTGCAGTAAAAAGGGGGAGAAAACAAAGTATGAGACCCTCTCCAAGTGTTGTTGGCTTTACCCTAGTCAGAACAGTCAATGGTGAGAGAAGATGGGGGTTGCAATGCAAATACATCTGGTGGGCCATATAGTATATTTCCAAACTTTGTTATTTATTTATTTGTTGTGCTTGTATCCTGCCCATCTTCCAGAGCGGAACTCTGGGCAGCTAACAAAATTTAAAACAACACTAAGAAAAACAAGAAATAAAAAATAAAATAAAATAAAATTGAATTAAATTAAAAAAAAACAGTGAGGATCAATATCCATCAGATCAGATGAGGCGGGCGGTAAAAAAAATTAGGTAAAAAGGTCACCAAATGCCTCCTTAAAAAGGTAGGTTTTCACAGCCTTTTTGAAAGTGGGCAGGGACTGTGCTAGGCGCAGCTCACTGGGGAGATGGTTCCACAACGTGGGGCCCACCACAGAGAAGGTGCGGTTATGCGTGAGCGATTTCCGCGCCTCCCTGGGGGTGGCCACCCTCAGTGAGTGTGCCTGCACCATTCTTGTGGTCCTGGTCCCAGTTGATCTCTGAGAGATACACTCTGACAGATACTCTGGTCCCAAGCTGTGGAGGGTTTTGAAAATCAAAACCAGGACCTTGAACCTTATCCAGTGGACAACGGGTAGCCAGTGCAGGCGGGCCAGAACTGGGGTGATGTGCTAGAATCTACAAGCACCCACCATCAGTCTGGCCGCCGCATTCTGCACCCGCTGAAGCCTCCGGACAAGGGTCAGTGGCAACCCCACATAGAGGGCATTGCAATAGTCGATCCTTGAAATCACGAGGGTCTGCACAACTGTCCTCAGAGAGGACTCATCGAAGTACGGTCGGATCTGGGCGGTCCTGCGGAGATGGATAAAAGCGGCCCTGAAGACTGCCATCACCTGGGCTTCCAGGGAGAGGGCTGAGTCCAGGACCATGCCCAGATTCCTGACCCTGTCCGTAGGTTGGAGGGAACCCCCCCAGTCTAGGGAGGGGGCCATTGTACCCAGACGAGGGCGCCCCGAAGAACAGAACCTCAGTCTTCTCCGGATTCAGTTTGAGTCAGTTTGTCCTGGTCCATTCCAAAACCGCCTTTGACAACAAATTGTTGTCAATTGTACTGAAGAATTGTGGTACAAAAGGGAATCAGCACTGGCCCTCCATCCCTAAGAGCTGACACCTACAATGGTGATAGTACTGGACTTTAAAAAAAAACCTGCAATACTGCTAAATGAGCAAACCTCGATGATATGTGGAAATACAGCCTATATTCATTTCTGATTTTTTGAAATTTCTTTTGTACTAATGGATTTATTTGTATCTCTTGTCTATCTGAAAATATGTAAGCTAAGCAAGCTATTTGTTTGTCTGTTGATAAGCATGAAGAGATTACATCCCTTTTACATATCCGTTTGAAACTAAGCAAAATGTCTAACTTTCTTTTCCCTCCTCCCTTTCCTTTCTTTTTAATAGCCTGTCTTGGTTCTCTAGTTATAGCACAGATGCACCTAAAGTTTGCTAGAAACATTTGCCATTAGCCTCCTTTAAAAAAAATTAAATTTGAGGATAATCCTACCTCCAGAGCTTATTCTGTTCCTGGCCATTGACTGTGACAGTGAAAGGCTCATCTGAAAGCACTGGAGCGTCCCATCTAAAAGCATAAAACATATTACATTTCATGAAAAAGCTAATTCAGATTGTTTAATTCTGGTAATATTGCCTCTGTCACCTTCAAAATCAAAATGTTCTTTCCTGTTATTATAAAGAAAACAACCAAATTGCTTAAAAACCCATTTGAATACACAGCTGCCTTATGTTGCATACTAATTTGATTAAAACGTTTGTGCCTCACCAGCATTTTATATAAAAAACACTGGTAAATCTAACAAAAAAGCATTCAAATATTTTACTAATTCACCAGTTCAATAAAACAAAAGAGAAAGAGGGGGTGGAAACCCTGTACTGGCCAAGAAATACCCTGGACAGAGCAAAATCATGTTGCATTAGTGGCAGTTACTAAACTGGTTGTCTTGCTGTATTTGTTTGCTCTCAGCTATGGGCGTTGTGCCAACCTCATTGAAAATAACTGCATTAGTCAAGTGTATCGAAATTATTACCACAGAGTCCATCTCAGCTATTGCTGTTGAAACATTTTGTGACTCTTCCTTAGAAGACATTTGTTTGAAGAGTGAGCTTTGCATAAATTCAGGTCCACTCTGATTTCCTGTTGTTAAAACTATTGTCTTTTCCATGCTGCATTATGTCTTTCAGCTTTTCCAGACAAATTATATATATAATGATAATGATAATATATATAAGGATAAATATTTCTTTCTTTCTTGTGACCACTTAAAATTGGACATGAAGAAATAGGCAGCTATATTTCTTCAAGGCAATACACCTTCATAATAGGAAAGGCCATCATAATAAAAGAAGAATGAACTGAAATGAAACCAGAATTTTAGAATTATCTTTTAATGAGGTAATTTGTCGATAGGCCTGCATTTCAAGAATGTTCTTGATTAGGTGAGCAGAAGAGAACAATTCCAGAGAAAAAAGTCCTATTCAGGTACGCCTAAAAGGGTAAATATGAAAGTGCGAGCAGGAAGTGAGTTAACCCCATTGGCCACCATCTACATAGAAAGAGAGAGGACATCAGTGGCGTGCAGTGTGGTCACATGTGCTCCTTATTTTGCGTGCTCCTTCTCAGCGTGCGGAGGCGATAACAGGGGTCTCTTTAGACAGTTCTCCCCCGCAGTGAATGACAGTGCCTGGCGCGCTGTTATCCGCCTGTGGGGGAGATCCCTTTAGAGAGACCCGGGCCCTCTCTTGACCACCCTCCCCCACAGGCGGGTGACAGCCATGCCGGCTGTCATCCCTTCAGAGGACCCCGGCCTCAGCTCCGCACGTGGTGCCGAGACTACGGTCCTCTCTCGACTGCCCTCCACTGTGGGGAGGTGACAGCTGAGCTGGCTGTCATCTCCCCGTGGCAGAGATCCTTCGACAGAGGGCCGCGGGCTCAGCTCCGCAAGCGGAGCCGAGACCACGATCCTCTCTCAACCGCCCTCTGCCACAGGTGGGTGACAGCCCAGCAGGCTGTCACCTGCCCACGACAGAGATCCCTTCAGAGGACCCCGGCCTCAGCTCCACACACGGTGCCGAGACCACGGTCCTCTCTCAACTGCCCTGTGCCGCAGGGAGGTGACAGCTGAGCTGGCTGTCATCTCCCCACAGCAGAGATCCCTCGACAGAGGGCCGCAGGCTTGGCTCCACAAGCAGAGCTGAGACCGCGATCCTCTTTCAACCGCCTTCCGCCACGGGCGGGTAACAGCCCAGCGGGCTGTCATCCGCCCACAGGGAAGGTGCCTTTAGAGAGAGCCTCGGTCCTGCCTCCGTGTGCAGAGGCGATAACATGGCTCTCTCTAGACAGTCCTCCCCCACGGGCGATGACAGCCGGGCTGTCATCGCCAGTGGGAAGAATGAAACGAACCTAACCGAACCAATTTTTCTTAAATCACTCTGGGGTTTGTTATTCATTTCATTATGTAAGGAAACAAATAAACAATAATGAAATGAACTAAAAGGGTTTTTTTTGTGCCCATCTCTAAACAGCACATTTTAAACACAAACAGGGTCACCAGGATCAGCCAGAGAATGGTTTCTATGAAATTAACTCTTCCTTGTCAATAAATTCTTCATTTTGTTTCCCACCCCACCTCCAGAATAAAATTCTCACAAGAACAAGACTTTTCAAAAGTTTCTCCCTGCTCATGAGATTGCAAGTTTTCTGATACTATTTGCAACAGTTCCTTTATAGGTGAGAATGTTTTTTTTTTACAAACTTAACAACTGCACAAAACTCAGATGGCTCCTCATTAGCCGCATGGACTTGGATACCTGCTATTTATGTACACATGTATGTGTGCTTTTGTTTCTGAAAGATAAGGGACACAAAAATAAAAAAACAAAGTGCTACTTAAATTCTACACCATAAGGCTTAAAGCACTTTCTCAGTTTTTTACAATTTAATTATTTAGGTCAGTGGTTCTCAAGCTGTGGATCCCCAGATGTTCCTGGACTGCAACTCCCAGAAGTCTTTATCACTAGCTGAGCTCAGGGCCGGCGCTAGGGGGGTCAGGGGGCAGTATGGGGGTGGGGCGGGGGCGGCAGCAGCGGCAGCGGTGGGGGGCCGCAGGCGGGCGGTAGCGGCGGCAGGGGGAGGTGCGGGCTGGCGGTGGGGCGGTGGGGGGCAGGGGGAGGTGCAGGTGGGTGGGGGTGAGGGGGCCGCGGGTGGGCGGTGGCAGGGGTGGCAGGGGGAGGCCGGCCGGGTGGGCAGGCAGGCGGCAGGGCTGCAGGCGGGCAGTGGCAGTGGCGGCAGGGTGGAGGCGTGGGCGGACAGACGGCGAAGGGCGGGCAGGTGGTGGAGGCGGGGGGGCAGCAGGCTAGCCAGCAGTGGCGGTGTGGGGGTGGCACCCCCTCTCCATTTTGGCACCTTAATGGACGTGCCGGCCCTGGCTGAGCTGGCCAGGATTTCTGGGAGTCGCAGTCCAGGAACATCTGGAGACCCACAGGTTGAGAACTACTGATTTAGGCTATACTTTGACTTCCACCCCCAGTGAGCCAGATATTCCTCTTACCGGCCTTGGAGGGACAGAAAGCTGAGTCAATCATGACCCAGCTATGTGTAATTGAAACAGTTTTGGCTGCAGTACAGCAGTTTAACCACTGTGCCACATGGCTCCTTATACAAGGCATGCGTATAAACATTTCATATCATTGTATAGACCTTAGGCTAGGGGAAAGCTCTTTCTCTTAGTCTCATGTTAAAGGCAAATGGTCTCAAAGAGACTGAAAACTACCAATTAAGGTGGTTTCCTATTTTGAGAAAGTGTGAATTGACCAGAAAGAGGAATTCAGGGGGTTCAGCACCAGCTCTGGATGAATGCTGAATTCTGAGTCAAATTTATATGTTATAGCTGTACACAAGAAAACGAATCAGCACTCCATAAGGCAATTCTAAAATGGGGATGCCCCCCCCGCAAAAAAAAATACAAATTTAAAGTTGGATCAGCACCAAATATGGCAGCGATGTTGCAGACAGTCTGCTCTTATTGTGTGCCAATTTTGGGGACATTTTGCCCTTTAAAATATTCTGGTACAGAGAGGCTACAGCCATATCCAACCTGTTCTTATTTTCTGTGAACCATAATACAGACCATGTGCTCATCTTTTGGAATCTTCCAGTAATGCATATGTCTGTAGAAAATTCTCAGTCGTCCAGGTGAGTTTATCTGGAAGATGAGTCATGGCAACTGGACTTCTTTTTCTTGAGAGATTGATATGTTTTGCTGCTCATCTAAACAGCTTTGTCAGTCTGAAGAAAGCTTGGTGTGAGTCCTTCATTTCATAGTTCACTCTAAGCAGTACACCCCCACTTGAAGGACAAAGTGCACTCATCAGTTTGAGAGAGGGTTCAGGGAAGCCATTCATGTGAGCATTGAAAACCCCTCTCTCAACAGAGGTGGGGGTCTCAGGCACAGTCTATCCCTGTGTTGGCGAACCTATGGCACGGGTGCCAAAGGTGACAGAGCCCTTTCTGTGGGCACCCAACATCATCCCTTCACAGCCACCTGTATTCAGGTTAAATTGCTGTATTGGCACTTTGCGAAAAATTGGTGAGTTTTGAATTGCAGTTTGGGCACTCAGTCTCTAAAAGGTTCACCATCACTGATCTATCTGTTACTTATCAGACTGTGATTTCAACAATACCCAGACAGATTAAAAATACTTCAAGCCTTCACCAACAAGGCCATAGCTAATGACCCGTACTTTAAGAGTTTCATCACTTTAGGACACTGTTCACCTTAAAGCTATTAAGACTGTTGTCTACCTAACAAGACTATTCAGGCCATTGTTCATTTTATGAGCTTATTTCAGACTAGGATGACAAGAGGTCAAAGTGAATTATAAAATTAAGGATTCGCAACTAGCTTTCTTCAGACTGATGAAGCTATTTGGATGAGCAGTGAGACGTATCAATCTCTCAAGAAAAAGAAGTCCAGTTGCCAGAACTCAACTTCCAGATCTAGTACTGGGTAATTATACATGAGGGAAATTTGGGTTGGAATTCATGTTTAGTGTATGTATACTTAAACTTCCATCTTTAAAAAACCCAGAAATTCAGTTCTTGAATAAACCTCTGGCTTGTGAATGTAGGATATTAAACTTGTAGCCCTATATTGCTGTTCAATATCTTGATTGTATTGGCAGCAGGAAATGGGATGCCAAGCTTTACATAGCAAAGGGCAGTCTGAATATTGGCAACACCAATGGCAGCAGTCAAGATGGTCTACAACATGCCTGCACAATATGTAGACAGGTAGCCCATGAAGGGTTCAAAACAACCCCGCTGGCCATCAATTTAAAAAGTGAGGGAATAAGTTCTCCACCCCTCCCTCCCCCATCCCAAGGGCTACTACTGCCCTAGCAAAGTTCTGGATCTGCCAGCCCACTGTCTCAGCTGAGCAGGGCAGTTCAAGGGCCATGGCACAGTTCCCTGCTCCCCCCGCCGGCCAGATGATTGGCACACCACTGTCCAGCTGAGTTGCTGGTGCGGAGCAGAGGGAAGGAGGGGAGAGGATGGGAGGGAACAATGAGAGGTGGGGTTGTGGCGTGCCCAACTCTTTTGTGCGGTGACATCTCTCCTCTTCTCCCCCCGGAGAATTCCTTCCTCCCACCCTTCCCTTCCCTCTTCCTCCTCCTCTTCTTCCTCCTCCTCCTCCTCTCACCCCCACGGCTGTCTCTCAGAGACCATGCCCCCCTCGCCACCACTGTTCCTCCTGCTCCCCTTCTGAACCATTGCCTCCTCCTTGTGCCACTGTGGCGATGTGATTGCTCCACTGCTGGTTCAGCCTGCCCCAGCTGCATGGCGAAAATGGCAGAGGTGAGTGAGAGCTGTGGGTGGCAGCAGCGGTGGCAGCAGCGAGGGGTTTGAAAAGGAGAATGAGGAAAGAGAAGGAGGAGGAGGAGGCCAGAGGGGAGGAGAGTCGAGTCAGGCCCCAGGTGGCTTGGGAGGGAAAGTGCACCTTTTTTTAAAAGTTGAGCCGAGTGCAAGCGAGGCATGTGCATGGTTGCGTGGGTTGCCCCTTGGAAGGGACGATCTGCGCAAGCATGCATGCACCTTTGCACCCACCCACACCATCTCAAGCGGGTGCAAGGGAAGCATGTGCATGGTCAGCCTTCCCATAGGAATGCATTTAAATTGGTTCCCTCCAGAATGGATTAATTGATTTTCAATGCATTCCTATGGGAAACCGCTGCTCTACTTACAATGTTTTTGACTTATGAGCATGTGCTCAGACCGAATAAAATTCATAAGTAGTGGTTTAGTGTAGTAGCTCTCAGGCACTTTGGGCCAGAAAAAGTAGACCTCAGCCTGTTCAAATTTGGACAGCCCTGGTCTACAAGATACCCTCTTCTGCTCTCTACCATTCATTCACACTTGTTGAAAAACAGCCTTGACAGTTGCTTTGTGTTTTGATGAGAGGTGGTTAACTGTTAGATAAAAGAGTCACTTTCTGAGATTTTCACTTGCATGGTATCATTCTGGCATGGTGTCATTTTAGGCTGACGTAAGAACAACCATCAAATATCACATAGTAACAGCCTATGAAAAACACAGAAACATCTATTACAGCCTTTGTAAAATTCATCAAGCATTTATGAAACATGCCTCTAACACACTAGATACTGTAGACCAGGCCTGCCCAACAGGTAGACCGGGGGCTACCAGTAGCCCGTGAAGGGCTCAAAAGTAGCCCGCCAGCCATCAATAAAAATGTGAGGGGATAAGTTCTCCACCTTTACCTCCCCCACCCCAAGGACCACCACTACCCCAGCAAAGCTCTGGGTCTGCCAGCCCACTGTCTCAGCCGAGCGGGGCAGTTCAAGGGCCATGGAACAGTCCCCTGCTCTCCCTACAGGACAGATTATCAGCATGCCACGGTATCATGACCAATTGAGTTGTTGGTGCAGAGTGGAGGGGACAGTCAGGGGCAGGGGCGTGCCCAATCTCCTTTGTGGGGTGATGTCCCCCTCTTCTCCCCCCCTGGAGAATTCCTTCCTCCCATCCTCCTCCTCCTCCTCCCACCCCCACAGCTGCCTCACAGAGATTGTGACCTGCTCCTCCTCCTGCTCTCCTTCTGAGCCATTCCCTCCTCCTTGCGCCGCTGTGTTGATGTGATTGCTCCGTTGCTGGCTTGGCCCATCCCAGCTGTACAGAGAACATGGCAGAAGTGAGTGAGAGCTATGGGTGGCAGCAGCAGTGGCAGTGAGGGGGCTAGAAGGGAGAAGGGGGAAACAGAAGGAGAAGTAGAGTCAAGTCAGGCCCTGGGCGGGTTGAGAAGGAAAGTGCACCTTTTAAAAAAGTCTTCCAACAGCCCAGGCAAGCGGAAGGGGCGATCTGCACAAGCATGCATGCACCTCCCTTGCACCCGTCCACACCGGCTCGAGTGGGTGTAAGGGAAGTGTGTGCATGGTCAGCCTTACCATAGGAATGCATTGAAATATGTTCACTCCAGAAGGATTAATTGATTTTCAATGCATTCCTATGGGAAACCGCTGCTCTACTTACTTTTTATTTTTACTTATGAGCATATGCGTGGAACAGATAAAATTCATAAGTAGAGGTTTTAGTGTAGTAGCCCTCAGGCACTTTCGTCCAGAAAAGGTAGACTTCGGCCTGTTCAAAGTTGGACAGCCCTGCTGTAGACTTCTGTAGGCTTGGGGCCAGACTTTGCCTTCAGCTATCAGGATTGGTCCCTAAGTGGGGCTGCATCAGACAACCTTCCCACTTGCTGGAGGGGAGAGACGTTCACACACTGATTCCCGTCTGCTGTCTTCTGATTTGCTCTAAAAGGTTAATGGATATGCTGGACCATTTGCATTCAACTTCAGGAGAAATTAAAATCCTCTACCAATGTTTCTACTTCAACCTCCTCACCAGGAGGATTCTCTTCTGAACCAGAAATTTTAGTGTTGAGAGGGACTGCTTCTCTTCATCAAAAACTGTGTAAAATCCATCTCACAGTCCATTTTATAGAATATGCCCTTTTCATTAAAAGTAAGCATACTGAATGCATTCTATGAATCACTTCAGGAAGGTTCAAATACTATCATCTGCTTTATCCTATTGATCACAAATACAGGAGTATTAGACAAATCAACACATGAAACGATATGTTGCTGAATAAATTCAGTTCGGATTAGATAAAAATATTTGCAGCATGATAATACCTTTTGTTTGTTTTAGTATATCCAGGCTTAAATTTCAATGCAGAAAAAAACAATAAAGTAAGTAAAACAAAGGAGAATTCTAGTAAGAATGCATGCAATGTTTAACTGATCTAAAGAAAATAATTGAATGGATATCATCTAATGTGATATTGGCAAAAGGGAAAGGCCAATAATTAAATAAATCATGTGTATTTCTTATTTTTCAAATTATTTCTGGAAACTCGGTATCATAGCATTGACCTATTTAGTCATGCCTAAGCTAATCATCTCCTTTCCCAGTGGGGATAAGCTTTGTTCACTTCCTGTCTGGCAAGCATATCAACTAAAAGTCAGTCATATATGCCTGCGATCTGATCGCTGCAGCCTCTGCTGCCATTCTCTCCTGTAGCGAGACCACTGCAGGCTGCAATGTACCCATGAGATTCTGTGTCAGAAACCCATCACTTCCTGTGTCGTCTTTCGAGTCTTGTTCAATTGTTTACACATTAAATTAGACCGGGAGTGCTGTTTGGAAAAGCTCTTTCCTCCCCCTTCTCTCAACCTTCTTTGTTCGCAAGGAACTGGTTTGTCATACAGAAATGGAGTTTATGTGCAGTAACAGCCTAATAACCCAGCAACTTTAGTCACTTATTAAAGTCAAGCATGTGTCTTTGTTTCATGCTGCTAATGATGTGGAACCATAGAGGCCCAAGTATATTTCGCCTGGACGGTGTGGAAGCGAATGCTGAGAGCTCATTACTTGGCTCCCCATTGGAATCCTGCAGGCTTCTGCTCATTGAGGAGACTGTGGGGGCTTTGACAGAATTATTATACTGAATATTTTTAGACTCATTAACTATATCACCAAAGCAAAACATCTCTTCCTTAGATGCAAATGGTTGCATATTCTGTAGCTTTGCTTTACTTATTGCAGAAAGAAAGGATGAAGCTTGAAAACAAGTTAAGGAAAGGACTTTCATGCTTGAATGTCTGAATTTGTAACATATATTCAGCATGCCTAAGCCCCGTTCAACTCATTTAAGCTACCCATGTTTAAATGCCTTTAAAAAATGCCCATGTTCAGTGACATAGCCATGCAGCCAAGACCGGTGCACATCTCCTCAAGAGCCATTCTCATTGATTCCACTGAGGCTAACTGCAGAGCCCTATGCAGGTCTTCTCAGAAGCCTTACTGATTTGAGTGGGATTCACACACAATTCTAGGCTTAGTTCCACCTAAGTGAAATCAGGTTGCAGCAGCCTTAAGCAGAACATATATTTAACTTTAAGGTTATTGCTACAGCATTGAGTAATTGGGGGGGGGGGAGGGAAGCTCTTAATATACCCCTGTAATTCAGTTTAAAACTGAGAAACATCTGTTAAGACAACTGGAAATGCTTAAAGTGCACTTGAAAAAAAATAACTGCAGCTTTTTCCAATTACTCTTTAAGAAATAAAACAAAATCTTTCATTAATTTGATTTGTTTGAAAATTTTATGCGAACACTTACTATTTTACCTTTTTACTCTTTGCTGCTTGGAGCAGGGGCAGGAATATCTCCTTGTGTCTCATATATATTTTAATAACAATGGAAGGATCCTGCATTTCTCCTACAAGCTAAAGCATGAGCTGAGAGAAATTCCTCTCATAAATGTTCCTGCCAACATGTGTAGGGGGAAGGAGGTGGCTTTCAATAATACTCCCTTCTCTCTCTGTCTCTCTCTCTGTCTCTGTCTCTCTCTCTCTCTCTCTCTCTCTCTCTCTCTCTCTCTCTGTGTGTGTGTGTGTGTGTGTGTGTTGTGTCATTACAGTCATGACTGACTCTTCGCGACTCCATGTCCATGGAGCTTTCTTGGCAGCAATACTGGAGTGGTTTGCCAGTTCCTACAGTACCTGGTATTCCCTGGTGGTCTCCCATCCAAGTACTAACCAGGGCCAACCCTGCTTAGCTTCTGAAATCAGGTGAGATCAGATGTGCCTATGGCATCTAGGCAGCTAATACTCCCTTCTAGCAGGAGTAAATCCCACTAAAAATCTCTTCCTGAGGTCCGGGCCACCCTTTGAAATTGCACAAGGGGGAAGGGCCACAAGGGTGGCAGTGGGAAGAAAGCAATATGCAAACACAAAGCCCCTTTCCTTTCCATCAGCTACATCACCACCTATTCCTAGTCCTATCCATGACTGAAAGGATTGCAAAAGCTACTAGTGCCTAGTTAAAAGGATGCAAGCCTTTATATCGCTGCCAAAGCATAAGACTGCTTCTACTGTGGGCATCTAAGAAATATGTTTGTCCATTTTTAAACACCCCATCATAGGTAATTGTGCCAGATGTCTATTACCCAAATCAAAGTACAGTTGTTTTGATGTTAAGGAAGAAGCAATTTGCTCATCTCTGTGGTTCACTTGTTGCGCTCGCTTTCTTTGACAATGGTGACAGTGCCTTTATATATCAAGAAAATTCTTCTCCCTTCATTGTCTGCCAGGGGTCCTTGAGGGAATTCTCTGTATTGGAATCATACTTTCCTTTGGGATTTTAGTACTTATATAGCAGTTCTGATCGGTAGTCCATTGTCAAGCAGCTCTGGTAAAATATTGAAAGAAAAGGCTGAAAACCTGTCAGATACCAGAAATGCGGAGCCAAGCTATGTGTTTTCATCAGATGAGGGCAGTATCTACGTTTTCCCAGTGAGACGGCAGTTTAATTCATAATGGGTGCAGCTCACTAAATATATTTTGGCAAATTGGAAGCACTGGCATGTCATTTTAATGTGTTTAATGCAAAACATTAAAATGACAAGATAAATCTGTATACACAATGTTTTTTGTGACTGTGGAGTGCCTGTTACAGTTACAAGAGTACAGCCATCTCCTCTGTCTTGTGATCTCAAGGCATTGACGCTCATTGTGTGCAGAAGGTTCACCTGTAGGAGTAGCTATTGGACCATGTGGGGGTACCCAAAAAGACTGCACCCCATTATTTCAGGCTGCACCAATCACAATCCAGTTATGGCCGACTGGGAGTTCAACTGCAAAACCCAACAGGAAAACCACAGTGCAGCATGATTACCTCCTTTCACATACTTTAAAAGACATGAAAGGAATAAGATTAGACTGACACCCCCAAATTAGAGATAAAATAGCCTGGTCTAAAACTACAATGAAGCCTACCTTTAATGTTGTAAGGTGCCTTTTCTAATTCCCTATTCTTAAACTGGAATATGTCTTAAATTTTCTGGGCTGTATATTGACCCTCATTATTGTAAGCCACCTTGGGTCCTTTTCTAAGGTGAAAGATGGGGTGAAAATATTCTGAATTAATTAATTAATACATTCTCAAAGGCTTTCTCAGCCGGGATCCAATAGTTGTAAGTTTTTCAGGCTGTTTGGCCATGTTCTGGAAGTTTTTCTTCCTGACGTTTCGCCAGACTCTGTGGGTGGCATCTTCAGAGGGCAAGGAGCTCAGGGAACTAGGGGTTCTCTCTGTGCTCTTGGTTATAAAGTGAGAGAGACTGGGGTTTTAAAAGTTGAGGAAACTTGTCCTATGGAGGAAAATAGGTGTAAGTCATTGTGCTGTGATGAAGGGATTAAGAAGTTTCAATGCAATCAGAGGTAGTAATGATCCTTGATGGGTGTTGTTAACTGTTCTATTGTGCAATCTGATCACCTTTGCTTGTGGCTGGGTGGGGAATCATTGAGCTTTGACCTTTTGCACTCCACAGCTTTTAGTACTGGAAACCAGGCTTTGTTGAGTTTTAGACTTCCTTCTTTTTTGTTGAAACTGTGCTTATGTTTGTGGATTTCAATGCCTTCCCTGTGCAGTCTGACACAGTGATTTGTAGTGTTGTCTTGTACCTCTGTGTCGTGGAAGAGGATTTCATGTCCAGTTTGTTTCAGGGTATGTTCAGCTATTGCTGATTTTTCCGGTTGTTTTAGTCTGCAGTATCTTTCATGCTCTTTGATTCTGGTCTGGATGCTGCACTGAAAAACAAGCTTTGTATGCACCACCCTTTTCACCCACAGTCTGGTTCTGATACGTGGATGACACATTCATAATTTGGAGCCACGGTGAAGAGAAACTGGAATAATTTCTAAACTACATCAACAATATCCACCCATATATGCAATTCACCATGTTGAGTGATCACGTGTGACTAGAGATGGGCACGACTAGGGAAAATGACGTTTTCGAGTTGTCGTGTGTCGGAGGCAGCCCATTTCGGCTCGTTTCCGTTTTTCACGAAAATTCACAAAAATTAGTCGGTTCATTTTTTCGTTTTCGTTAGTACTGGTTTGGGGGGGTAGCGGGCTCCTGGAGGCAGCTGCAGGAGTCAGCCAGAGCCACAAGTGACGGACTGGCAGACTCTTTGCACCCGCTGCATCTCACGTACTTGCATGTAGTGCAATGCAAGTAGATCTGGCTTAGGGTTAAGATGGGTTAGCGCAAGGGCTAGGGTTAGGCTAGTTACGGGTGAGGTTAGGGTGAGTATTGGGGTGCACCTCTGGGTGCCTCTCTGACCCACTTAGAAAGACAGTGTACTGGCGTATGGGTTAGGCTTAGGCTTAGGGTTCGGGTTTGGGCTACAATTAGTGGGCTGTTTATGCCCAATTGGCACATCCCAGAAGTCTCTGTGGTCAACCTGGCCAAGTGGCCATGCGATTGGTGGAAAATTTGCATGGTCCACTCCCATGGGCGAGCCCATCATTGCGAATGTGCAGGTGTAATAAAATAAAATAAAATAAAATAAAATAAAATAAAATAAAATAAAATAAAATCAACGGAGACTTTTTTTTTCAAGAAAAACCCACTGCTGCTACTGTAAAAATTCAAGCATTTAAAATAGCTAATTTTCGCATGTTTCTGTGGTGCTTTGGTGGGGTTTTGGGCAACGATTTCAAAAAAAATATTGCAGTCGCCATTTTGGATCTCCCCGCACTGCATGGCAAATGGATGCGCCCTCCCAGCCTGGTACAGT
>JAHTLZ010000204.1:45388890-45403890 GCA_023846285.1 Phrynocephalus versicolor
AAAAATAAAATAAAATAAAATAAAATAAAATCAATGGAGACTTTTTTGCAAGAAAAACCCACTGCTGCTACTGTAAAAATTCAAGCATTTAAAATAGCTAATTTTCGCATGTTTCTGTGGTGCTTGGGTGGGGTTTTGGGCAACGATTTCAAAAAAAATATTGCGGTCGCCATTTTGGATCCCCCCGCACTGCATGGCAAATGGATTCGTCCTCCCAGCCTGGTACCAGCAGCGCAGCAGTAGCAATAGCCAAGGAGAGGGGGGTGGGGAACCCCCCCCCCAAATAAAACACCCTTCTGGCCTGGTAGGTGCCCTCAGACAGTTTTCGCCTGCTTTTAGGGCCGGGAATCGGGTTTTTTTTTAACTTTTAAAAACTTTTTTTCTGTGCCTCTTGGCATCACGCGATGCCAGGAACAACCACGACAAATCAGACCAAATTATTCGTTTGTCGGTTCGAGTTCGAGTTCTGGAGGAGTAATTCCTGTTACCGTTTCCGTTGAGTAACGGAAACGGAAACGGGAATACCGCTAAGTCGTGCCCATTTCTACGTGTGACTTCTAGGCTCCATCTGTCTAGTAGAACTCCATTCAACATTGTAAGGGTTGCTTTCTGCTTTTTTCGTTGCCTCTCTCTCCCATCACTTCCTTCAAAACCACCTCAAAGGAGGTGACTGAAGAATAGGTGCTAGTCATTGTATTGTACACATTGTGTTGTACACAGAAGGATCACTGCTATTCCGATTGCATTGAAACTTTTTAATCCCTTCAACACAATACAATGACTAGCACCTATTCTCCTGCATAGGACAAGTTTCCTCTTTCCCAAAACTTAAAAAAAACCCACAATCTCACTCACTTAATAACGCAGATCACAGGGAGAACTCCTAGTTCCCTGAGCTCCTTGCCCTCTGAAGATGCCACCCACAGAGTCTGGTGAAACATCAGGAAAAAAAACTTCCAGAACACGACCAAACAGCCCGAAAAACTCACAACAACTATTTTGTGCTTCTTCTTTTTAAAAAGTCTATGACCGCATAATAAAGAATGAATGAAAAAAAGTTTGGAAAGTTCATGGTGCATGGGGAGCCACAAACCACTGCCGTTTTTCTGATTCATGCCCATCTCTCTTGTAGATCTTCCAGGGTGGTGCTATATATTTCTAACCTGTTTATGAGGGCCATGTCAAAGATACCTGGTTGTTTTTCCTTCCTCCTTTCTTCTTCTGGAGATGAAGTTGACAGGGAAGGAAAGGGAAGATTTTGTTGGGACTTTTCAGAACTGAACTTCAAACAATCGGGGTAGCTGAAGTCTTCCATTACTACCATATCGCTCCTCTTTGCATATTTAGTAATCTGATCTAGGAGGAATCATACAAGTGTTCAGTCTGGTTTGGGGGTCAGTAGCAGACATCCCCAGTGATATAACAGGATTTTCCTCTCCTTTGTAGTTATATCGTTTTGTTCTGTCTGTGGTTTCCAGTCAGCAAAGACAGTTTCAAAATACAAACAAAAATAAATGTAATGTTGTTCATCCATCAGATAAATGCATACACCACTGTTTCTAGGTTAACAGAAAGAATCTTGCTAAATTTAATGTCTCTTGTTAATATAATTGTAATACCCATGTCTCATGGACCAGGGTGTGATTTTGATAACGTTGAATACCATATTTGTTCACCTAATTATTACATTATCTTATTGATTTTCAACATCCTGCTTCACTTCTGAAACATTTGGATTTTGTAAATGGTACACATCCCTAAAATTAGATACCACAGTGCATTAAATGGTATAATTTCTCTTCTGCTGTGAGATGTTTATCATTTTGATTTTGGTTGTACTTGTATCTAACAATAAGAATAGATTAAATAGATGATTGCTTTCCAATGTAGAGTAATTAGCTGACCATGACAAAGGAATCTGGTGAATTTTCTTTGGAGGATTGAATATAAATGAAATTATATTTGTCATCAATTTAAATTTCATTACTCATCTACATTCTATTTTCATTCTGTCATAATCCAAGGATAAAAGATACTATCCCAATTTTTCTCCAATTTTTCATTAACAGATTTCTACAAATAGATGTGTAAAATTATAATGTAAGGCATACTTTTTTCTGATCATAATTCAACAAGCACTGTAAAGGATCCTTTACAGTGCTTGTTGAATTATGATCAGAAAAAAAGTATGCCTTATGCATATATTGCCCATCTCATAAAGAAAAGTAAATGGGCAAGAGCATTTAACTAGCTATATTTCCCTTGCTGGTGGTGGGTATGAGATCATTTTGCCTTTACTGATCAGTGAAGGGACTAGAAAATTAGAAAAGAAGGGAAGTATCACATCTGCAATAACTGACATTATCATGTTAGACTAGTTGCTCTGCAGTGATGGAACATGAGAGAGCAAACCTATGGATGGCTCTCTACCATGCATGATGGCATTAAGTCTCTCTAATTTTTTAAGTTCTGGAATGTTTCAGCCTGGATAACATTTTTGTATTGAACTTTTTACTTGGGGTGCATTTTGGTGGGGGAACATTTCACATAAACCAGAAATTATCCTAAGCAATTTTCTTCCATATCTCAGGAAACAGAGAGGATTAACCACTAGTCAGTAATTCACTAACAGCTGCTAAACCATTATTGGTATGAACTGGGAGAAGATTTTTTAAATTGGGTAATACTGTGATATAAGTCAATAAAGAGGCCTAATATTGGCAGGTGTCCTGTAAATTGTATGCTTGCCTATTATTGGTAATATCTGGCTAAGTCATTGATATCTTTATGTAGGTGGCCTACCCTTTCATTTGCATCATGAACTCTGTATGCATTCAAATAAGAACCAACATACCTGAGGAGAGGAGTGGGAAACGTGTGGTCTCTCTGCCTCCATGTTTTGGTACAATTTTTTCCAAATCCACTCTTTGTCAAAGCACTTCTCACCCCAATGATAGATGGAAATTTTTTAGTTTTTGCCTTACTTTTCAATGACCAAAATATTGCAATCAAAATTCTTATTTTGAAATACTGCACATATGACAGCATGGGTTTTACAATGTGTTAATCGTCGGTGATATGCTAGTTTCCATGTCTGGAGGACTACTGGGGAGGGCAGAGAAATAGCAAAATGCCTGCCACTTACCTAATTGTTATTATATGATCACAAAAAGGAATATGACTCGAGCTTGCTTGTGCAAAAACAAAACAAAGCAAAGCAAAACAAAACAAAACAAAACAAAACATATGAAACACATATATGTAGCAAGTCAAATTTCTCCAGCTTAGCTTTTACTGTGCTCAGGAACATTTGTGTAAGAACACTTGCAACTGATTTCATAACCATTCGAAGCAATAAAATACCACAAAGATGGTTATTATTTAATATTCATTAAAATATTGCTATCCTGCTTTCCTCCTTGAAAAGTACTCAAGATGGCTGAATAAAAATCAAATGCAGTAATACCTTGGTTTAAGTGCATTTTGAAAGAGAAGCAATTCTAATTTTCTCCTTGATCAACAAGCAATGTCTTGATGTACAAGCACTGAGGCAGGTCACATGATCACAAGTGAGCCAATGATCGCTCTCCCTCCGTCCCCCTGCTGGATTGTGGGTGGTTGTCTGGAACTTTCATCTCAGGCAGCCTCCAAAGCAGAGGGAGGAGAGAGGAATAGAGATTTTCCTTGCACCACCCAGAAACTTTTTCAAAAGGGAGTACAGGTTAGGGTTTTATTTTTATTTTTCTTTATATTTATATTTTTATTTAAATTGTTTTCAACATTTTTTCTTATTTTTTCAAACCATTTCCAATCATGGGGCAGCTAGTCAATTGTGCATATGGCTACAAATTCCACTTTATTATTGTCAGATTAAAAACAGAGAGTAAAATCCAGCAGTTAGTCCCAAGGAGAGCAGATTCTGCAGCCAGGTACCTAAGCCAAGGTGTGGAGGTGGACTTCTAGCCAACTTCTTTTGCAAGTTTTGGCATTTTGTGTGCAAATTATGTGGTCTATGAAATCCCACAATGAATCATCTGAGTTTCCATTATTTCTTATGGGAAACTTTGCTTTGATATAAGAATGTTTTTGGGTTACAAGCATGCTTCTGGAACAAATTATTCTCGTAAACCAAGGTATTTGAAATCTAATTCTTTGATTAATTCAGAATATCTATTTAACAAAATGTGGTTTTGTTTTCCCTCCACAAAGTGGTAGGGCAGGAGGTCATAAGATGCGGGTTTGATGAGGACATGCTGTTGCGTTTTTCTGCAAGCTGGCTTTATACTTATAGTGGCGTTATTATTTAAAAATGTTAAATCCTCTAAGAAAACGGCACTTCTAAATCTTAAAATATTCCATGCTTTGTCATTCTTTAAATAATGCTACACCTCTCAAAGCATTCCGAGCTCCAGTAAGGTTAAAAGGATGAAAGTGCTGTTTTTCTTTGCTAGTTCCATTAGGTTTTTATTCATTCCTAAAGTATATACTGGTTGTTGACTAAAGAGCTTTATTTAAATGAGCTATAAAATCTTTAACAACAATCCTTGGTGGAACAGATTTGATAATAAAGAAATATATTTTACCTACTCACTTGGAATAGTAGAGTAGTATTAAAAGATAAATATTAGCTAGATTTTGCTCATAATTCTGCCATTCTTACAATGCCAGAATCTGCTGAGATGTTTTGCCAGTGTTTGAGTTGTAATGAATAGTACTGATACGGCTTATATCATTTACTTAGTACGTGGCATCATGCGGCATTATTAAATTAATATGGCACATGTAGGATTTTCTGATACATTTAATTATTTTTTGGAAGAGAGAAGGGCGATTTAGAAAGGCTGCATTTTCTGTGTGGCCTTTGATTTAACCCCTCATCAACTACCAACTGAACCAATTTATGCTAGTTCACACTCATATTTCCCTACCCTTGTTCTCCTACCATTCCTGCTTGTTTCATTATCTCTCTGCAGAGGAGATTCCCTATTATCACCGCTTTTTGTCTGTGAAATTTTGTAAAGCATTGGCTACATTGTTAATCCATGCAACAAATGCAGAAATACAGAGTGTTGTCACTAACCTAGGATCTAGAGGTCCTAGCAAGATTTAAATATATTTCCAGTCTTCAGTATGAGGAATCCAGTCATATATTACAGCCTGCTTCTGAAGCTCCTTTTAGTTCCCAAAATGTATTGTTGTCCATCATGCAAGGAGGTAAGGTAAAGGCAAAGGTTCCCCCTGCACGTGTGCTAGTCGTGTCTGACTTTAGGGGCGGTGCTCATCTCCATTCTCCAGCCAAAGAGCCAGTGTTGTGTAAGTCCGTGGCCATGTGGCTGGCATGGATGAATGCATTTCTGTGCATGGAACACTGTTTACCCTCCCACTTTTTACAGCAGTACCTATTTATCTACTTGCATTTACAAGATTTCGAACTGCTAAGTTGGTAGGAGCTGGGCTTAACATCAGGAGCTCACTCCACTGAGTGGCACCTGGGATTTGAATCACCAAGCTGCCAACCGTGCAGCCGACAGTTTCAGCGCTCTAGCCCACTGAGCCACCATGCCCCTAAGGAGGTTGGGTAATCTTAATTAAACACAAACTCAGTTATCCTTGGTCGTGGAAAATCTACATGCATGGCTATTTAAACCTGTGGCCTTTATGCTACCTTTTGCTACCTGAGGCTTTCCACAGCTCCCAGCCACCTCACCTAACATGATAATAAATATCCTTGGATGCACTTTAGTCCTTGTATGCACCCAAAGACAATTTTTGGACCATAGCCCATGAAAGAAGCTGTAGCTAATTAGCTAAATTTTACAATGTGGAAAATTCAGCCATATTTGGCTCAACATTCAGTGTCACAATTCTCATTTGAAAACAATCTACTTTACGTCAGACTTGGCCAAGCATATTTTTTCTCATCTGATTAATTTTTATCATACTTAGTGAACATGACAGCCAAGGACTGAGGTCCACAGAACCCTCCAAATCATTGTATATTATGAAACATTATTAGTCAGCATTTTGTCCATATTGTACTGGTGCCAAAGAAAACTGTATGTTGATTATTTGTGGGAAAGGCCATGAACTTCTATACTCCTACTTGATTATTCTGTGAATTTTACTAGTCTTTCTACTCAAATTGCATAGATCACAGTATGAAAATAAGCAATTGAAAAAACTATTGACCATCATTTTCCCTTCTTTGATGTAGAAGGTAGTTTTATCTATGAACTTGTTGTAGTTTGACTTTAATAAAAATATTCAGAGGAATATTATCCTTTGATTTAATCTGGTTGACAAGCCTGTTCAGAAAGGTCATGTACTGACAATAGTGACTGACACTTTCTGAATCTATTGTAGCATGACAAATGTGTATTGGGGTTTTATAAACAAACTACATACAGTAATAAGGTTGGTTGTATCTTTGACTTCTCAGATTACCAATGTTTTCTTCTATGAGGTCAAACAATGGTTGCTAAGATCCAGAAAGCTGCTTTAGACATAACCAAGATCTGCACACCATATCTATAACTGGCCTTTGAAATGAGTAGGGGTGGATATCTCACCTAGAAATATTGGGGGGGGGGTGAGCCCCCTATTTGGACCATGTGCGACCTCCAATCACCATTATGTTTTAAACTGCTTTTGAAAGTTTCCTTAATTTGAAATGCAGTTTATCATGTAACATAGAAAGCTACCATTTAAAAGAAACAAATCCAAATCCCTCTCGACTTAACATGTGCTTGATTATCCCATTCTCACAATTCTAGAATAAGACAAAAATTATTCATTCTTAAAATGGGATGAGAAAAGCCCACATGTTCTCCGTGGATTTTTTAAGGACAACAGGTAAAACTAGCATGCCAGATCTGAAGATATAGTCTGTGTATTTTTATTCTGTTTTAAGAAGGTTAAAACAAAATTAAAACAAATTGATGAATAATGTGCCTATAATAAGTGGTAAATCTGAAATGCATTTGATCTTTTTTTAAAAGAGTGATTTGTTTTACATGTACAGATATAACAAGGAAAAGGCCCACATCTTTGGTCTTCATATATTAAAATTTTCATTTGTGTATGTATATGCCTATGTACATATGCACATGCACAAAAATAGATATATAGATATAGTGATGTCACTTTCAGCTGCTTCCTAAACTACAATTTAGTGCCTTCGTGTCACATGGTTATAGCTAGGTAGATTAATAGGGAGTTCTATCTGGAAATTTCTTTCCTGTTATTGTTCTCCCTCAGCTGCTGATGGTGAAGTTAATTCTCTTTAGTTTTGTCATGCTCTGAAGCACACACAGCCAAGCTATGATAAGCTGTACAAGGAAAAATGAGCCACAATGTCCATCACAGTCATAAACTTGTGTTTTAAACTTTGGCCTGACCTGATGTGCCATTCAAAATGCTTCAAAAGATTATTTTTTTAAGAAAGGTTCAATATGTCCCGAGGCTATCGGTTTGGAGTTAAACTGGGTGAAGTAGAAATATTTTACTCATCAGCTTTGCAGTCACAGAGTTTGCCTCAGCTAGAACAAAACTGCTGAGGCATTTAGAGAAAATTAACCCCCCATCCTGGCAGCCAGATGTGACTGGTTTCTGATGAATGCACATGAGTGGGCTGAGAAATCAAGAGACTGTGAAATTCCTGTCAGGTCCGTACAGTGCAGAATGGGCTATTGACTGCTTTCTATATTTCCCTCCATCATTCTTCTTGAACACTGCCATTAATTTCCTCTCCCACTCTGACTTATTTTCCCCCCTTTCCTCTTTTAGCTCTCTCAGCTGCAGAGGAAGCTGCACAGAGCCTTGGTGGAGTACTTCAAACTGCGAGCCCTTTGTAGCCAAGCCGGGCTGGCGAAGTTCCAGGCAGCCTCTCATGAGAATGTTCAGAAAATATTAGCTGTGCAGGTAGGTGATTGCAGGGAGGTAGAAAAGATCATTCTGATCTAGATTGAAAAGCAAATGATGGGTAGTGTGATGAAGCATTAAAACCGTATCCCATCAGAGTTTTGTAAATTTTTAACCTCTTTAATAAAGTGGAATTGCATGAAGGATGAATCCGGTAGGTTATCATATGTATCATAGATAGAAGTTTTTTTTAAGGAGGAAGCTGCAAAATATCCTGAAAAACCTTTAAAATCATTCTTCAAATACCTTTGTTTTTAACAATTGAAATACACAGAGGCATTGCCAAAATACTTTAAGACATGCTTCAGAGCAAACAACATGGTTGATTTTTCACATTTGATTTTCGTAGTATAGATTAGGCATTCAGCTAAAGATCATGGCTTCTTTCAGGTTCTAAATGCATTTCTGGTAATAAATAGCAATAGCATTACTTAAAAGACAAGGCTAAGAGAATACTTGTTCTCTGGCCTGAGCTTTACTGTAGAGTCTTCTTTCAGTGGTTTTCCACATGTGTATATATATTCATGATTGCTTTGTTTTTACATCTCATGGAAAATGGGATTTCTGTAAATCCATGCACAAATAATTGCACTTCCCCATCCCCTTTAGATTCACTTTCTGAGCTGGAAGCTACTGTTAGAAGGCTAGGACTGCATTACTACTAGTATAGCATAGCAGGCCCACTTAAGGTTGGGAGTTCAAAGGTCAGACTAAGACTAAAATGCACTCGTCCTAATCTGAAACTAATAGTTGCAAGAACAAAAGAAAGCTGAGTCCTAATAATAATGGGATGGAGAAATTATTGAAAAGCAGCTTTTGGGCAGCAGTAGTAATGGAAGATGACAATGGTGGAAGATCTTTCATGGACAACACCAATGACACACAAGCTAACATCTACTAGAAAAATGCACAATAATATTCATTTGCCTTGATTTGATTTGTATCTTTCCCCATTATTCTGAGCAGTATACAGAAAATAATAAAACACAGCAACAAAGAAATTACATAAAAGAAATTAACAGAAAAACTCAGATACAGCAAGAGGCATGATTCTAAATATTAGGCAGTGTGTAAGGCAGGGCTATAATGGATAGCTTTTCTGTCAAGCAAAACCTTCAGAAGCCTTCTGAATGTTAGGAGGGAGGGAGCCAAGTGCAGCTCCACTGGAAACTGATTCCATAATGTTAGTGCCCCAGCAAAGAAGGTGTGGCTCTGTAGTTGATTTCCTGGCCACCTTTGGAGTGGGCATCTGAAGGAACATTGCTTGAGAGGATCTGGTGGAACAGGTACATGACCCTGGGAAAAGGTACTCTGATAAGTACCATAGTCCCAAACTATGAAGAGCTTTATATGTGATTATCAGGACCTTGGCACAAAAGGTAGTCAGTGCAGGCAGGCCACAACTGAGGATATTCAATCAAATTTATTCACACTGGACATATGTCTAAGCCAAGCCACTGCATTCTGGACCTGCTACAGCCTCTGGTCAGCCTCAAATCGAGATGCAAAATTTCCAGAATTCAGTGTCAAGGGGTTGACCATTCATCCCCAAATTGAACTTCCAGAACATGGCCGTTGAGGATTGTTCAGAACTCACTCAGTGCTTGTCCCTCAATTCCCACCTCTGAAAACATGTCCAGGATACTGTGGTTGATAGTAACAAAAGCTGCTGAGAAATCCAAGAGCAGCTCCCCTGTTGGTCTGCCTCAAGAGGCCATTGTAAACTAAGACCAGAACCATCTTGGTACCTCACGATGGCCTGAATCAAGACTGAAATGTATCAAGGAAATTCTCCTTCTCCAGGTACATCTGGAGCTGTCCTGTCACCACCTGCTTGATCACCTTGCCCATAAAAAGCATATAGGCAATCAATCAAAAGTTCTTAAGATTATCTGTTGCCAAATGAGGCAATTTAATAATAGATCAGATGCAGGTTTCCCTACCACATGAGGGAAGGATTACCTCCCTCAGAGAGGAGTTTACAATATTTATTACCCAGTCAACGATAACTCCATTGGCAGATTTTGAAAGCTATGCAGGGCAAGGGTCAAGCAAAGAGGTAGTAGGCTTGATACTAAACAACATCATGGAAACTTCCTCTGATGTTATAGGGTCAAACTGAACCAAATGGCAGGAGTGCTGCACTAGTCCCCACCTGACCAACCAAATTACTGGTAGAGATGAAATCAGATCAGATGGCATTGGTTTTAGACTTGGGAAAAGGCTGCAAAATGATCACTGGTGAAATCACCAGGATAAGGCCGATGCTGACCAAGGTTAGTGAGGTCACAAACCACTCTGAAGCATTCTGTTTCACAATTCACAGCCTCCTCAGTGATCTTGATAATGAAGGCCCTTTTTATCAGTTTTAAGGCATTGACATATCTCCTGGTCAGGGTTTTAACTGCAGCCAAATTTCAACCCGTTTTGTCCTTTTCCCACCTGCTCTCTAGTAGTCTCCTAACCAACTTCATAGCTTGAAATCTAGCCATAAACCAGCGAGTGAGAGTTTTTTCTAAGGCAGGGAGGTCATCTGGGAGTGATTGTGTCGACTACTCATGTCATCTCAGCATACCTCCTTTCAATCTGGGCTTCAATGTGATTGGCATCCCAAGTCTTTCCATAACCCACCAAGGTTGAGAAACATCTGAGTCAGAAACATCTGACTGGTTCATTCTTCCCAGAGAGGGGTTGCTGCCAACCAGTTAAATTTTAGCAGGAAGTGATCTGTTCAGGACAGTAGGTGGGAATCCATGTTTCACATCCTCGGATCACTCTTTGCCTACTCAGTCAAGAACACAAGATCTTAATGCATGGGACTGATGACTTGCTGAGGGACGGATGACTTGCTGAGGTTTGGACTACATGAACTCCAGGGCTGAACCCAACGGTTCAGATTCAGCATAAGCATTGAAATCTCCAATTACCAATAATCCTGGTGACCTCATCAAGACAACTGAAATGGACTTGGCCAGGGAAAGTGGTAGATGTTGGGAAGAGCAGTACACCAGCACTACCCTCAATGTATCCCTAAGCCCCACCATCAGATGTAAACACTCTAGGCTCAGGCTCGAAAGCATGGTAGTCCTGCTGATATGGATGAAAATCTCTGTGGATGATAGCAATGCCATGATGCTGAATGGAACACTCTGGCAGGCACATCTGGAAGAGGGCAACCCCTCACATATTGCCCACACAGGTCTCCAATGTACAAGCTGTGTTTTCTCTCTTATAATGGATGAGGTCATGGGTCAGATGGGATTTATTATTAGCAGACCTGTCATGGATCAGCAAGAGGGTCAGATTGGAAGATCAGCAGAATGGTTACCATGATCTTGTTGGGAGACTAGGAGGTCAGAATACATGACAGACATGTAGAGCATACTTTCCTCAACCCATCACTACCAAGATGTAATTTAGATCCATTATGATATATCTCCTCTCTCCAAATCCAATGCAATCCCACCAGGCAAATAGCAAATAATAATTTAAAAAGGAGATGCAACAATAATAAATAGAAATGAAAAATGTTTCTAGCTAAAATAAAAAGAAAATAATGAAATAAGAACTCTCACTAAAATATGAACTAAGGAACTCCAAAGTAAATACTTGAAATAAATTATAATGGCAAGAGAAATAAATTATCATGGTCCAGTTTGTGGTTCATTTTGCACAAACAAAGCAAAGCGCAGAACTCACTTCGCCTCAGTGCTTCATTTTCCTTTGGCAAAATTGGCTATCTACCTCTCCCACTGCCATTTCCATGCCTGATCTTGAAGCTGTCACCATCGTCTGCACCATCAAACTTGCTATCCTGAGAGGCAGCAGGCCCAGCTCCTTGAAGCTTGCCGAAGGTACACAGTCTCAGCAGCTCCTTCACAGTTTTATGTCCGCTCTGCCCTCAGAAAATAGGACTAGTGTGTACTTGTCTTTTGAACAACCCTTTCATTTATGGTTCTCTTCTTATTTGTCAGGACATCATCAATTTCACTGCATTTTTTTTTCTCCTCCACTATTTCTTGCACAGGGAGATTACACTGGCCCTCAAGGTGCCCTGTTTTCAAAACCTATGTATTTCTGCTATTATTTCTCTCTGTGGTTAAATTATTTTTGCAGATCTTACTTATGGTCAATGAAATCTTTACTTGATCATTTTACTTCAACAATCTTGCTGTTCATGCTCATCTTGCGGAAAAATGGAATTTAGAAATATTGGCCTTTTATTAAGGAGAAGCTGGAAGAAAGAGATTTTATGGGTTCTGGATTTTACCATTTTAAAATGTTTTAACAGTGAAATATGAAACTTCATCAGCACTTCAATTTAACCAATTATGTTTCCATTTTAATATATAGGTTCAAACTCGGATTTTAATTCTAGCTATAGACTTTCTTTCTTTTTAAAAGAATTTATCAAATATAAATACCATGTAAATATGAATTTAGCAGATATCTTTTTTGAGGACAACAAATTAATTAATTCACTTGAATGGTGAACAGAGTATTTAGGTGTTTTTTTTAACAAATTAATGCCCAAATGTCCTTTATTGGATTCAGGGAAACTTGTAATATTATTGCACCTTTCTCACCCAGCATCTGCATCAGTCACTCCTCTGTTTCAGATAATGGGGAGATTGACTGGTATTCTTTAACTTTGTTTAGTTTTGGGAGTCCTGATAGTTGGAAACATTATATGCAGATAGGTTAAATATTTTAAATACATCAATAAGTTTAGAATGTAATCATATATACTCTTATTTTGATGTAAGGGATACTACTAAGTAAACACACATATAAAGTGTGCTCTCTTACAATTCTAGCAGTGTGGTATGTGTGCTGACTGGTTTTTCAAAAGTGACAACTGTTCTACTGTACATCCTGTTTCTGTTTCTAGGATCAGCTCTGAATGGAGACGATCCAAACATTCTGAAATGTTTATCATCAAAATAGCTGATGAAAATTAAGATCATGTTAACTGGGGTATTTCATCATTGCTCTAGTTACCATTCATGTTCCGTTCCTGCTCAATTAAAACTCATTTATCGATATGAATCTGAGTGCATCTGCAAGAGTGGCCTGACCTGACTGGATGTTTTTCCTATCTTTGTTTATCAGTCTTTTGCTGCTGCAACCAAGACTTTATGTTCTTTAAAATACAGTAGGACCCTCGTATCCACTGCTTCATTATCCACTGCTTCAGTTATCCATGGTTGACAGAGGAAAAAAGTAAATAATTCAGCAACCACAAAGCAAGCTGTTGTCACAAATAGCAGCTGTAAAGCAAGCTATTGTCACAAATAGCATCTGTAAAGCAAGCTACTGTCACAAACAGTGGCCATAAAGCAAGCTACTGTCTCAAAACAGCAGTCAAAAAGCAAGCTACTGTGAAGAAAGAGCACTTTGGGGGTGGGTGGGCAGGTGTTCTCTCTTATCCAGGGTTTTTATTATCCACGGGAAGCCCTGGAACCAATCCCCAGCAGATACCGGGGTCCTATTGTATGTTACAATGAAAATCCCATCTTTCCCTAAGGCTGCTCCACCATGAAAGCTAGGAATTGCATGGCACAAGCCATGCCCAAGATAGAAGATTGTTTGTTTGTTTTTACTACAAGCCACAGACTTCTTTATTCATCAGAATCAATGCTATGTTGACCTGAAAATTCTGGGAGTAAAAAAGTAACATATCCTATATTGTTGTCTTCCCTGAATTTCCCCACATTTATATTCTTTTCCTCACCCTGGTTTCAGCCATTGTCTTTGAGATAAAACCCACTGGAGTACTGCTTCATTCTTTGTTTCTATGAGCCTGTTCTTATCCTGCCTGATAGACGTTTTAGTACTGGAATTTCCTATTATGGTAGACGTAGTCTGGTCTCAGCAGTCAACCTGTTATTTCCTTAAATGCTCACTTCACACTCCAGTTCCTATTTCCCTCTACTTAGTCTGAATGCTACCCTTTTATTCCTCAGGTGACCCATATCTACCATTACTAGCTCCACCTAGGTTAGTGCCAACCCAGCATGCTGGAGACCTAATCTTTCTCTCACTTTAGTTCAAAGGGGTCTCAGATGTACCATACATGCAAAGCAATTTGTAAAGCATCTCAGATGGGAAGTCTGGAATGCTTTCCAGGTGATAACAATGTTATTTGTCTGTCCGTCATTCTGTATTCCCTCCTCCTCAAAATAAACTTACATATTCTTATGAATATCTAGGCAGTTTCAGGCCTGTGTGCATTTAGATCTTTTGTGTGTGTGTGAAAAGGTACAGCTTATATCCTGATTATATTTAGACACTGATCTCTGAAGTAAGTTAAATATGAATTTCATATATGGTACTCACTATGTGATAGTCAATAACTGAACAAAATGTATATGGATCTAAGGTGACTAGAGATGGGCACGACTAGGGAAAATGACGTTTTCGAGTTGTCGTGTGTCGGAGGCGGCCCGTGTCGGCTTGTTTCCGTTTTTTGCGAAACTTCGCAAAAAATTGTCGTTTCGTTTTTTGTTTTTTCGCCTGTCGTTATACTGGTTTGGGGGGGAGCGGGCTCCTGGAGGCACCTCTGTGGGGTGGGTGCCTCCTCTGGCCCGCTGTAGGGAAGCGGGCTCCTGGAGGCACCTCTTTTTTGGGGGGTGCCTCCTCTCCTCACCGCTAGGAAGGGAAAGCAGGCTCCAGGAGACCCCTCATGGCATGGGGGTCTCCTCTCCTCACCTACTTCTGCAAAAGGGCATGCATAGCCATATGGATATGCATACCAGTTGCAGACTATGTGAGACCAGTGCACTGGTGCACGACTGTCCATCCAGGAGAACCCTGAGTCAAGGTTGGGTCGCACCCGCTGTGTCTCACCAAGAAGGGAATCGTACTTGCGTATTAGTGCAATGCAAGTAGATCTGGCTTAGGGGACAGCAGCTTAGCGCAAGAGCTAGGGTTAGGCTAGTTACTATTGAGGTTAGGGTGGGTAGTGGGGTGCACTTCTGGGTGCCTCTCTGACCCACTAAGAGGACAGTGTACTGTGGTGTATGGGTAAGGAATCAAGGATTAGGGTTAGGGTTAGGGGGCTAGGGCAGGGTTAGTTGG